>CM042813.1:12453571-12866309 GCA_009982885.2 Hyles vespertilio
ATAAATCACGTGGTTTAGGTCCAAAATAGGGTCTAGCCTAAAGCCTCTACAGCTTTATCTGAATTAGCGTATTAGCGCACAATGCAAGAGTATGCATTTTTTATACACATTTTAAATGGTTCTCTGAAAAGCTCTACGCAAAAGTGAGCTTATTTAGAAGTCGGTGTTAACATAATAATAAAAAATAATAATAACAATAATAAAAAATCCAAACATAATAATAATAATAAAAAATCCAAATACGAGTATTAGCATAGATTGCAAAGATAACTGAAATCGAAGGTTTTAAAAAACGAAATCTATTGCGAATAAGTCGGTCTAGGAAATTTAATACAAATCAGAGTAACAGCAAATACGGTTTACTTAAGTAATCTGATGGTTTTGTGTGTTTATAGAACAATTTTTGTAAATGGGCCGGTTTTTTCTTGCAAAGGTACCTAAATGTGACTGCAATTTAATTGATGGCACAGCAGTGCAATCTCTAAATATAATGACGACAGATCGTTCTCGCCGATCGACACAATACAGTATTTGACTCCATTTTTATTTTAATATTATTTATAAAAAGAAATGACTATTCGAAATCTAGTAATCAACTAATTTTTTAAATCCATTCACAGCATACTTCGACTTGATTTTGTCATGTGGCAATGGTAGCACACGGTTGCGCCACCCATTTGTAGCTTTATTTATTAATGTTTTAAAAATCATAAATTATATAATTGAAATGCGTTGCCTTGCTTCCATGAAACAGTATTTCGGCTCGACCGTAAAATTACTTGTAAGCTTAACTTTAACCATTACATGCCTACGTCAAGACTCTACTTACCCTACTACAGAACTCTACCACTTACAAAATACACTGTGATTCTTTTTTGTATTATATATCAAAAATATTTTGTCCATCGATTTACTTTCAGCTTGTTAGCCTTGTGTGACATACAAAATTTTAAAGATTCGTTAAACGAAGCAAGTTGAGAAATATAAAGAGGGCAAACGTTTTTTCCTGCTTTTATTTAGTAGCGAATAGAAATGTTGCCTATAGTGTCATCGAAATGTGAAATCTAACTCTGCGGGTATCGTTAAAATTCGAAAAGATTCTACCAAGTGTGGTTGCGACTGTGAGTTTATATCATATGAAGAATTTGTTCTATTTTTATTCCATTAAATAGCGAGACGTGAATGTCATTCGCCTTATGGTAGGCGATATCAATGACGACCGCTCGTGGAGAGTAGCAAAACCAAACAACGCAATAAATTATAAAGCAATGTTTCGATTGTCACTGCGTTCGCGATCCTGAATCATAAGCTGATGTTAAGTGTCATTATGTCCAATAGTTACCACCCGTAAACTACAGAATATTCATATAAGATAATTAGTTTATTAGCAATGGGTAATAAAGGGTATTTTTTTAAATTAAAGTATTTTTGTGCGAAAGACTGAGTAACTGTTGTGATAAAACTTAATAATAATAAGCCCCCCAAAATCCAACCACACGTCCTGATCGACCACCTGATCACGTGGGGGGCGGGCAACAAAACTCTTATTTACTGATGTGGCTAACGTGGCAAGGGTAAACCCAACAATATGGAGAATTTTAATAAATGCAAGTATAATTTACGGTCGCTTCCCGGAGGTCGTCGGGGCACACCCGGTGCTGGCGCTGGGTGTCTCAGTAATGCGAACGCCGGCGGCGGGAGTACTAATAGGCTGGCTCCCGCGCAACATAATAGTGCTACAGCCGATGCGCTCTCAGAGACGGATTCCGCTCCCTCTCTATTTCCATCATCATCATCGATCACCCCCTCATATCGAATGTTGAGAACACAGTCATCATCATCATTTTCAACTCACTTGGAGGATGCTGTACAGGAGGTAATAACTGATTCTGTACCCACAACCAGTGCCAAAATTACGCGTAGAAAATGGTCCACAGAAATGAACGAATTCATTCTACGCACTTATCTTTATTTAACGTCAATGGAGACTGACACAAAAGCTTATTTGTTACCGCTTCATACCAAATTCATTGAAAAATTCCCTCACATAGAAGTTAGCAGACAAAGATTAGGTGACCAGAGAAGAGCTATAGTAAGAAGTAAGCTATTACCACAATCAACTATAGATAAAATACGTAGCGAAGTAGAACAGGAACTTCAATTAATTAGAGAAAATATAGGAGAACAACAAAACTCAATAATAAATACAGGACAGCGTATGAAATGGACTAATGATCTGAATGAAACCATAATTAGAGCTTACTATACAATAACCCGATTAGAAACAGATAAGACAGCATACCGAAAACATTTACATGAACATTTCGTTAACAAATATCCACACCTTGCGCACATAAGTGAACAGAGATTAGCTGACCAACGCCGAGTAATAATTAATAATAGGCTTATTAGCAAAGACAGGCTTCATGCTATAAAGCAAGAGGTGATAGAAGACTTACACTTAAATCACCCACCCGTAAACACACCAGAAATTGAGAATAACACTAACCATAGCCCACACTCTATTGAATTGAATGTAAATAATACTGTAAACACAACGGATGTGTCAACGGATAATGTGACCACCATAAGCCCATTAACTCAAGAGAGAAATGAAGAAATAGACACTACTTTTACCTTAGCTTATGAATATTATACCAACATTAGTCCAACAGATCGCCAATATATACCAAGACAAAAGTCTTCAAAGAGATTTTCTAAAATAGTGCAGTATATAAATAATCATATTTTACCTCATAATTTAAATAACGAAATCGATTTCTCTTCTTTACAGACGATTATATATTGCTCAGCTTGGACAGCTTCCAAACTTAATGGTACAAAATTAAATATCCCACCAACAGTGCAAAATAATATAGAAATTCCTGTAACACCCAAATGGCAGAAGAGGCTGGAAAACAAAATAAATGACCTAAGGGCTAAGATAGGTAGAGTAACCCAGTATATTCGTGGAAATAGGAGTAGGAAAATCACAAAGCACGTCGAAGATATATTAAAATCATATAAAGTACATACTATCCATGAAGACCCAAACACACAAATATCAGAATTCCTCGACACTTTAAAACAAAAACTATCGGTTACAAGTGGGCGTCTGCAAAGATATTTAAAATGCACACATAGAAAAACTCAGAACAGCAAATTTATAAACAATGAAAGAAAATTTTACCAAAATCTAAAATCTAATACAAGTAACCGAATGAATATCACTTCCAACATAATTCCACCAGAACCGTCACAGTTAAAAAGTTTCTGGAGCAAGATATGGGAGAACCCGGTCTCGCATAATAGTCAAGCACCTTGGATAAAACTGGAAACAGAAAAGTCTGATAATATTGTACCTATGTCATACGAGAATATCCCTCTGGAGGTTTTTATGAAAGTAATTTCTAAGCTACATAACTGGAAAACGCCGGGATCTGACCGCATACACAATTTCTGGTATAAAAACTCACTAACACTCACCCGTATATATATAATTATATCAATAATTTCATTAAAAACCCGCAAGATATACCCGATTACATTATGAGAGGAATCACATTCATGCTATCTAAAGATGAAACAGATGCAACCAATCCTGCGAAATATAGACCCATAACGTGCCTACAAACTATATATAAAATAATTACAGCATGTATAGCCGAACTCATTTATACACACACCCAAAACAATAATATACTGGCAGAACAACAAAAAGGTTGTAGGAAATACAGCAGGGGGTGTAAGGAGCAAATCACGATAGATTCCGTTGTTTTAGGCCAGATACACAATACCAAAAATAGTTTATTCAGTACTTACATTGATTATAAAAAAGCATTTGACTCGGTACCACACTCTTATCTCCTTCAAATATTAAATATATATAAAATTCATCCACAAATAATAAATTTTCTTAACATGATAATTAAGAAATGGAATACCCAGTTAAACCTAAAAATTAACAATAGCTCTATAACTACTGATACGATAAACATCCAACGAGGCATTTTTCAAGGAGATTCTTTAAGTCCTCTATGGTTCTGCTTGGCGCTAAACCCTCTCTCAAATATATTTAACTCCACAAACACCGGCTACCCACTACAATTTACAGACACCCATAATCCCGAGCAAACCAGAAAATATAAACTTAATCATTTATTATATATGGATGATATTAAGCTGTATGCAGACACTGAAACGGAACTTCACCAATTAATTAATCTTACCGAACAGTTCTCAAAAGATATTGGCATGGAATTTGGGATAGACAAATGTAAGATAAATTCATATAAAGCAGGACTACTTTTACCAGTTGATTATCATCTTCAATCCGGTGAAACCATAAATTCTCTGACTGAAAATGAATCTTATAAGTATTTAGGTCTAACACAATCCCGACAAATACATTACAAAGAAACAAAAAATAAACTAACAAACTGGCTGCCTGGGTGGGTACCACCGCAATGTCTATTTCTCCCGTCAAATAGCAGTTTAAATGCACTGTTGTGTTTCGGATTGAAGGGCATTGTAGCCAGAGTAATTACTGGACATATTGAGACCTAACATCTTATGTCTCAGGATGGCGGGCGCAGTGGAATGCCAAGCATTGCTTTGTAATTCAAGGTGTTGTTTGGTTTTGCTACTGTTTATGAGCGGTCGTATCGCTTACCATCAGGCGAACGGCATGCTCGTCTCGCCATTCACAGCAATAAAAAAAAAAAAAAAAAAAAAAAATAACACTAGAATTTAAGCACAGGCTAAATACTATACTAAAGTCACAATTAAACTCCAGAAATACTAGTAAAGTAATAAATACCTACGCAATACCTATCCTAACTTACTCTTTCGGTATATTAAATTGGTCCAAAACAGAACTGAAAAATCTTCAACGTGCTATTAACGTCATAATGACGAAGCACCGGAAGCACCACCCTCGAGCTTGCATACAACGGCAGACTTTACCTCGAAAAGAGGGAGGTCGAGGTATTATAGACCTCTCTAATCTCCACAACAAACAGATTAGTAACCTGAGAGCTTTTTTCCATAGTAAATCTAATCTGCATCTAGCAATAACCCAAAATGACCGTAAACTGACTCCGTTAAACTTACACGATCAACACACACAGCCAAATGAAATACAGACTGATATACAAACAAAAATAAATGAATGGACCCGGAAATCTCTGCATGGCAGACACCGATTGGATATTAGCCAATCCAATGTCGACAAAGATGCGTCGAAC
Organism: Hyles vespertilio; assembly: GCA_009982885.2. Lineage (NCBI taxonomy): Eukaryota > Metazoa > Arthropoda > Insecta > Lepidoptera > Sphingidae > Hyles > Hyles vespertilio. The sequence goes on from CM042813.1 coordinate 12,458,818, forward strand.
GACTGGCTAGTTCACGGTGAACTGTTCCCAGAGACGGAAGGGTTCATAATAGCCATCCAAGACCAGGTAATAGAAACGCGTAGTTACCAAAAGTATATAATTAAGAATCTAAACTTGCCTACAGATATTTGTCGCCGTTGCAATAGCGCGTCCGAAACGATACAGCACATCACAGGAGCCTGCAAGTCTATAGTCCAAACAGACTATAAACATAGGCATGACCAGGTTGCAAATATCATTCATCAGAAATTAGCTATGAAATATAATCTCCTCACTTCTTCGATGCCGTACTATAAATATACACCAGATACAATACTTGAAAACCAAACCCACAAAATTTATTTCGAAAGAGCAATACTCACTGATCGTACAATTCATTACAATAGACCTGATATTACAGTAATAGATAAATCTAACAAGACCGCATTAATTATCGACATAGCTATCCCAAACACACATAACCTCCAGAACACTATATCCGAAAAGCTATCAAAGTACACAGACTTAAAAAACGAAATTAGTCGCATTTGGCACCTTGAGAAAGTTACAATAGTTCCAATAGTTCTCTCCACCACTGGCGTTATCCCCTCCCAACTCCACGATTCCCTGAAAACTCTACAGCTTCCAAAATATATTTATAAATTGATACAAAAAGCAGTTATTTTAAACACATCCAGAATAGTTAGGAAGTTCCTGCAAGTAGGTTAAATAATTAAAGATCCCACAATGAAACATACCTGGCTTAGGCTCGTATGTTACATTATTTTCCGGTATACAAACCGAGTACTTAACAAAATAAAAAAAGGATAATAATAATAATAATCGTTTTTTTATGAATTTGGTTTGGTTGAACTTGGGCTTTTGTGATTTTTAAACCTCGAATTTTCAACTTTTCAATAACTACCAATCAACCAATTTTCGTTTGCGTTAATAGACATGTACACAAAATCTATGTCATCGTTTGAAATTGATAAAGCCTTATAACAGACATGTTTCAATCAGATATCAGACATGTTTATTATTTTCCTTCAGGTTTCAGTATTCTGTGTTGACAACGTGTATTGCATAAATGTACAGACAAACTATTGAGTAACTAGAACTTCAATTTTCTTTGTGATTCACAGGTTTTCGCTTTTAGCACAACACTAATCAGGGTCACTCTACTCTACACTATTTAACACCTTTCGTAAGAGATAACATATTCTATGAAAATATTTGCTAAGATAGAACTAAGTCATGACCCCATATTTCCTTTCATATAAGTCTAGTATCAAAGAACTACTAACATGATGCTTAGACGTTTTGTTCTGTATAATGAACATCCACACATCATTATTGAAGGGTGGAAATTATTCTTAAGTAAAATAAGGTAATAAATTTCGATACTGATGCTACGTCCTGAAGTTTGCTATCAGGAAATGTGTAAAAGCATGCAATATTTACGTGCAATTACGTGTGTATAAAACTCAGTAATTCTTTAAAAGCTTTAGAGTCGGACCTTAATATTAAAAAATGTGAGCGACCGTCCACGCTTTTGGGTGCTTAGAGACCTTGTGCCTCGAACCTTTAAGATTATAAATTTTATGTGATTATTAGTGTTTTGAGTCTATTGAATATACGAGGATCACCAACCAGAACTTACTGTAGATATGATGCTGAGGCCAAAGTTGAAGTATACTGCCTTAGCAGTCATCTATAAGCATATAAGTTATAAGCATAATCATCATGGCTAACTTTGCAGGTAGTCGCTGGATGCAGGCCGCTTCCAGGTCGATGTGGAGATCCTTAGGAGAGGCTTATGTTCAACAGTAAACGCCCTGTGGCTGATAAACCAAGACTAAGTATAAATATGTTGGGATTAAAACATGTCATCTTGCGCTACAAAGATGTTCCGCGGAATATATTTCGGCCACATAATATTTTGGTGCTGAGCCGCCACTCGCAACAAAACCGACTGAAAACTCAATTGAATATAGATTTGAAAATTAGTAGTGGTGTTAAGTGTAGTCACCGAGTTTCTATAAAGTCAATATTACAACTTAGCTTATATCAAAGTTATTTAAATAATATTTAATTTCCTTTTAAATGATGGTAGTGCTCCAAAGGTGCTTAATATATATACATTTTAGTAGTACCTCTACATTAAAATCTGGATAGATTTACCTTATCCTATTTTGATAGATAAACCCTTATATTCAGAATTACCAAAGGAAACTATTGAAGTCCATTCGTAACACTCCTCAGTTTGTCTATTTTCGATAATTACACCTTCACAGCCCTTCCATTTGATATATGTTATGTGTTATATATAATCCACATCTTTGCTTAGTAGTGACTGTTTCTTATACCGGGTATCTCAAGACTGCTACCGAAAACGAAGCCGGGTGGTAGTTTTAGTGGCTACAAACACAATGCAACAAAAATTTTTGCATAGAAACGCGACAATTATTTTTTATGATTTTTTAAATATCGTCATTTTTGGGTGGTAAATCCATAGTTTTTTCTAAAATAATAATTTAAACTCTCTTATATCTTAGAGTATTTATAAATTAAAGGGTATACACTATTATTTTAGGAAAAAAATTATTTACCACCAAAATATGGCAATAGGAAAAAAAATTCAAAAAAAATATTGTCGCTTATTTTTGCAACTTTTTCTGTTGCATTGTGTCTGAAGTCGCTTAAACTACCACCCGGCTTCGTTTTCGGTAGCAGTCTTGATATACCCTGTATTGTATCCCGTTAGAAAAGTCAATAGATGAAATTTAGGCAGTGAAAACAATAATTATAATAATTAAAAACATTTTAATAGTATAAAAATAACATATTTACAAACACTTGACATCAATTTGATGTTTATAATAAAAACACGCTGTGCTCTTTGCATATGACCAGCATACAAGAACTGTGGGCCGCCTCCCTCTTAATAGTTTGTACAAAGTTTGCCTATTGGTATTTCTGCAAATTAGGCAATATTGACACGTATAATTTATGTGCATGATAATTAGGTGCAAATGGCAATAGAAATACCAAATATTTACTAAACCAAATACTAATTGCTGTGTCACAACTAGGTAATGTCGTTTTCTTTGATTTTTTCTAATTTGCAGAAATATCGAATGCCTAATTTATGACAACGATATACCTTATAACCGTTCTAGAGTAGCCTCATTTGGTGGAAACTTAAATACGATAGATAGAGGTTTCTAATCCTTGCACACACTTTTCGTGGCGGCACTTATTGCAATTTTGTAATATATTCTATTCTCCTGAATCCTTTATTAATGTATCTCTGTATTTTTAAGTGATTCGTATATTTGTATGTAATACTATATCAAACCACATATTCGATCAACACTGTATCGTAAAGCCTGTGTAAGAATTAAGATAAGAATTGACTTAAAAATAATTTGTACTTATCTAATTGTTTTTGGTAATCAACTAAGAGGGGAGCGTTCCACAGTTTTGTATGGGGTGTTGGCGTCCGCAGATATGTCCAGCTTAGGGTGCACCGTATTCCGAGGACGGCGCAGAAGCGGGAGGTCCGTACTGAGGCGCGGGCGCGGCAGCCGCTGGGTAGCCTTCCTGTTTCTGGAAAATTCGACAACGATTTAAAATTAGTAGGCCACAAATTATTTTATTGGCTAGTTATTTATATTTATTTCGGGTCTGAGTGTTGTGAGAATTTAAGAATTTGAATCGGCATTTGTAAATTACACTACATACTCGTATAACCTTAACGAAAAACGCATGTAGTGTAATAAAACTGAATTATTCTTCATCGTTTTTTAATACTTATTTCCATACACTATTTATAAGATTTATATCAAATCAAACTGTTCATGGACTTCACCTAGACTAGCATTTTAATTCAAAGAATGTCATGCTTTATTAGTTCCATTTAGGCCTGTTTTACATAAATCAATAAGTGTAACGGTACTACTAAGAATTGCATATTCCTAGAAAAAAATCAATAGACTTATGAATGATAAATAAATACGATATTAAAAAACTTTAGTAAAATATCACGTTTAATTTCACAAAAGACCTGACAATATAAATCAATTATTAAATGATTTGTATTATGTGAATTAAAAAGTGTGATTTAAGTAAGTATTCTAGCAATATTATTTATAAAACTTGAAATATGTTTAAGGTCTATTTGGTCGAATAGTGCCCACGATTTTAATTGAAGGCTTGCATGATGTTGGTGGCTTGCCGCTTATGCAAATGGTATTTTAAAAGTACGCAAGTGTAACCCGTAAATGAGTTCACTATTTCTAAAATTATATAATACGTAAAACAGTTGCTCTAGATACATTAAGAAATTAGCATCCGCATGTTTAAATGTGTCTGTTATTTACTAATTAAAATTCTTTAAGAAGAAAACAATTGAAATAAAATCAAATGATAGTAATTCGATACTATTTAATAAGAAGTCAGAATTATTGTATACTAAAGGAAAAACGCATGTATTATATTATCCTTAGATATCTATCTGTTATATCCGTACCCATAGTCCTGTGACTAGAGGAACTTACTATTTTATTTTTATTTATTTCACGCTTGATTCTTCATGGTAAGAAAATATAAAATACACACAAAAACACACTATATTATGGAAAAATTACGCCTTGTTACGCAAACACTATGTATGATTAGTATTTGGTCACGATCGAACCCCCGTACCATGTTGAGAACAAATGGTTTGATAGCGGCGAGCACGCTATGTTATTTAGATAATGCCACACTGCTTATACTATTCGAGGAAATGTCTACACTCGCACTTTCACATTGCGTTGCTCGAGCACATCCTCGCGCCGACTCTACGATGTCGTTTGTATGGAAATTTAAAAACAATTACCTATATTACGTAATTAATGACTAATTTTAGACTAAGATACTACTAAACAAATGTTAATTTATTGTTATTTCGATACGTAAAGTTCTTCTAAACTTTTTTTTTCGGTAGCTAAAGCTAAATGACTCCGATTAACATTTTATGTTTTGAAAGCTATAATCACTGTAATAAAAATTTGGATTAATTGCACGAAATAATTTTTTCTTACCTGAGTCTTGTATCTGATGAAGAATACTTCAGGTTTGGACGGCTGCGTGGGGGCCGGGGTCGGGATCACGATCTCTGGCTGTTCTTCAGGTTTCTTCACCAACACGTATACAAGAGTCTTCTCCTCATTCTGCGGCTGCACTGGGATGATGGGCGCAGTTGGTGTGGGCGGGGTCGGTGCCTTGATGAACACTATCTTGTAGTGCTTTTGTGGGGGTGGCACGTAGATAGGCTTGCGAGGAGCCGGCAGTTCGTTGTCAGGGGGTGGAACATGCACGTAGACATGCTTATGTACAATAGGCTGCTGTGGTGGACCATACTGCTGCGCAGGTGGGCCATACGAGTCTGAAGGCGTTCCGTAGGAGGTTGACGGAGGACCATACGACGAGGGTGGTTCTGGACGCGCGACCACGCAGGTCAACGCCGCCACCACCAACAACGACTTCAATACCTGTACATACACATATTTTATTTTAAATACAGCAGTTAATTGTACCTATATATATCGAACTACACTAAGCTCATTCTACACAAAAATAACTACATTCACTAATTGATATTCTGAAATTAATAAGTGCACTAAGCCACTCAATTAAATGTAAAAACACTAAGCTCTGACACCTACCACTTTCTCACACATCCTGAGCACACAGTAAACGCTGGCTACGACAGTGTAGTGTCCAGTGCCTAGGCGCCACCTGTGTTTATAAGAGATGTACGCTCCATATCCGGGGGAGGGGGCACTTTCGATGGTTCACATACTTTGCGCAATATGATGGTGCCGCCGCGCTGCCCTCATACTGCTGATGCATCAAGCGGCGACGCAGGGAGCAAACGCCGGCCACATATCCGTTGTACATCTATTATTATTTACATACACATGAAAAGGAACCTTATCCACTTTTTGAATTACTCAAAAATCCTCATTGGATACTTTCATTACTTTAATAACATATAATTTGATATAGGTAAAAGCCGACCTCTGGTGAACCGATCCAAATGTACGTAGCTGTGTTGCGTAATGCTACACCATACGTAACCCGAGGCAATAATGTAATATTAAAATGTAAGTAAGAATAACTCTAAACTCAAATTCAAATGTTAATACCATGACGCGATACCACACGCAGCGCAATTCTGCGGCTCATTTTCACGTCGTTCACGCGAATTTTCGCGGATACTCTACTCATGCCATTGATATTTTTGATTGAGTTAATGAAATTTGAATTTATATTTTTTAGCATTCTGATGTTGTCCGGTTATTGGAATCTGATGAAGATCCATAAAATGTTATGTTGTACCTATAATATGATGTATTTTTCATCCATCACCATGTAGTTATGCAAATATTTGCTGATGAGAGCGAGTGCACTAAATTTATTATGCCTTTTCGAGAGTACCACCGAATGAATATACCAAGAGAGCTCCATCAATTTGTTTCTGTGCCATTCTATCTAGTGGGACCAGCTGCTTTATGCCATTCGATACTCTATCAAGACCGCATTAAGGCTTACCATCAGGTGCATTGCAACCGCTGTGACATGCTTGAATAAAAAAAAGGTTAAAATGTTCTAATGAAAATGGCTCATTCTCATAATGCTGGGCAAGCGAACTGATAGGTGCATTACAGGACTTTCCCAATAGTAACACTTGCCAGCCACCACTTATCCTATTATCTATCTGCCTATATTGGAATTTTAATCATTATACCGCTATCGGCCCCATCGGAATGTAGATATTTAACCTGGTTAAAGCCTTTTGTTAATACTGACCTCTAATTACTGCGACTCTACCACGAGTCTCAAAGTATAAACTTTACTTTTATTGTTTTGCAACATACATTTAGTATTTACACATTATTAAAACTAAGACATTCATTAGATTCTGATGCATACTTAAAGAAGTATGCATCAGACATAATATAATAGTACCTCGATTTTACCTCGATACCTGAAAGGAGTAACCACAGAAATATATCGAGAGTAACTTTACCACAATAGTATTGCAGGGGCCATCATGTATAGTCCGATTGTTGTAGTCACCAGAATTAATAAAACATATGAATCTATACATTAATTTATTAAAAGAATAAACGAAATTTAGTTCTGTTCCATTATGTATTTTCGATGCGTGATCCATTAAAAATTACGAAGTTCAGTCTCAGCAAATTATAATTAGTGGTGAAGATAATTTATTTCATAACATTTAAATAGACTTCGTGAGTTGCAAGATGATATCAACGCAAACGCGTATAAGGTCGATTTCATTAAAACTAAATTATATAAAAAGGTAAGTAAATGTATATAGAAAAATAATGAAATAGAAAAAATGGACTAAAATATATAATTTATTTCCTTGAATAGCATTTTACTTACTACTACCAAAAACTAAAACTAAATAAGTTCAATTTATATAATAATAAAGAGCTTTTTAATTGCCTACATGATCAATAAACGAATTTCATTTCATTTCATTTCTAAAGATGAATTATCATAAAAAAAAATAAACCTAACGAACACAAGCCCATATGCTAATTTAAAATCTGGGAAAGCAGGTCAGAAGAATCAAAGATTATAAGGTGATGAGCAAAACACCAGTGAGTAGAGTCTAATGCCCGCGGCAAATCACACAAATTGTACGTCGGAATGTCTTATGTGTTTCCTATATGATATTCATGCATGTAATGAAACTAGCAACAACATTAGTCTTCTAATCGTATGAATATCACGGATAAACTTAAAAAAAAATAGTGAGAAAGAAGAACAAAATATGTTTTCAGTGGATGAATCCTGTTAATAAATTATACTATGTACTCAGACTGCGACCGAAAACGAAGCCAGGTTGGTAGTTTTAGTGACTGACACGTATAAATAATACGTATATATGTTATGGGCCAAGTGATTAATGCGGGCAGTATTCATAATGCCCGGGCAGTATGAATATTGCCGAGCCATATCGGGCCAAGTGATAAATTACAATCTAAACTTACCTATTTATCACATTGCTCGGGCATTATGAATATATGATGATCGGGCAATGTGATAAATAGGTGATTTTTTACGTGGTGCGCTACAACATTGTCGCATCTGCGATAGACCCATAAATTAGAAAGGTTAAATTGCTCTGCTTATGTTTAGTTGTTTTTTAACTTCCGAAACATTATCTTCAGAAGAAAATTAGTGTACCCACTTTGTGGATCAGTTAGGTCGACTGTGTCCCAAAACCGACTCGGAACACCCCGACTTCATGTAGTCTTTTGGCTACCGACCCTAGAGTGTATATAAAAATCCGGAGGCGCGGAGGGAGAGCAGCCCCCGCCCGCTGTAACGAAGGATAGGCAACCGTGCGAGCCGTAGCGGCTGAGGCTGGTCGCATTAGGCGACCAGCAAGCTGAAGCGGTGAAGTGAGCATGGTTGCCTATCTTTTGTTACGCAAGGGCGAAGGGACTGAACTTCCCGTAGCGCCGGAGGCGAAGCAGAAGCTAATTTGTATTGACAACAAGTGTTTTAAGGGTTAGGTTGCTATAATATATATTTCTCAGGATTGGTGCGTTACCTTTTCATGGGAGTGGTACCAGGGGAGGTGCGACACTCCCCCTCCCCCTCCACTCCTCCCCACCCACCCCTCGTGCTGCCCTATTCTAAATTCTACCACTTCGGCTCATTTTGATTCGCTTTACATCACTCTGCCCAATAGGCACTTGGCATTATTCATAATGCCCGGGCAATGTGATAAATTGATTGGTTATAATCACATTGCCCGCTCTTATTGGGCATTATTCATATTGCCCGGGCATTATGAATAATGCTCGATTAATCACTTGGTCCATAACATATATGTACCTATAATATATGTGTATAATACGTATCCAAACACAAAGGTGTTATGTATTTTTTTAGTTGCATTGTGTCTCTAATGACTAAAACTAGCACCAGACTTCGTTTTCGGTGGCAGTCTGGATGTAGGATATTAGTTACATGTATTAGCATAATTAGGACATATTAATTTTGGTACATTGATTTATATAAATTGTGATGATCCGCTGAGAAGTCGTGAATCAATAAGTTCTTATGTATGTTTGATGTATCAGCCCATATATGTGTACATTCCACAACAGGGCACGGGCGACACTCTTCTATCGAGAACGATTGACAGGGGTAAGGCCGTACGGTTCACCATGCTGGCCTGATGCGGGTTAGCGGACTTTTACATACCATTTCTCTTCGTACCATTTTCTTCCTGCCTACCATTTTTCGAAATTCTTCCGTATCGCTATGGTATGCTGATATCCTCATGGTAAAAAGTTTAGCAGCCGCGCCTGGTCCGTTGCCTACAGGCCACCATGCACTTGTGTATGTAGGACATAATAGGACATAATTAGTATTTTATAAATATTTTATGCACGTTCTTATAACACAATGCATTATTCTCAGAGTTGTATTTCTTATATACGATATGAAACTTTATTAACTAATTCTTCCATGACACTGAGTCAAAATAAAATCTGATCGCACAAATATACTTACTTAATAACTAAGAAACTTGACGTGTGTGTGTACTTATTGTGCATTTTAACCGTTTCTAATAGGCAACCGTAAGGTTGACTCGCAGACCCAGAACGCATTGTACTTCTCAATGTAATCTGATATGGTATGTTCGACAAACAGTGGTGCAATTCCAGTGAAAACATAATTAAGTGAACACATGAATTCAACCTTCTTTATGGTTGCTTTTTGTTTGCGGGAATAATTGACCCCAGAGTGACCCGACTCAAGCTTATGATGTAGAAATACTAGGAAGATGCGCAAGTGACGGGCCTCTAGGAGGCATCAATACCAGCAAACCGGTAAATGTATAATATTAATTCACACAATCATGTTCTCATCATTTCTTCACATCTCCGGTGTCTTATAACGATGTTGATGCGCACTAAATATTAGCCCTGTAATTATGCTGTCCTACTTTGTGATTGAAAGGGATTAGTCTACACCGCTGCGAGTTTGTAGCCAGCACATACCTTTAAATTTTCTACGAACATTTCTCACTTGTACAGGTATTTTCACAATGTCCACCACCTCTTGTCTCTTCACCGCTTAAGCGACCGATAATTAAGTGTGCACATAAGGCAATCTACGAGGTTTCGAATATTTGTAATAATTTTTGTTTTCAATGTTTACCTAGATAAACATATTGGTTAATTGTAACTTTTCTAATTTTAAGTCTGAAAAAAAGAATATCTTTTCTTATAAAATACTGGCTTCTAGTCGTAACAAATATGCGTCAATACATAAGCTAACCTAAAGGTCCAACGCCCAAACTCTCGAAGTCACGGGTATCAGGATCAATTCAACGTTCAATAAATCGAACGTTATGGAAATACTAAACAAACATAATTTTGTATAAATACACAAATTGCTATACTAGCCCATAGCACCGAACGTTACAATAAAAACTATAATACTAAAAAAACAGCGTGTTTTCGAAAAATCATTAATAACAGTAGTTAAATGAAGAATAGAAAAATGTGTGTAGATTAATAAATGAGAAGGCACAAAGTTGTGTGACACTTGTGTGCTTGGTGTTAGTCACAACTGATTGGCGTCCAGTGTGAACTGACAAACTGTACATGGTTGTATCACCCTCAGTACGCTGTAGACGATACAGCATCCATCATTAGTATATCAACAATTTACAACAGATTAATAGTGCGAGACAATAGAAATCGTAAAAGTGTTTACTGCTCATTGATATTTACAAAATGAAACGCCTGGATCAACTACTACTACACTTTAAAGAAAATTATAAGGTGAGCTTAATCCATATAAAATAATCCTCGTTTAGGTATTGACGCAACAAATTACGCTATTTATTTCTGTCAAGAACATAACTTTCTCATCTCTACAAGAAGGTTGCGTGTGTTGCGGCAGTAACTAATTGGCGTAAATTGCTAAAAATCGGTTTTATTTTATGACTGGAGTTAAAAAGGTTAAGGGCGTTGATTAACACAAATAATTGACTACTCGAAAATATTGCAAAAGAATTGTTATTTATGCCTGAAAAACTATTGTTGATGCTAGAACAGTTGTTAACAATAATTACCTACATGATTTAGTTGTAAGTGAACCAATGATTATAATGCATTTTAATACACATTGAGAAGTCTTTAAAAATAATACGTCTAATAGTCATCATTCAAAATCACAGTATTTTTAATGCAAATATGCATTGTGTTTATGTATCTAAATTTTAAGCACCTAGGTAGGTACTAAACCAACCCTAAACCTAGGTCATCAGCTAGCTCTAGGCTGGAGATATTACACCAATTACGATCGCAGATGCGAACTAGTATGACATGAGTAAACAAAATGTTAACGCGGATAGCTTGTAGGTATTTACAACGTACCTACGACAATTTTTACTTACAATATCCACTTTACAAAAATTAAAGTTTTATTTTATAAATTATGTAATATATATCTTTAAAGATTTCTTAAGTAAACAATAGGCAATAACCTCAAAATTAATTTATTTTGTAATTCATTTACAGACTGCACAGCGCATAATATACTTTTACAGATCTTATTTTGGGTTTGAAATCGAGTTAAAGGACGAAAAGGCGAGAAAAAAATACACGCCAAGCAACATAATCAATTGTTAGACATTTTGTGCGATTATACATACTTCCAGATTAAATAGCAAATAATTATAGGTGTCCTCTTTAGACTAAGTTCAATTAAGTAAATAAAACAATATTTATTATTGTTATTTTCATGGCCCTGTGATTGGAAACAATTAACTTTTGACAGGCTCCGTAACGCAGTTGGCTAGACGCCTGCTGTGAAACGAGAGGCTGCGGATTCGATCCCCACACCGAGACAGATATTTGTGTGATCCACATGTATTTTTTTCGGGTCTGGGTGTTTGTGAGAGCGAAAAGTCTCTCGTATTTAATCAAATATACAAGTATGAATATCTAATCTATTCATTTATCGATACCATCTTTTGCGTTTATGTCACAAAAAATATTTACGCAACCCCATATGAATATAATATTAGGTATTGCTCATGCTAGTCAGGACTTAGTGAAAGTTTCATGCAATTCCATCCAAGGTTTTCCTCTATTGCACCAGTAAAACTAAACATATTTTCAGTAACATAATTTAATTTTGTTTTATATGCATTGTAAATTGAACCTGAGATTACCACCTGACCTGTTCTCTCGTACATTTATTAACTTATGTGATTTGCGTAAGTAAAATTGTGAACATTATATAAAATTTTGATATCACATCCCATATTTGTTCTTTCATCATTTTATTCAAGGTTGAATTTTGCATAGCAATCCGTTGGTAATAGAAAAACTAAAAAAAGAGTTGGCTTTGATAATTATTATTATACGAATTGACCTTTGACTTCCAACTATGCGTTTTAGAGTTTATGTAATCAGAATATTAGAAACATTGGGTAAAATTAAAATACAACAATATTAATGTTCAACTAGTAGAATATAAAAATATATTTGCATTTTATTATCATTAATATCAGAAGACAAGTAATTAACGTAATATTTTGTAGTAATGACAACATCTTTTATAATATAATACAATGAATATAATACAGGGTATATCAAGACTGCTACCGAAAACTAAGTCGGGTGGTAGTTTAAGCGACTTTAGACATAATGCAACAGAAAAAGTTGCAAAAAAAAGCGACAATATTTTTTTTGTAAATACAGCAGGGTATAAAAGAGTTTAAATTATTATTTTAGCAAAAACTATAGATTTACCACCCAAAAATGTCATTTTTTAAAAAATCATAAAAAATAATTGTCGCGTTTCTTTCCGAAATTTTTAGTTGCATTATGTTTGTAGTCACTAAAACTACCACCCGGCTTCGTTTTCGGTAGCAGTCTTGATATACCATGTATAAAATATTAACATAATTTTATTATTTATGGCTTAGTTTAAAAGTTACGTAGTGCATTAAAGTGGATAACTATTGGACCCACTTGCAAGCATCGTCAATATGACATTGTTTGTAGCATTTTAAGATTTAGTTTTCATAAACAGGATGAAAAATGAATTGTATAATTCAAAACAAAACATTGGAAACGTTATTTTACCCACGAATTATTAGAACGGAAGCGTTCTATAGTATTCTAAAAGTCTTTTATAATACTGTCCCATTTCTTTTCTAACGCAGTTCGATGTCTCCGCGTCAGTAGTTCAATTCTGATGACAACAGTAGCACCCGACAAACATTTAATTGCTTGAAATGTGAGACACACGCATTGTTCTTACTCCCAAGCCCATGAGTTGGCTTTGAACTATTCAATGAAGCGTATTATCCGGAACTATCCAGTTTGAGGAAGCTGAGACGAGAAATGAACTGGGTTATTCCGGCGCAATAATATTAATCGTTACTAATCTTTACCATCGTAAATAGGGTATGAACGTTATGGTTAGTTTAATGATTGACATGCGTTTTTAACTGAGTCCTGGAAAATACTTCTGCTCAAATCGTCTGTAAGCATACATACACGTATGTGTCGTTATAAACATCTATATATTTTTATTTATCATAAAATAAGATTATTTTAATATGTACAATATATTGATAATTAATTTTTCAACGACTGGTTAGTCAGTTGAAAGATATATAGAACTTATATAGACTGCTAAACGGGTGTTCGCGTGTCCGAACGTAGAGCTTACATTTGATCCATACTTACTATTCGAGATTACTTTGATACACTAATTATATATTAGTTAGATGGTTCCTAGTCATTGATTGATTAACTTAACTATAAAAAATACATCTTTCAAGCGTCTATCATTTATCCAGCGTAAGGACGTGGTACCTAAAAACAGGTTTCGCTCACTCGTAAAATTATAAGTCCAATATTTTTGGGACGTGTTTTAGAACATGTTGCGCTGACCTCATGTAAGACTATAGAGTGCTCGATACGGGCAAATAAATTGTTTTAGCTATACATAAGCACGCACTCTACGTATATCAGAAAAACGGAATTACATAAAAGAATAACAGCTTCCAGTATAACAAATACGTTAATTGAAATTGCTTTTAATTGATTAAAAATTACTTCAATAAATGGTCTGTTAACAACCCACACTTCAATTATACAATTAAAATGCACACACTTGTGCTTCAATGAAGTAATGAACGGGATACCTCATAAGTCATACCATGTTTGTTTTGTTGTATGCGGGCTATACGCACTGGTTTCAATTTTGTGACGCAGTATTGAATGAGAGTTTCGGAGAGAGCACACCGCGTAGTGCGTACATACTCGTAGATACATGTGATTTGAACTCTTGGCAGTTGGCACCATTCGCACAGATACATGTCACTTGTGCCCTTAGCAATTCACAGTTCCAGCCTCGATAGACCTAGAGATTGTTGCCTTAATATCTCGCTGGGCTCTTATTATAAATGTACTAAATACCATAAATTAATATGTACACGCAACAGTCACATAAATGTCTTAATTCATGGGTATCCGAAACAACTAGAATAGATAGACTTTACGGCCTGACAAACATACACGGCTTTATGCAAAGATAGTTTTACAACCTTATTTAGTTATCGAATGATTTGTCTGTTGACTAATGCATATATTCATGCACTCATTTTTCTAGCAAGAGTTCTTGAGACTCTTAGGGTTGGCTGCGAAAAACCGCCACGCTCTCTCTGTATTTCTCTGTTGTATCTCTGCTGTAGCCAGGCAAACTGAGTCAAACCGACATACATATGAATAGCGAAACTAAATGAATGTTTTATCTTAACTTTTTTTTAATAATAAATTACGCCCAACAGTCACATGCATAGGACTATGTATCCCACACTAAGATTGTATCTTGTGTCGTGGGTATCAGGAACTACGAGAGACTTTTCGGTCTCACTAAGATCCACCCAGACCTGAAATAAATATTTGTGGGCCGCACAAACATTTCTCTCAGTGCGGGGATCGAACCCGCGGCCTCTCGTTTCACAGGAGGCGTCTAACCAACCCCGCCACGGAGACTGTCAAAGGCAGGTTACTAGCGATGAAGTTGTGCCGTAGAAATCTCGATAGGGCACCGCGCTGTTTGTGCTAAACCCAGAACTGCTCTTTGATGTACAACAATATGGACTAAATTCACTCATTATGACGCACGTTTGTCTAGCATCTGTATAGGGTCATAAAAACCTGGCCTATGGATTAGAACAAGAAAATTAGAATTGAAAACTTTGTTGGTTTTAACTGTGATATTGATTTTTCTTTTCGTATTTTTAAATACTACAATTGGGATACTCAAATACGCGTCTTGGATCTAACAGTATTTTTTTTTTGTCTTATTGTATCAAATATATATTTGCTGCATGTTTGTTCAATCCTATGAACATCTATTATTTATTTCCAGAATTTAATATTTGGATTATTTCTATGTTGGAGCTTTACGAATACAGTGGCATCTCCAAATGTGCCTAGAGAAATAATAAATACTTCATTAGCATCCATATCACATGAAAACATGAGCGCCACAATTGAGTTGTTTCATTGGGAAGATTACACTGTGTTGTCTGCTATGTTGATTGCTTCGTGTGCCATCGGAGTCTTTTATGGATACTTTGGTGAAAAACAAACTACAGGCGATGACTTTTTGCTGGGCGGTTCGTCGATGGGCACATTACCCACCGCACTAAGCCTTGCTGCAAGGTACCCATATATGCCCAATTTATTATTTAATAGTAAAAAAGTAACAGTTTTTATAAGTTATTTATTTTCAGCTTTATAACCGCAATTGAGTTGCTGGGGAACCCAGCGGAAATGTACGTGGGAGGCGCACAGTTTTGGATGATATGCATAGCTTTTGTGTGTGTTGTTCCTATTGCGAGCAATTTTTACGTGCCAGTGTTTATGCGGCTACGATTAACATCTTGCTACGAATACTTGGTAATAAACAAAATTAAATTTCATTTAGAGCAAGTGAAGGAATCATGAATGTTTTACAAAACATAATTGCAATTATCGCTTATTTAACTTGCCTATTCATTTATTTTTACATTTTTAAATGATTTACTGCTCGTCAAATTAAAATTCTTTGATATAATGTAATTATCAAAAGCGTTTACTGTATAATTACTTCATGCATTTAATTTTAGTAATGCCTGTAGATTGTTTATTATTTAGTCATTGATATTTTTTATGCTTCATATGCCCGTATAAAAGTATATTTATTTCGTATGTTTGTATAGGAAGTACGTTTCTGCAAGTCCTTACGCGTGTATGCGAGTGCACTGTACATACTGCAGATGATATTGTACACGGCAGTGGCCGTGTATGCTCCGGCGCTCGCGCTATCTGATGGTAGGTAAACCTCGCTGCTACTATTACTAATCAAAGCTGACACCGACCTGTATTAAATAATCATGTGCGTATTCATTATAATTTATAACGTTTACATAAATCAGTGCCGGATTAAGTCAGCGTGGAACCTATGCGTAAAGGTAAATAAGGAGAGGGAGAAAAATACAGAAAGAGAGAGAGGCTTTATTCACTGAACTTACCTTTCAAAAATGACCAAATAGCTCAATGATGATGAGATGATGCTAAGTGATTACGGAGACCCATCAAAAATATATGGATGAATATATGGATATGGATATATGTATTGTCTAATTCTAAAAGTGGAAAGGAAGAGCGAGAAAAAATATTGTTTTCCTGATCAGGAGAAGCATTGGTAATTGAGCCTCCGGCAATCTTATTCACGGAACGAGACACACCGACAAAATCATCCATTAAGGGTGGTAGAGCCACGCTGTTGTCAGCTATGATTGAGACAGCCTTGTCCGGGGCGGTACCACTGTCTCGCAGGAAATCAACGCGAAGCGACAATACCGACTGCAATACCGATAAGGGTCTTTTCTTTTCATACTATATCCTTTCCGGTCTCCTGTCGATTTAATGCGCCGGCAACACATCTATTGATTCAAAGCATTGTGGGCGGCAGTGATTACTTAGAATCAGGTGACCTGTTTGCGCGCTTACCGGACCTATGCTATAATAAAAAAAACAGAAAACGTTGATTATCCATAAGACAGTAGTTCCACCTAAATTGATGGATAAAATTAAGTTGCCTAAACATTCAAATAAATTGGCGACTTAATAGAGTCGTAATAGACATTCATTACCTAAATAAAAAGTCTAAAAAATAAGTAACTGCCACTTGCGTAAAAAACAATACTTATTGCTTAGGTACGTACTACAAAAATTGCTGCCTATTTGGTATACATTTTTATTTTTAAAATTTAAGTGTGCTCATTTTTAACAAGTATTTATCTTATGAATATTTAAATAAGCATGGGGTACTTACTTCTTTCACTTCCGCAGAAAGCCTAATTATAACGCAGAATATTTCTGTCTCATTTCGTAACCAATTTTGTCTGTCTCACTTGCAACGCTATAATTTTCTAAACAAGATCATTACATAAGGAACAATTTACCGACACATGAAGGTGAATACTACACGCATATCAACTATAATTAAGCAATCACTTTTATTATAACTGTAGTAAATGAAATTACAAATGAATCGTACAATTTTAATTCTTTCAACGATTGCAATAGGAAAGTATCGTGAGTTTTTTTAATTTATACTTATTAACTTATCAATATATAGTAATTTTGTAACGATATGAGTAATATTCTCTAATATGAAATGTACTTGTATTACCATTTAAACCAAAGGAATTGGATGCAGTGTACATAATAAAGACAACCCACGAAGTCGTAACGTTAGGAAAGCGGCGAGTTTGTATTCTATTATCATTTCCTTTCAATGTCAATTTGGCAATACACGCGTAGCCAAATATGCGTTCAATTCTGAAGCATGGCTACTCATGCCTACAGGTTCAATATTCAATGTCATGTTGAATATAAAACACTTTTCGCGTTGCTTATGCAATTATTCCTATTAGCATAGTACATCCATATTCCATACGTCATACAGCATGACCGCGACAGCCGCTCGCCCACTTATTGTGTCCAACTTACATACATAGCTACTTATTTAATGCCTCCTCTGTAAAAATATTTCTGTGAGCAAATGTACTTGAATGTTGTCGTTGTGTAATGACCTTAATTTTACTTGTACCTGTCTATCCCCACAAAATATACAAGTCGGTAACAGAACAAATACTTAGTTAAACTGTTAAAAAACACTGGATTTACGCCACTGTTAACCAGTAAACTCATAGGAATATCTAATTGTAATAGTTATACTCTTATGATCTAATTAAGAGCCAATATACATTATACTATGGCCGCACGCGCAAAATTTAACCATTCGTACATACGTGCGTTTGCGTGTCGCAAGGAATAATTAATAACTATTAAGTTACGCAATGGATAAACCATAAAGACCTCACCCAGAAATATTCGATCGTAACTCTTGAAGTATTGTGTCATCATTTATTGCTATTTGCTTGTTCCAATATCAAAAGAGTGAATGCATACAGTACACAAGGATGCATCTCGCAAGAATATTAAACGATTACATATAAATGTTATAAAAGTGTAATCATAAGCTAGTTTACAAGTGTCATTATACCGTCGAGCGTAGGGATGGTTATTCTAATTATGGATTTTTTCAACATTGAAGTATTATTAAATATTTCAGACACATGCACATTGCACAGTATACACCTGCAAACAAACGTATCGATCAAACTATAATAAAAAACTTGAATTGATTTTTATGCAGAACCTGGTACAGGCAATAATCATCTAATATTTCATAATAAAACCCACTATGTATTCCATGTGGCATTCTATTGCATTTGGTTTTACGACTATTGCTATAGGTACAGTATACTTGTCACCATAATTACTGCTATAATATTCGAGCAGCCCTCGTTTGTTCACGTTTATAATCCCTACATGGAGTCAAATTTGATTGCAATTTTATACAATCGAAATGTTTGATGCTGCAATGTTAGATATTAAGTATTAGTAATGCTTTGCTAGTCGTAGCTGACTTTTGTATTATGTGTTATGGGAAATTTCACAGAATATTGTCAATCAAAACAGATATATGACTCGTGGACTATCTCACAATATGTAATAGTCCCTGCTATTTTGTGTTTTAATAACACATCTGGTGATCGTTTTATTATTATCGGTGAACCCAACAACGATTTAACTTAATTTTACATGTAAAAATAACATAATAAAAGTTTTGATCATGAAATAATGTATATGAAAATATTTATTTTTACAGTTACAGGCTTGAACACTTATCTTGCAGTTTCTCTGGTGTACATAGTATGCATTTTCTACGCTTCCCAGGTTTGTATATTTTAATATACCTACTTCACATACTACGTTTGGGTTTTTAAATTATTTTTTACCAATTTAATAATCCATTTAGCATTTAAGAAAGCTTCCGTGGCGCAGTTGGTTGGACGCCGGCTAGGCTGTGAAACTAGAGGCCGCGGGTTAGATCCCCGTGCAGACAAAAATTGTGTTTAACACACAGGACTCAATCTTATTGTGGGACTTTGAATGTGACTGTTGCGTAGATTTATTGTTGTTATTTATTTATTCCATTGAGTCAAATAAATATTTTGTTATAGGGTGGGATGAAAGCAGTTATTATGACAGACTCATTTCAATCGGCAGTGCTAGTTGGGTCCTTGGGTGTTGTACTAGCTATGGGCACATCAAATGTTGGTGGACTAGATGTGGTTTGGGAACATGCCTGGCGTACGAACCGACTGCACTTCTTCGAGTAAATATGCGACCTTTATTATATTTTTTCAATTATCAAAAGAGCGTATACACCTTGCGCGCAAAGTCAACTATAGGTATTTCTTCGTTAATTTCACGCACACATAAGCGACCAAAGCTGTGTGCGTAGAGCTGCCGCGTCGGCTCGCTATACAATCGGCTCAAACAACTTTGATCCGTGCGCTTCAAATATTCAATTGAAATGTAACTGTAATATAATATCATAAAAATAGTTTATTTGCATTATAAGTAGACAAATATTACTGTGCAAGCAAAGAATAATACAATTACAGGCCATTATATTACCTGAAACATTCCGTAAAACATCGATTTTTATTAACACTGCTATCTATGCGACGTATGAAAAAACTCGGAGTCAGTTTATACTGTTCAATATTATTGCGATGCTCATCATTTCATTTTTATTAAAATAAACGTATAATGGTACTGAAAATTTGTATCAATAAATAAATTTGGTTTCCTTATTCCTTACCTTGAAAGTTTAAAGGAACATTCACTTTGATTTTAAGTTTTGAATTCGATATTTTTTATTGATATCAATTTATTTGATTTTTATTTTAATAAATTGTTAATATGAATTTCTGAGGATTAATTTTGGAATATGAAAGCATTTAGATTTTTAAATGATAGAAAAAAATCGTTTATTCGCAAAAATCGATTGTTTTTGATAATAATCGATTTTTAACAAATCGATTAATATTAAATAAAGAAAAATCGATTTTTATTTAATAGATTTTTTTCCATTAACCTCACATCTCTAGATTTGATCCACATCGGACAGCGTGTTTTATAGTGGTTTTTAAAATATTTGTAGAAAACATGAAAACTAATTTTGTTGAAATATAAAAATGGCAATTTATTGATAAGATGTTCTTCTATTATAATATGCAATTGCTATAAAAAATTATGTTACGATAAGTTGGTGAAAAAAAATATGTTCTTGACGAGAGTTTCTGAATAATTTCGCATTGTTTAATTTTTTATTTTTCAGGAACTAAACACAAAAAGATTATTTTTCTCAGCAAAATCCCTCCATAAGGGTCTTATTAGTCTGATAATATTTTTATTTTCATCTTATATTTAGTGGTTTCGGATATCTTAAGCTTCTAAATTGCCATTTAAAGCCTAAATAACGAAACTTGTGTTCAGTAATCCGTATAGTACTCACAAATTATCCATCAATCTATAATGTTTTCCACCAAAATCCCTAGATGACAACTTTTTCTAAAATTAGTAATAATTATTTTTCCTTTAAATTGTTTATTGGTGGCTATTAACTCATTTGAAAAGTCCTGTTTTTAAGCCAAAAAGCGCGTGCAGGGTATAAACGCTCTTAATGTCATCGCAACATTGGCCTATACCGGCTATAAAATATTGGCAAACTCTTACACTCTTAACATGCATATTAATTTTCTTGCAACGACCGCGTGTCTGCGTTGGGTACAGCAGGTCAAAGAAAACCATGTGTAAATATTAAACGAAATGTTGACTAAAATAACACTTCACGTACTAGCATTGAACTTCTAACTGAGTCCTACATACAGGGTATATCAAGACTGCTACCGAAAACGAAGCCGGGTGGTAGTTTATGCGACTTCAGACACAATGCAACAGAAAAAGTTGCAAAAAAAATGTAATTTTTTTTTGTTATTTTTTTCCTATGACCATATTTGGGTGGTAAATACATTTTTTCCTAAAATAATAGTGTATACCCTTTTATTTATAAATAATCTAAGGTATAAAAGTGTTTAAATTATTATTTTAGCAAAAACTATGGATTTACCACCCAAAAAATACGATATTAAAAAAATCATAAAAAATAATTGTCGCGTTTCTTTTCGAAATTTTTGGCTGCATTGTGTTTGTAGTCACTAAAACTACCACCCGGCTTCGTTTTCGGTAGCAGTCTTGAGATACCCGGTATATAAATAACTGTAAATTTACTAATATAAGTAATTCAACTTATGTAGGTAGTAGGTACGTATCTTTTTTACGATTATAGAAACGAAAGCCTATGAGTTCAAGAATAGTTCAAATAGCAAGAAATATCTTTTACACCGGGAGTATAATTTTATGAAATGGTCGTAGCTCATTTACCTACTATGAAACAACTTGTAACACAACTGCTGTGTAATATCGTGAACTTTGGTAGGCTTTATACATTTGACAGCCACCGTGGCGCAGGCGGTTAGACGCTGCCTGTGAAACGAGAGGCCGCGGGTTCGATCCCCGCACCGAGAGAAATGTTTGTGCGGCCCACAAATATTTCTTCCGGGTCTGGGTGTTTGTGAGACCGAAAAGTCTCTCGTAGTTCTTGATACCCACGACACAAGACTCGATCTTTATGTGGGGTCAGGACTATGTATGTGACTGTTGGGTGTTATTTATTATTTATTTATTTATTTATTATAGACAGATTCCAACGTAAATTAAAATTGGTTTTAAAACTGGCTATGAATTACGCCTTAAAATAAATTCTATCACCAATAACACCACTCAGCAACACTTTTCCAATATTGTAATAAGCAAAATATCTGCTCAGCTATGGAACTTATATAAACCGAAAATATATAAAATATTTGTAGTATTCATGGCCGATTTAGCGCTAAATTTAACTTATGCAGTCTCCGTGGCGCAGTTGGTTAGACGCCCGCTGTAAAACAATAGGCTGCGGGTTCGATCCCCGCACCGAGATCAATATTATTTGTGTGATCCATTGTTATTTCCTTGTGAATGTTTGTGAGACCGAAAAGTCCATACTTAATCATTTCTGGTATTCACGACACAAGACTTAATCTGAGTGTGGGGTCAGGACCTTGTATGTAACTGTTTGGTATATTATTAAATATAATAAATTCAATTAACCAATAACTATTTGATATATTTTTCTTATTTTAAACACAATTTTTCACCAAGCATGTTACACTTGCAGTATGAACCCGGACCCAACAATACGTCATTCGTTCTGGTCAGTGGTCGTGGGAGGCACGCTGTACTGGACGAGTATGTTCTGCGCTAATCAAGCTTCGGTGCAAAAATATTTAGCCGTGGAGCAAATATGGCAAGTGCGAGTGGCGCTTTGGATGTCAGCGTTTAGCCTTATCGCGGTGTATTCAGTGAATTTCATCACCGGGGCCGTCCTTGCCGTATTCTACGCGGATTGTGATCCGATTCAGGTAAACAATGTTGGTGTATAGCGGTGCCACTACAATATCTTTTTGTTAGTCCGGAGCCGTTTCGTGACGTAATCTGTGGTACGCGTGATATAATTCGTCTTTTGCAGTTGCCGTTTAGGTTAAATACCTACGATCTTTAAATTCTTTAATGTTTGTTTATGTACTTTGAATAAGTTAAATTACCTAAACATCATTCAGCGATTTAATACCTAAAATTTGTTTGTAAACGGGGATTGAAATCGCGTTCTCTCGTTAGCGGCTTAAATAAAATCAAATAAACTATTTTTATTGTTCCTTATTCACTATGCTACTGACGCTGTGACTTTAATATTGATATAGATATTAATAAATTTATATTACCTCAGGCTGGAGTGATCAATGGTGCCGACCGACTTTTGCCGCTTTATGTGGTACGGCAACTAGGTGGCACACGCGGCGTACCGGGATTTTTCGTCGCAGGCATTTTTGCTGCAAGTCTTGGGTAAACTGCACATATAACTTATGTAGAATTTAACACTTTTAAAAGCAATAAAATAATATCACTTTAATTATAAAAAAAACAACAGCACTAGCATATCTGCGGCGCCTGAAGGCGTTCCTGAAACTGACTTGGATTCATTTCATTACATTTAGGAGAAATAACTAGCCAAGTCCAGTTTGAAAACTGGTTTTAATATAAGGCTAATTTGTTATATCAACATTGTTTGGTCACTTCATAATTGTCACTCCGCTAGTCAAAAAACTATTTACCGCTATTTTCTTAGCAATTGAGGTTGAAACTCAAACCACGCAATTTTATAAAATAGGTACTTACATAGTTAAATAAACATAGGAAATATATAGATCTAGGTGATTACAATTAATAGTTCAGTAATATAATTTTTACCATTATTTAATTAAGCTATTGCTTTCGTAATACTCATCAAATAGAGTATTAAATTATTTTTATATTATTATGCACAGGACGGTGGCATCGGCTTTAAATTCGCTGGCTGCGATTGCCTGTGAGGATTTTGTAACTGGGCTTTTTAATATAACCCTCCCAGAAAATAAAGGAGCTTTTGTAAGTAATTGTGCACTGTCACAATTTATAGACCAAGAGCACGTGGCCGCCAGACTTTCGTCATTTTATAAAAGCTGAAGTTTGTCTGCGCATGCCTCTAACATAGGCATCACATTAATATGTAATAGGCATGACTTTATAACATATATAAAATTATTACATATTATTGGTATTCAGACATTTTTAGTGGTACTTTGATCTTGCCAGAAACATTGAAGCTCATAACTTACAAAGCAACCACGATCGTAACTTCATAATAGCTGATTGTGTGTTGCCTACATATTATGTAAGAAGCATGCCCAGATATAATTTTAGCTTTTATAAAATGACGAAAGTCTGGCGGCCACGGGCTCTTGATCTATTATTTATTCATGAGAGTTAGATGTTTATTTTAAGTAAATTGGCTTTCAACAGATAGCTCGTTGGGTCTGCTTGGGTTGCGGCGTGGTGTCATTCATCTTAGTGTTCGCTGTAGAGAGACTGGGTCCTGTGTTACAATTAGCACTCTCCTTTAACGGGATGACTGGAGGAGTGTCTCTGGGTCTCTTTTCTTTAGGCATGCTATTCCCATGGGCGAATTCTAAGGTATGCTTTATTTAAATATTACATACACTATGTATTTAAATACCTAAAGATAAATTGAGGTCTGGACGGCAACCAAAATCTGCACGCAGTGTGCACATGTAACGTGCCTTCCAGGTAAACGGAAAAATAGGTGGAGCTTACTACTAGAGGAAAAATAATGCGGCTCGTGGACCGTGGTTTACGTAATTAAGTTTCAGTGACAGAGCAGAAACAGAAATAGCGGTACTATGCCGGTCTTTTTCGTTATGAAAAAATGGTCCAAACATAGCAGTAGCAGTATAATATCTCAATTTACAGATGCCTAATAAATCTTCTTCTTCTACCTGGCGTTATCCCGGCCGGTGCCAGGGTCCGCCTACCGGCAAATTCTCCTGCATTTCGCCCGATCTTCGGCATCCTCAATAGTAAGGCCATTGACCCTCATATCTTCCATAACAACATCGAGCCAGCGCTTCTTGGGTCTACCCCGCGGTCGAGGTCCGGGAATATTGAGGCTCAGGCACACATTACCGACGTACTCCTGCGGTTTCCTTAGGACGTGACCATACCATCTCAGATGCCTAATAAATATTGTAATTAATATACCATAACCACTTTTTTACTTTTTAGGGTGCCGTCACCGGCGGTATATTTGGGTTGTTATTGGTGTTAGCGGCGGGCGGCGGCGCGCAGCTGGCGCAGGTGCCTCTACCACGAGTGCCAACCTCCATCGAAGGCTGCGATGCGTCATACAATTTGACATACGTGAATGCCGATCTCATGTAATCCGTCGCTTTTTGCGTAGTATTTGTTTTTATTTATTTATATCCTTTATTGTACACTAAATAAACTTAATAATAGAAAAATATATTACATAGTAGTACAAAATGCGGTCGTATCTCTCGAGGCAATCTCTTACCGACAAGCTTTTCTTATACCTGTGAACGTTCATTTAGTTATGGGGATCTAACTGGTTTGATTTGTTTTCTTGTTATAAATTGTTGGTTTCGAAATACATTAGCTACATAAGGTAGATTTTAAAGCGTAGAATAGTTGAAAAAAACAAAAGATAGGTACATTAATTTAGCCATTGTCAACAAACTGAAACACCTGCACCTGCTTAACAAGAATGCTTTTATTTTGTACAGAGAAACAACTGAACCCGAGGAATCTGTTTTCTGGCTGTTCCGAGTATCGTATCTTTGGTATTCTGGACTGGGATTTATAGCAACATTATTGATGGGATTATTGGTGTCATTAGCCACAGGTGTCACAGATCCCACAACAGTACCAATAGATCTCATATCACCACCGATCGTGATGCTGCTAAATTCATTGCCCGTCAAAATAAAGGTAAATAAAATTTTGTTTAGTTATTGCAGTTGTTTAGAAGTATTACTACAATTGATTCCAATTTCCGAACGAGATATTAAAAAAAAACGCCTGTTGGTAAACGGGCCAGACGAGGCTGCCAACATGTTCCCGGTGGTCGTGGGTTCAAATCGAATCATGTGTATTGATACTCAATTACCACGCACTAAAACGGTGAAGGAAAACATCGTGAGGAAACCTGCGTACCATAGCGATTTACAAAAAAAAAACTATGGTATGTAAAGTCCGTCAACCCGCATTAGGCCAGCGTAGGGGACTATTGGGGACTATATGGCCTAACCACTCTCAATCGTACTCTCGATTGTAGAAGAGGCCCGTGCCCTGCAGTGGGACTTATATGGGCTGATACAGATATGGTATGTAAAGTTCGCCAAACTCCTTACAAGCGCGACGTTGTGGACTTAACTTAACTAGACAGCCTAACGCCTCTCTATCGTACTTTCGATAATACCCTGCAGTGGAATATGGCCTGATATAACACATTTTTTAAGCCCCTACCCTATTTGATAAAATAACTGTTTGACAGCCTCCGTGGCGCTATTGGCTAGACGCTGACTGTGAGGCGAGGCCCGGAGGCGGGGATTCGATCCTAGCACCGAGACAAATGTTTGTGTGGCCCACAAGTATTTGTGTTGAGTCTGGTCGACTCTATGTGACTCTATGGGTCAAGACTATGTATGTGGCTGTAGGGTTTATTTATTTAATTAAAATATTTTTTCAAAAAGTACCCACTACGCATTACATTGAATTCTAGTTACTACAGTGTGTTTGTGATATATCCTTTTTTGCAACAGAAAAAGCTACTTATTCCACCGCGGCTCGGGATAGAACGCCGCCGAGGTTCCAGTGTTCGCCCGCCAAGCGTGGTCGACGACAAGGACACCAGGCGTCGGCGGCGTCTGTCCGAGATGGCCGGTGGTATGTTCTACAGCGACGCACCCATACTGTCCGGCGGACACGAGAACTTCGCCCTTGAACTAGAAAAACCACCACCGGATGAAAACACGCAGACTATCAAACTAGAAGTGGCTGACAACCACATCACACAGTCTTCTACGTGTTAGTCGTTCATGTCGTACATGTTATTATGTCGTATAGATTCAGTATCTACTGCACCGAATTAGTTTAAAAAAATCACATCCTTAATCGTCAAAAATGAATAGGCACAGAATAAGTAATACAGGTTGATATTTTTAGTCATCGTCATCTGAAAGCCCAGCCCCATTTTTATTTATCACCTAGTACCTGGATGACCGAGCTTTACTTGGTTTTTTGGACTTAAGAAATTGCACCCTTGAAGGAATTACTCCACTTAAAGTCTTCTTGTACTTTTTACTATTTATAATTCCAATACAGTTCAACATGGTCTTATTTTATTTTACAAATTATTCCTAGTAACGCTCTGCGGAATATACCGTACTACAAATAGATTTCTGTACAATAATATGTACGTATTATACATAGAAACCTTCCTCTTGAATCACTCTTTAACTCTATCTATCCGCATCAAAATCCGTTGCGTAGTTTTAAAGATTTAAGCATACAAAGGGACATAGGGACAGAAAAAGCTACTTTGTTTTATACTATGTAGTGATATTCTCTCTCGATTCAATACTCGCTCAATCCGGCAGTATATCTTTAATAATCCATGATTCAAACAAATAGCCATATCCAAAATTAAAAGCCAAATTACCAATTCCACTTACTATTTTTAAAGTTTTGACATATATTTTGGCTTAGCGTTGCTTAACAACGCCATCTGCTGGAATATCTTTAGTGTTATTGTATGGTTATGCAGTTAGTTGCACACAATAAAACAAATAGTATTATTATTCGCCAATAGATGTCAGGAAGAGTAATATGATCAGTTTATATTTTTATTTTTTTATAAAATTTTCTAAAAATGAATCCTAGCTAGATCGATTTATCGCCCCCGAAACCCCCTGTATACGAAATTTCATGAAAATCGTTGGAGCCGTTTCCGAGATCCAGAGAATATATATATATATATATAAACAAGAATTTCTCGTTTAAAGATATAAGATTGTTAGACAAATCGAACCTGGACCTTCGAATCCGGGTATGTTATCACTCACTAGTATTATGAAGCTACAGAAACACAGATCACTGTGTTATGAAGTTATTTAAAAGTTTCAAGCACTAACATAATTTAGTTCTCTTTATTTCGTTAATATTCGTTTTTACATTTTTACACATCATATATTTAAAAAAAATGCTATAAGATTGTTAGACAAATCGAACCTGGACCTTCGAATCCGGGTATGTAAAGTTGTTTTGTTTTTTTATTCGATTTGTCTAATAATCTTATATCTTTTTATTTTATTGTTTATCCTAACATAATTACTATTATTTTAATTTTAAATGCACAAATAAAATTTTAGTGCCAAACCAACTCTTCAATCATCAAATTCAGTAAATTAAAATAATTATTTTGTGCAATAACAGATTAATACAATAGGTACATATTCTACGATTGCGTATTGTAACTCAAGGTTTCCTTTATGAAATGTTTTCATGGCAGATTTAATTTTATCCAATGAGTCATATTTAGAGATGGTTCATTTGTTAAGCTGTATTTTCCCTTATTAATATAATTGTACCTATTTATTTGACATTAATATTAATTTATTAGATAATATTTAGAAAAGTTGGAGTGCTAAATATGATTCGATAACTTGAACTCTACCAGTCACCTCATTCTCTACTTTCACAGCCTCTGAGGCATCGTTGGTTATGTCGCCGGTTGTAAAGCGTGACAAAGTGGGAACAATCTCTAAACCGAGCCAAATGTTTGTGTGATCAGAAAATATAGTTCTTTCAGCAGTGTTGTCTCTTATTAATTTGATAATAAAGTACTACCAAACTTCTATGTTAATTTGGTGTCAGAACTAGGTGTGTGACTGATAAGCGTATTCATTTATTTACAAACGCGAAATAAAACACGTTTCCACTAAATAATTTACAGGGTTTGTATGTGTAGTATGGTTATAAATAAGTAAAACATAAGTATTTTGCATAATTTCTTCTCTATATTAAATGGTACACTTAAACAGTACGAAGGCAATAACAGAGAATAAAACGTACCAATTAAGCACTCAGATAACGTACTTTTTTTACGAAGATTTAGAAATATCTATAATTCAATAACATAATTTAATTATATAATTGAAACAAATATGCGGTCATTATATTGCACTGCTGCCTTCTGCAAATAATGTTTGAACATAAAATTCACATAAAATATCATTTTAAAGAAATAATAGCAGTATTAATTAGTTTATTACTGTGGCCATTATTTCACGATAATAAGTCTTGTTGTTGTAATAATTGTTGTTGATGGATTTCATGCATGGTGGAAACGGGCAGTGTTGCGCTCACAGTTATAGACGGCATGCCTGGTAATGAGACGGGGGTCACTATCGGCAAGCCACTGGAGATTGGGGGTGGTTGTATAGGGGTAGGAGCAAAGCTGTTTATGTCAAAAGTTGGAACTAAATTCGACACATTTTCGGGGAGGCCAGTTGACGCTTGTTGTTGCGTGTAGTTAGGCATCATTGGTATGTAAGGCTGCGGCTGATTCATGGGAATTCCAGGTAAATTTGGCAGTGGTGCTGGTGGCTGAATATTTGAAACTGATGGGATGCTGCCGAGATTCGTCAAAGTCGCATCAGCTAAATCTGAAAACAAAAGCATATCAAAATGTAATAATATAACAGTTTGAGAAAATGTTGTTTAAACAAAGAGTATGCACGACTCATGTGTCCACAATAATCTACTGTTGTGTGTGTGTGTGTTTTGGTTGGTTGGAATTGTTGTGCCAATATTATAAGGGTTTTTTTTATTTATATTTATTGGATGCATCAATAATAATCAAGACAGGGTATGTCAAGAATCCTAGCGAAAACGAAACCGGGTGGTAGTTTAGTGACTACAAAAACATAACGCAAATAAAAATTTCGCGACATTATTTTCGTGATTTCTGAAATATCCTGTCTGGGTGGTTAATCCACAGTAATTACTAAAATAATAATTTAAATACTTGCGTACCATTACGTCTTTAAAAATAAATGAGTGTACACATACATACAGTGTGTGCATTATTTAAAAACTCATATTTGGATAGTAAATAACTATCCAAATATGACGATATAAAAATATATAACAAAAAAATCGACGCATAGTCTTTGCATAATACTTTGTTGCATTGTGCCTGAAGTCACTAAAACTACCACCCGGTTTCGTTTTCGGTGGCAGTATTAATACACCCTGTATAATAATAATTAATTGTAAAATTGACGTTATGGATCTAAATGTATTATTCTAGGAGCTGGTGCCAAAGTCTAGACACAAGGCAACTAGGACGCCTCTAAAATAGTTGCCCAAAATGTGTCTATGTATTTAATATTTAGGTATAAGTTACAATTATTTAAGCCATATTGTATTTTGTAGTTGTAGGTATGGACAATAAATTGACCTTTTAATTTTAGTTTTATTTTCATAAATTATCATTTTTGGTAATGGAGAACCCGTCATAACTATCCACATTGTGAATTAGGTTGAAACGATGTACATGTATGTATCCAGTAATATAACCTTCTCTCATCTATGGGTAATTAAATTTCATCATCTCAAACTTAACGGCAAATGTTTTGAGGAATTAGTAAAAAACTACAAGATAAAAGTTTTACTTACTGCTGGAATAAGAAGCCATGTTGGATACAACGGTCTGTGCTGTCATTGAAGTCACCGGTGGTTGCATATTTGGTTGTGGTGGTAATATTGGTTGTTGTGAGGTCTGTTCACTCGGTTGTTGTGGTACATTACTTTGAATGGCATAATTACCAGGGTTCACCATCGGAACACCCGTCAAGAATGGTGGGGGTGCATTGTGTAACTGTTCTCCTTGTGCATTGGACACTTGAGAATTAACCAATGGCACCTTTTCTTCGTTTAAGCTTAGATTTTGCACATTGGATACCAAATTCTGTTGGAGATGAGATGTTTGTGACACCTGAAAACGTTAATATAATTTTAACTTATTATGTCAAGTCATTGTACATACATAGTACAACATAGTGTTGCAATATTGTCTCCTGATAATAAAATATTATTATCTTTAAATTCTTCATGAACGAACATCCATATTCTATTCAAATTGATTACATTACAACTAATCTCCTACTAATTCAAGATATGGTATTCAAAGGACACAGCACAAAGATTAATATGTGTTCTTTTACACTTACCATTGGAGGGGTATACAACTTCTGACCTGCACTCTGTACACTTCTTACAGGTATCCTGTGCAGATAACCATATCCAATTCCACAACCCAAACTGCCATCTCCCCCCCACTTGTGATTTGGTGTTATAAGGACTTCACGGCATGTGTCATCATTTGCATTATACACATATAGCTTTAAGGCACGGCCTTCATGTGCTTCTATAAGTGTAAAGAGATCTTCACTCTCATGCATTATGGAGTCAGCGCCAATAATATAGTCAGAAAACGGTCTGAGTCCTGCAATCTCAGCAGGGGAAGAAGGATGCACCTCCTGAAAAGTTTCAGACTTTAATACATTGTTCAGGGTGTCTGGGAAATTGTTAACAGTCGTGGATTTTAGACAATATAATTTAAGGCCAAAAATATTGCATAGACCCCTTTTACAACTGAGAGCGGGTTAGGCTAGTCTAAAAAAGAAGTTTTTTAAAAAATTACAAAAGACATTAATTTAAAAAGCACCAAATACCTAGTTATTATTTCAAATGTTTGATTCCCAAGTCTAACAAGATGAGTCTGTTACGTGTCTAGTGTATTATTTTCTAAGTCTCGACAGTTCATCATCATCATCATCATATCAGCCACAGGAAGTCCACTGCTGAACATAGGCCTCCCCCAATGATCTCCACAATGACCTGTTGGAAGCGGCCTGCATCCAGCGACTTCCTGCGACCTTAGTCAGATCGTCCGTCCACCTTGTACGCGGGCGTCCAACACTTCGCTTGCCTGTACGTGGCCTCCACTCGAGAACCTTTCGGCCCCAACGGCCATCGGTTCTACGAGCTATGTGCCCGGCCCACTGCCACTTCAACTTGCCAATCCTATGGGCTATGTCGGTAACCTTGGTTCTCCTACGGATCTCCTCATTTCTGATTCGATCTCGTAGGGAAACACCGAGCATAGCCCGCTCCATGGCTCGTTGAGTGACTTTGAGCCTTTTAATGAGGCCCACAGTGAGAGGCCACGTCTCGGTGCCGTATGTCATCACTGGTAACACACAACTATCGAAGACTTTCGATTTTAGGCACTGAGGTGTTTTGGACGAGAAGACGTCGCGAAGTTTCCCGAACGCTGCCCAACCGAGTTGGATTCGCCGATTGACCTCTCTCTCGAAGTTGGACCTGCCTAACCGGACCACTTGTCCTAAATAGACATATTCGTCTACAACTTCGAGAGTCGAGCCCCCAACTCCAATGGGGGTGGGCACAACATGGATAATAAATAATAAAATATAAATAAAATAAAATCTGAGAGATTAGCAGGAAATGAAAGAAAAATGTGTATCATCCATTCACACGTCGATGGATACTTTAGTATCCAAAAAAAAAGGAGCGTTGTACGTCCAAGGATACTTTTATATCTATAGCGACATATTTCACAAAACAACATCCATCAACAAATTTCGTGTACTTTTTGCGTGTTTAAGTTGTGTAGTCAATAACTGACGAACTACTTTATAATAACAATCATGAGATGGTAGTGTAACAAGCCTCGACAAATAAAAACGAATGTTTATCTCGGGACCATCGTGACAAAATTATGAAGAAGGGTTGTGTTTTGATTTATTTAACTAGTTAGGATTAATGAAACATAACGATCCATGCATCATTTGAAAGGAAAAAACGTCTAATTTATTGGACATTGTTTAATTGGTAAAATAAATAATAATTTTTCGTTGTGATGTAAATATAATTTAAATGTTATGTTTTTTTCCAAATTCAATATTTACACCTATTTTTAATACATTAAATTACATATCTTAAAAAAGATATAGATTTAATCTGCGATCTCTGCAATTTTTTGTAGTATTTGTCGTTACTCTAGGTATTATAGATAATAAGCTATAAAGGTTTTTTGTTACAACCAAAATCCCAAATCAGTGCCACGCGTAGCCGGACGGACAACAATATAATAGGTATTTGGTTGGGACGTGTGAGTGGCTATAATTTTACAGTTCTTTAGTTCGTTTTTATTCATTATTCATATGCTTATAAATAGATTATTCGACAATAACATCATAGAATACGTAACTTACCAGTACATGCCAAACATTCTCATTGGCTCCTTCAAAGGAGCAAAATCTTATACTAACACCAAGTAGGCCCTGTCCACCCCACGTGGCACTTGGAGTGATCATCACTTCCCTCACAGACTGTGTTTTACTGCTATAAATCAACATTTTGATTGTATTGTCGACGTTTTTCTTAAGCAAATCTTTTAATGTGTCATTGTCTTGATCCAATCTCGTGTTTTCTATGGCTACGATGAAGTCAAAAAACGGTTCGAGATTAGCCTTTTGACCCGGCGATCCATCCTGGACCTACGGAAGAACATATTGACACGTAAATACTTTAACGAGAGGAAATACGTGCCGAATGCGACAACAACACAAACCCGCAAAACATGATATCCTTCTGAACCGCCTCCCGGGACTTCAGTGCTGTGGGAAGAACCCATTGGAACACTTCTGAAAGGAGTAAAAACGTATGCGCGTATACAAAATTCGTTATAAAATTAATTTAGCCCTATTTTGGAATTATTACAACACAACAGTATTTCTGCTACAGACACAAATTTTGACATTGACGTTTCTATTTTTCTACGTGGCACAACCCTGGCTATTCCGTAAGGACGGACCATATCGATGTTTTCTTTATTTCATTAAATACTTGATGCTAATTACTCCTACCAAGAAGCTTATACCCAAATGGAGATTGCATTCCGTACATAAAAGTGAAGCACAAAAATTTACCCTTGAATGAATTTGTTGTTTTCTGCTATCCTTTTCTTTAGAGTGACAACGATTTTTTTAAACCAGGACATACCAAATTAGTATTTCGTAATATGGATATATATACATAATTCGGTTTAAATTCACCATGATAATTTATAATACCTGCTAGAAATAAGTTTAAATATAAGTTATGTAAATGTAAGTCTGGACAAGTAGGCCGTAAAAATATGGTGTTGAATGAACAAAGTTTAATAAAACGGTGAAGGAAAAAATCGTGAAACACTGCACGTGTACAATAGCCATTTATAAGTTTTTAATGGTATGATTGTATATATATATATATAGTCCACCTACTCGCTTTTGGGCAGCGAGGTGTAATATATGGCCTAGCCATTCTCAATCGTAGTCCCGGTTGTAGAGGAGGCCCTCGCCCTGCAGTGGGACGTCTATGGGCTGATACAGTACAGTAAAGTAAATGGAGCCAACTATGCTGGTGAAGCTTATTTAACTTGAATAGTTTGAATGTTTGTTAGAAATTATTTTAGAAACAGCTGCTGGTTACAATCATGCATACATACATAAACACGTTTCACCATATATTTTTCGTTCCAAGATGTGATAAAGGGTGAGCCTTATTACCATATCGGGCACAACATCCTGACTCTGGGCTGATAATTAAAGAAAATCCAATATCACTCTGCCCGACCCGGAATTTGAATCTGAGATTACAGTTTTGGAATCATTCCGTAGTACAACTGCGAGGCACCGAGACATTCTACGCTACTGAGGCAATAACAATGACAAAAGCACATTGCTTACCATTATATTGCAGCATTTGCAAAAATCACATTTGGCATATCAGTACATTTGTGAGTTTCAAAAAGGTGACCGCGAAAATCACGCTTAAATAAATATTGAATTAACTTACTTTGATAGATTTCGTTCAAATGGCCATAAAAAAATTGTTATAAAATTTCTGTATTAATACAACAAGCATTTTTAAAATCGTCAAGAGGGATGAACAATTTCAGTAACACTCCACTAGAGATCTAGTGGAGCGCCTGCACTACTTATAAATAAATAAATAACACCCAACAGTCACATACATAGTCCTGACCCCACACTAAGATCGAGTCTTGTGTCATGGGTATCAGGAACTACGAGAGACTTTTCGGTCTCACAAACACCTAGACCCGGAAGAAATATTTGTGAGCCACACAAACATTTCTCTCGGTGCGGGGATCGAACCCGCGGCCTCTCTTATGACAGGCGGCGTCTAACCAACTGCGCCACGAAGGCTGTCAAAAAATACTTATGTCGAAAAAATTTACGCGTTTTCAGCCCGGCCCTTTAATTAATTACAATTATTCAAATACATAAAATAGTACACAAGGATTAATAAGATGTTCCGGTCTTTGAGAATTATAATCATCTTCAATAAATTATTCACAACAAAATTCTTGCAGATTAATATTTTTTTTCCTATTAATGGTATTTTATTTAACCTCTTTTCCCGCCTATTCGGATCTTTAGGAAAACTGTAAAGAGAAATTAAACCACAGAATAATTTATACTCATTTTTAAGCAAAAATATAATATAAATCACGGCTTGATTATATTGTGCACACCGCAGTGGAGTATTTCTGTGAAATACGGTAACATTTTATAACTGTGTGTAACTTTTGTGGCTATTTGTTGAATGTTACTCAGCGCATCGGCACCTCCAATAACTTTTAGCAACAAGGACATCGAAAGGCATCTGTAACAATGACGTTTTCGATTTTTAACACATGTTGACTGTTTTTTAAAAGCTAGGTAACATACTTACCAAAATATGATCCTTGGCTAATTTAACCTAACTCACTTAAGGATCCCTAAGTAATGTATTTGCAGTCGGTAAGATCATTCACGCAGTTTTAAATTAGAGAAAAATGATAGCGACACTGCTTTTTCGGTATTTCGCATATTAATTTACGAATTTAAACGTTGTTCCAACTAAAATAAGTAACTTCATGTTTCAAAAAACTTTTTGATAGCACTTCAGAAATGTTTCTGTTGTAAACACCTAACAAAAAAAAAACGATATCAGTTAATGACAGTTTTCACCTCCTCATAATTCAATGACTCTTATTGCAGCCAAAGGTTAAACTATGGTCACCCTAGTCTCTTTGTTTACAAAATATTCACAATATAAATAATTACGTTTATCTTTATGCTTATATGAAAAAAGTGTTCATGAATGATGCAAGACACATTAATCTCACAGTTCATATGTAAAATATCTGTGTTTAATACTTTTGTATAAATATTCACAATAATTATAACAATCGATTTACCTGTGTAATTTCACGGTAGATACTGGATGCCAAACATTTTTACAACTACACAATACACAACTCATTCTGGAAAATCACTACACACACTGAAAAATACGTAAAAATGTTGAATTATGTGAAATAACCACAGAAAATAACATTTATAAAATAACAACAGTCTTAGATTATATACTCGTCTAGATTGAGCAATGTCAACAAACGATGCGCTAAAAGTGTCCTCACTTTCGTTGATATGTGTGAGTACCGGTCGTGTAATTATTGTAATCCAACTGTCAAGGTGTGTGTGTTTAGGGATGCCTACTCCAGATTATTAACTTAACTTTTCCCCATTATTTGATATACAAAATAGGTTAAATAAAATATTTTTCTTTATTTAAAGTAATCATACTATTAATTAATATATTTATAACGCATTTTAGTAAAAACAATAAAGATCTAAACCCATCTCCTAGTGTTTGTTTCCGAATAGAATTAACTCTTTGGATTTATTTCCTGGGCTGTTATCTGATTTCTGTATTTATGTAAATAATAAATCATCATAAGTAAAATGTTCGGAACACACAACTGAAGTCATGTGAGGCTACGAATGGTCTTCTTTTCGTTTCCGCTGTGTAATGTCTCTCCAGCAATTTGCTAGTACGGAATCTGTAGTCTAAAAATATTATTAAGACCTTGAATAAGTTCTTGCTGTTTCTTCAAAGATGACAATAGCAGTACCCCGTTTGTGAAATTTTGAATGGTAATACACATGCAAGGCAAAGAATTAATAAAATTACTATGAAGTGCATGTCGTCGTGGGTTTCATTAATATCGTGTAGGTAAATATTATTTACTCATTAAATAAATAATGTCATTCTTCTTGTTGTTATTGTGATCGAAATATTATGTAATGATATTTGTGTTTTATAGTTTCTCCCATAGTTTCAACAAATCTTCCTAGTAATAAATTGACAACACTGGCCAATGAAACTCATCTTCAAAATAATGAATTAAAAGTTCATGTTTTCTTCAAATAATAGTGGTTTAACAATAATGTTACCGATAGAAAGTGATATTGGTATTATTATACAGTTTTCCCACACAATTGCGATACAATTCGACAGCACAAACCGGCATAATTAATTATTTTTCAGGAGCACGTTATCCATATGTAGTTCAAATAACACTGACGTACGTGAGAAGCGAGTCTACCAAATTTGGTAGACTTTTTTTGAGCCATGCGGTGATGTGTGATGTGTCATCTAGACGAGTATATAATCTAAGAACAACAGTAAATGATTTTGTTATTTGAAGTTGTCATTTTGTTATAGTGTTGCCTAGCAATGTATGCGCAATGAGCAATTAAATGAGGAAATAATGTAAAACAAAAATATTAATAAAGTTAAGTAATAAAAACCAAATCCTAATCGAATACGTAGTTTTTTAGGATATCATGACCATACAAACTTATGTAAACGCACAGGTCAAAAACATAACCTTTTTATTTTAATTAGTTAATTAATACCATCAATACTTTGTGCTATTTGGGGAAATAATTCGTAAGCTTTGGCAACATAAGAAAAGGATCGAAGACCATACCTAAGGTCAAATTTCTGTGCTTCAGTTTTCTAAAGGGAATGCAATCTCCATTTGGGTATAAGCTTCTTGACTCCTACATCATATCAAGTTAATAATATAGTATGATAATAAATTCCATGACCATGGAATAATCACAGACTTGGAATATCACATGTCTATTAGCAATTATAACGTAAATTAAAGAAACGAGATACCAAAAATAAGTACCAACGAGGCTGTATGGGTTGAGACGCTTTGCCTTCCCAATAAGGAAGCTGAGGATGCTGCTGTACAACACAAATATTTTAAAACAATTTTCTTTAAATTTGGTACGTGAATTTTAGTGAAAATAGTTCAACTTGATAACAGTATCAAATGAATGAACATGACTTTTTGTTCACAGTATTCACTGTGAACTATCACTGTAAAGAAAAGGATAGCAGGCAACAGCGACGTCATTCAAGGTCAAATTTTTGAGCTTCACTTTTATATACGGAATGCAATCTCCATTTGGGTATAAGCTTCTTGATTTGCAACGTTAAATGGCGTTCAAGGATACATTGATGTTTCGATATCAAGGACGTAGCATCAAATGGACTCGACATTCGAGTTCCACCGTAAGAGACAGATATATTTTCATATTATCGTTTAGATCGGCTCTTACAGCCAATAATAAAGCAGCGCACCATACCTTTCAACACTCTTTT
Source organism: Hyles vespertilio (assembly GCA_009982885.2). Lineage (NCBI taxonomy): Eukaryota > Metazoa > Arthropoda > Insecta > Lepidoptera > Sphingidae > Hyles > Hyles vespertilio. The sequence continues at coordinate 12,497,529 of CM042813.1, forward strand.
ACACACATTTTTGACCGCAAATATTCGTAAAATACTCAGTAATTCAAGTTTAAAACAAACCGCACGTCCTATGTGCTTGGCCGATACACTATGAACGCTACAAAACTATGTGGCGTTTTACTGGTGGCAGGTCTCTCATATGTGAGAGATCATCTGGGTAGGTACGGTAGGTACCATCGCAATGTCTATTTCTCCCGTGAAACAGCAGTGTAAATGCACTGTTGTGTTTCGGATTGAAGCTCATTGTAGCCAGAGTAACTACTGGACATATTGAGACTTAATATCTTATGTCTCAGGATGGCGAGCGCAGTGGAATTTTGCTACTGTTTATGAGCGGTCATATCGCCTACCATCAGGCGAACGGCTTGCTCGTCAGGCCATTCACTGAAAAAAAAAGTGGAACGATGACAAGGACGACAAATTGTGTTTTGTCACTTTCATTCTTATGGTTTATACATAAGTCTAAGTGAGATGGACTATAATATGTAAAATGCATGTCAAGTCTATTTTGATACTACGTCTATGTTCGATATTTTATTCCCAGAACATCGATGTATCGATGTTATCGTAATCAAAATATCGATATCAAACATCGATGTTTTCCAGCGAAATATCGATATTTACTCATCATCGATGAATATCGATGCTCCGCAAAATTTTATTGACGTGATGTCATTTAATTAGTAAACAAAATGAAATAAAATTATTACAATAAATGAAATAATATTGAATATTACATGAAAAACGGAGAAATGTGTCCATAAACTGACCATCAGAATAGTATCGTTTACTTACAGCCTAGATTTTTTTACCCAGGTAAATAATATTTCTTGTTTTCAGGCACCATTACAGAACACATAAGCCACAAAATATATTTATACATTCATATGTGTCAATGCAATGTAAGCAAAAAAAACAACTACAAAATCTAAGTACCTAGTACTACCTCGTTGTTACTGGTAGCAATCAATATTATCATACATTATTCTCTCTTAGTTTCTGCTTTAACTTCAGGCAACTTCAGGGTTATAGTTTTACGCACCATTTACTAGTGCCCATTATATCATTAATTTTAAGTCCTTTTTCTTTTCTAAGTGATTTTGTATTTGTACTTGCCAAATGCACTAATACATTGCCACTCCTGATTTCAAGCGAATAATTATACTTTACTTCAGGTTGCAAGAACATCAAAATGACGGAATGGAAACATTTGATATCTGAATGGCTGAATGAATATGCTTCATTACAAGACAACGAGATAAAGAGTTTTGCAGCAGAACATGAACATAATCATGAAATTGCAACTGCAATATTCAACTTATTATACAGTAATGATGAGTCTGAATCACAGTCAGGTCACAATTCAGATAATGAGACCAAATATGAACAGGTAAGAAGTCTGGAACTTTATGATAGATATTGACACTATCAGTTTATAAATAAATAAAACAATAAACAAACAAATAAATAAATGCATAATGTAATTCATGAGCATAGACAAGTTAATTGCTATACCTATATTGGTATGCAGCACTGAACTGTTATTTCCTAGGATTATTACAAACAATATCATCACTATTATATTTTTATTATATTATATTATTATTCAAAGTGCTTCGGCAGATCTTTTTTACCTGTAGAATTCAAAATAATATGTAAGATATTTAATACTCCCTGGGAAGGGATTAATATAAAATTATGAAGACCATGCTTTCATTATATTTCTTCTATGCCCTCTATTAACAAATGAGATAAAACAATATGTGTTGTGTCTGTGCAGACTACTTCTAAAATGTGGGTGATTTTTTCAAGTGATTATGAACTAATCAAGATATTACTTTTAAAAGAAAATTGTATTGTAACATATAGAAAAAAATGAGATGTTTGTAAAGTTATTAATACACAAATGTGTATATTATGATTGATTGCAGGTGTTAGAAAATGTTTGTACACAACTATTCAGCTTCTATAGATCAAAGGAAGTTGAACTTCAAAGATTCACACTTCAGTTTGTACCAACACTCATTTACAACTACTTGAGTTCTGTTGCACAAGGTAACAAGAACACATACCGCTGTGTTGAAACTTTGCTAATAGGTAAGAATCTGTTTTATGCTTACAAAGATTTTATAATATTAAAAAGAAACAAATGTTATTCGTCATTTTTATTTATATTTTTTCCACATTACAACTCACAAGAAGCACAATTTTAATTAAATTGAATTTTTTTTATCACATGGCCACCTATGGCCTTAATAAACTCAGATGATCGTGGGACTAACTAACTAAGCCCAAGGCTTTAGAATTGACTCTCTTATTTTGTTCATCCTTTTTACTTTTTAAATTAGTGTTACCATACCAGGGTTGTCAAAAAAAGTCATTATTACCTGGTGATTCAAAATAATCAAAGCAGTTCTAAAACCTTAGGCTAAAATTAATCCCTTGCTCATCCCAGTTTATTAATAGCCCTTAGGGTTTATATTTAGCCCTCAGGGCTTCAGAATATGCTTAATTCAGATAATGTAACATCTGTTACGATTTTCAGGTGTTTACAACTTTGAAGTTGTTGATGAAAATGGTAAACCCAAAGTGGTTTCATTCAGATTACCATCTCTAGCTCAGTCGTCTATTTATCATGAGGTATGGTTTTTAAAACATAATATATTGTATAATTCTTTATATATGTGTGTATTTTTTTAAAATAAGTTTTTTTGTTCCAGCCTCTTTCGTTGGGACCTCAATTCTTGACAGAAAGTGCCCTCCGCCGGTGGGAGGAATGCAATACGAAACTTGTGAGCTGGGGACCAATGGCGCAAGTAGAGGCTATAAATGCACAGAACCGCTTGAAAGTGATGGCGGCCTTGTTCTTTATCTACAATCAACAACTCAGTTTGTTGCCCAAACTAGCATTGCGGCATTTTTGTATTGCTGCTTCACGGTAACAATATTATGTTTAGAAATACATAAACCTATATTTAACACTAATTTATATAGACATTATTTTTTACGCCCAAAAGTGTTTTAAACTTTTTGAAACACTTTTATTAGTTTCGCCTATGTACTCGTATGTAATGAAATATTTGAAGGCGATTTTCGAGCACTTAAAACATTGCTCCAGATTGATTTGAAATTATGCTTATTAAGGATCAATATCAATTTGATAATTTGTTTTTGACATCATTTATATGCATTGCAAAGGAATAAAATTATGTATAATCATTAACACATTCATTGTTTTGTAAGTCTTTGTACACACACAAGGTAGTATACCACCTGATGGTAAGCAAGCACCATTGCAATTGACTTTGGTATTGCTAGGAGCTCATCCAAGCCGCTGCCTACCTTCAATAGAATATTATTATCAAAAAGCGTAGTAGTTAGCATTAGTAATTTTTTCAAATTTGTATATTTTAGAATTGTAGTTCAAGGATTTGAAAAGAAAATTGGGCCTGCATCAAGCCACAAACCAGTGCCTAGAATACCAGTGTCGCCCAACTTCCTCATAGAAATGGTTGAGAGTGCTTACTTCGCAATGTTCAATGAGTTCTACACACTCGCTCTGCAAGCCGTCAAAGACATTGATAAAAGAGCACAATACGAACTGTTTCCAGACGTCATGCTTGTCACTAGTGCTGTGATGAATTCGTTGAAAAACAATGCTTCAGGTTCGTTAAATTTTTTATTGACTGTCTCAATAGTCTGATATTGCTATTTATTAAATCAGCTTGATTAGATTGTTGTAAAAATTGAGTTTATTGTCATATCTGACAGCCTCCGTAGCGCAGTTGGTTAGACATAAGCTGTTAAAGGAGAGGCTGCGGGTTCGATCCTCGCACGTAAACAAATGTTATGTTTGTGAGGCCCACAAGTATTTGTGTTGGGTCTGGGTGTGTGTGAAACTGAAAAGTCTCTAAATGTGGGGTCAGGACTATGTATGTTGACTGTTGCATATATTTATTTATTTATGTATATGAATGTAAAAAACCTGCCTGTACAGATGTACTGAAATTTTCGTTTTGATTCTTTACATAATTTTAATAGTAACAAAAACTCAACAATGTACAATAATTTCTTTACATTTAATATTGTTTTATTTTGGACAAGTGAGGTAGAATGTTTGTTTGGCGCTTCAGGACAACCATGTGATGGTCCCATGGGTATCAGTGTGGCATTGTCACCTGCCACTACCACAGTCACCATGTCTAAGTCAATGATTACCAATGCATCATTCCGTACCAAGAAATTACCAGGTTTGAAACATTTCCTACTTTACATCCATATCTACAAACTCTTTCACATGTGTCAGTCAATCTTGGTGATAGTTGATATACTTATAGCTCTAATCTATCCTCCATATTAACCCATTATATTGATATGAATATTATTAGAAATATTATAGTTTTATTATTAGTTATCTAAGTAAATATTGTTTATATACAGATGAACTAAATGGCATGCTCCCAAATGCATGCTCTGCGAGGCATAATTTGGATTACAATTCATGGACAAACTTTTTAAACGAATATTTTCCAAAGAAAAATTACTAAAGAATTTCTAATTATAAAGTTTATTTGTAAAAGGAAACGAGAAAGAGACTGCATGCATCTATTTTATATATTTTTATTATAAAAGTGATATTTAGTGTTTTGTATCTCTAATAGTTATCCCTACTGGTAAATGAGGTGATATATAAATAAATACCTATTTACATATTTTAATTTACATAGAAGTCTCCGAATTTTCGTCTATATGTGATTAGAGAAGTATAACAAAAATAATTTTGGAATCCTACTCATATTGTACAGCGGGCAGCATTCAATAAAACCTATGTCAATGAGTTATGTCATGTTTCATCATATGAATAATATGATTCAATAAGATGTGATATATTTGAAATATGTGGTGATATTTTTTTTCAATACCATATTAAATTGAAATAATTATGAATGCGCTGAATAGTCGTAAATTCGGAAGCTACTAAATATTAGTATTTTTCGTTATACGTTATAATGAATAATTCACATTTATTATATTTCACAAGCAATAATTAAACTTATTGTATAATCGTAGCACCTTAATCTAATAATATATTTTTCACTACCTGTTTAATATATTACTCTTACGTTCACCATATTGGCAAATGCATTGAGACACAGAAAGGGTTTGTGTATAATAAGTAAGTAGTTAAATGAAACATGACGCCTTTGTGTAACTTACAGATCGAAATAACGTTACATTTTTAAGATGATGTGAACGCAATTTAATTTGTCTGCACTAACCTCACTGTTCTATAAAGTTATTTATTAAAAATAATAATAGCAGGTATGTTTAAATGGCGCATAATTGCTTTGAACAGTACACATGTGTCAAATATCAATTGTTTTTGTCATTCGCATCATCATCTTAAACAATTAACCACTGAATTATTGCTATAATAGGCAGTGTTTGATACAACACTCGTGTTACAGATGACATTCCCATACAAGCGGGTCAGGTGATACCAACTGACTCCAGCGATATGCTCTCCTCCATCACTGAAGAAGGCGAAGCGGACGCGGCTCCCATACAACGCGGCGGGGTCGCTCGCAACTCCAAACCTAAACTCGGCTCATTCCCGGTGCTGGGCAAAAAGACCAAAGACGCTAAAGACAAAAATGCACCTAGCGACAAAAAAGTCACAATGAAGGAGTCCACTAAAGGCATTTGGAACTCTCTGAGCGGCGGCGGCGGTGATAGCGTGGACGGACAGCAGAAGGCGACGGACATGTCTGGAGACGCTAACGGTAGCATGAAAGACGAGAAAATTTCTATGTCTTCCATGCACAACAGCACCGACACTTCCGAAACAAGATCTCAAATAACGACAGACTCCCTCGACACGGAGACGACACCTCGTTTCGCCGCGATGCAAGTCAGTTCTGTTTAAGTTGTTCTCCTTCCAGTTAATTTTTAATTGTATACTCACGGGCTTATTCATAGACAGTTTTAAAACTTATTTTGGTTAGCGAATGTTTTGTCTTCGACCAAATTGATTTCAAAAGTTATTCTATAAAAAAAACTCATTCGTTACTAAAGAGAAACGCGTCTTCGACAGTCAGTTAGCCGTTTCTAGTATCTACTAGTGTTGAGTAGGACATACAAGAGGCAGTACATTTGTCCCGTACACGACGTCAAAATGTAAGAGCGGCTCAACTTTTTACTTTGTACTACTTCATATTTGGTGTACTACTTGGTCTGTAATGTCATTTCATTGGCATGAGCCGTGAGGCAAAGTTATGACACACAAATAAGCATCAGTACGCCTCACTTCAATTGAAGTGGGACATTGTACTGGCTCAGTACAAAAATGAGGCTACTCTTACAAACTCTTTTTCAATTCATGTCCTACTCAACACTAGTATCTACGCGTAAGACGGAACGGTACACAATATGATTTCACCTTTAAAATAGGTGTTAAGACTATCTATGGATGAGGGAGTTTTGTAATCGTGGTTAAACTGTGTAAGGTATTATAATAATTTAATTGGTATTACTTTCATTGGCTGTTATATTTCATTACTTTAGTTCTTCTAATGTTACATTTTTAATCGTTAAAAATATGAACACGACCTTAGTAAATACTAGATATATTTTCCACGACATTATATTAATTATTTTAGTCTAATATTTCCACAAATAATATAATATTCCAGGATCTTCCTAGTGGCTTTTGTTATGTAATATTTTGTTGTTAATGTGATATTTTACAAAAAACATATTATAATTTATGGGTGAATGGAATACATTTTCGGAAAGAGGTGTTTTTATAATATCTAAAATCAAATATACGAATGTAAGGGCAATGCTTGTAATGGGGATGTCCTTATTTAACGTAGATTTGTCCGCATAGTCACAATTTTAAACACTGTATTGTACTTATACCGTTACTTACACTTTATTGATAATTGTATTACATCGATCGGGAAAGTATTGCAATGGTATTATATTTCAAATTAGCTATGACTGTCGAATATATAATATAAATGATAAGCTTTATGAAAGATGGTGAACTCTTCAAATAAACTTCCAATACCTATAGAACTCACCACGCTAGAGTTTTATTTACCTAAAATGTTTTTGATCTAAATTGTTCCGTATGTAAACTCATTTGCAAAAAAAACGGGCACCTAAGCAATGAACCATTTCAAATGTTACTATTGGTTTGTTTGATAATTATAGGTAGTTTTACTTTCACAATTTTGTAAATTAATAAGCAAATAATCGTTTTCGTCAGTATTATCATAAAATTTTGATAAAATTTATGGGTTTTAATACTAAAGTTAACTAGTAGTGTATGCTCGCTAGTAGTGCATATGCTCGTGAAGTAAAAGTTAACAAAGATTTTTGTTTGTTTTTTCTTTAATAAAGTAAAAGCAGATAAATGTTTAGTATCGAGTGTGACCCTCTCTAGCTGAAATCACAGCTTGAATTCGTCTGGGTATGCTAGCGAGGATATCCCGTATACTTGCTTGCGGAATACATTCCCACTCCGCGGTAATCACGTTCTTCAGCTCTCTGATGGTCTCCGGAGCCGGTTGTACTGATCTCACGCGTCGTTTCAGAACGTCCCAGACATGCTCTATAGGATTGAGGTCGGGACTTCGAGCTGGCCAATCCAAACGACGAATGCCGACCTCTTGCAAATACGCTTCCACATCGCCAGACCGGTGGGCGCGAGCGTTGTCGTTCATAAAAATTGAGTCTTCGCCTAAAGCGGCCAATGCGGGTTGTGCATGAGGAATTAGAACTTCCGTTATGTATCGATGTCCAGTCAGTGAGCCGTTTTCAATGAAGACTAACTCTGTACGATCCATTGAATTCATTCCTGCCCAAAACATAACAGAGCCCCCACCATAAGGTGTAATTTCTTCAAAACAAGCCTCTGCAAAGCGTTCTCCTCGTCTTCGTAGCACTCGCCGACGTCGATCTTCACCGAACAGAGATATCCTGGCTTCATCGGAGAACAATACCCTATTCCAGTCTTCTTGAGTCCATGACTCACAATTTCGAGCAAACCTAAGCCTGGCAACTCTGTGCTCACGGAGTAACTTAGGGCCGCGGGCCGGGCGATGACTGCGTATATTGGCCGCGAGAAGCCTCCTCCTGACCGTCCATAGACTAATATGCACATTTCTTACTTCTTCGAGGTTGTTCTTAAGGTCCACATACGAAGACTTGCGATTTCTCAATGCGCGACTCACAAGAAAACGATCATCCCGTGGTTGGGTACATGGTTTTCTACCAGAACCAGGCTCAATCCTATAGAGCATGTCTGGGACGTTCTGAAACGACGCGTGAGATCAGTACAACCGGCTCCGCAGACCATCAGAGAGCTGAAGAACGTGATTACCGCGGAGTGGGAATGTATTCCGCAAGCAAGTATACGGGATATCCTCGCTAGCATACCCAGACGAATTCAAGCTGTGATTTCAGCTAGAGAGGGTCACACTCGATACTAAACATTTATCTGCTTTTACTTTATTAAAGAAAAAACAAACAAAAATCTTTGTTAACTTTTACTTCACGAGCATATGCACTACTAGCGAGCATACACTACTAGTTAACTTTAGCATTAAAACCCATAAATTTTATCAAAATTTTATGATAATACTGACGAAACCGATTATTTGCTTATTAATTTACAAAATTGTGAAAGTAAAACTACCTATAATTATCAAACAAACCAATAGTAACATTTGAAATGGTTCATTGCTTAGGTGCCCGTTTTTTTTGCAAATGAGTTTATAAATTGTTGTTAAAATAAATAAAAATAAATAATGGATGAATAATTGTCTTTTTATTAGGTAATTATTTGGTTCATCTTTTTACCGTACTGAATTGTATGAGCCTACAATAGCCCACTACTAAGCACTAGACTCTTATATAACCGACCACCACACTGACCTCATGCAAGTAACCGGCTTTTTAAAATAATTTCATATCTAGTTTAGTAGACAACGTTTTCGTTCGCCGTTAAAGTGCTTGGTGGTAGTTAATGCGTTTATACGCTTGGCATTTATAAACAACGATAAATGTCCACAAACAAAAGCGTGTAAATAGCGAGAAATCGCGAGAGCTCGTCATCAATAGGGCTGAGAGTGGCCTATTCTTTGGGAATTAATGTCGGTTTTTTTAAATATGAACTCTGGTCAAAGGAAGTTGGACGCAAGCGTTTGCGATGCATCTACACGCATATTTGTCACAAAAGTGTCCGAACCTCAACAATTATGTAAATGTAGCATTGGTGTATACCGACACGACTAAAAAAGTCAAATGAGTACCCCATAGATTATGGTGTACTCTGTGATTTGAACCGATCATAGTCTTTGCAACCGCGACTGATTGAAGTCACATCGCACTTAGCATAGTTTATAGGTATTGCGGTGAATGAAAACATCGTGAGGAAACCTGCATACAATAGCGATTTATAAAAAAATCTATGGTATGTAAGTCGGCCAACCCGCACTAGGCCTGCGTGGTGGACTATATGGCCTAACCACTCTCAATCGTACTGTCGGTTGTAGAGGAGGCCCCGTGCCCTGCAGTGGGACGTATATTGGCTGATACAGTACATAGGTATATATTGTGCCAAAAATCTCACAGTAACTCAAATAACTACAAAATAGCGATGTGTCAACCCGGTTTGCCAAACCGAATCAATTCGGGTTGAGGGCAACTCGCATCAAACCGAGCTACAGTCTATCCAACCCGGTTTCAGTTTGAAACCGCAATCGCGTCAACTCGTGTCCAGTTCGAGCGAGTACGAATGCGATGCAATGCGAATTAGGAGTGAGGCGTATTTATCGTAACAGTTCAAAAGAACAGGTAGAAGGCAAATAACAGATAACAGTTGTTCTCACGGTTAACATATATCTGTTCCACAAACCTAATCTGTTCTTTAAAATAAAAACAGTTGTTGTTTGTTGGCAGTCATGCACGTAAAAATCGTCTTTGAAAAATGCTTCTTGAATTAGGTCGTGTTACCTGTTATAACGTTGACGTACATATTACGTAGTTGGTCTCCCTCATACCATCTGAATAGGCCTTTGCTAGAACGAGAAGCACCTAGTATTTTAACCATAAATAATAACAACGCGTATTCAATCATGCTGGCAAACCGAACTTGAAAAATAACAGGCTGTTATTTAAGAACAGTTATTAGGAACTGTTATTTGGAAGGAACAGTAACAGGAAGAACAAGTATTGAGTTTGACCTGTTATAACACAACTCTAATGCGAATAAGCTGATGCGGGCTGAACGCTCCGCCAGAACGTAGTGATTACTTACTCTATGGCTCCGCCCGAATGAATAACGAACGGAACCGAGTTATCCCGAATGAAGTTGCTGACGCCGATCCAATGATTATAGAATAGAGGGGATAGAGCATAAGGTCACGTGACGCGTACCACTTTGATTAACAAACATGGCGGCGGCTCCGCCCCTAAAAATAGTGTTACGCTAGTACCAAATTTTTTATCGACATCGATCATCAACAATGGCATACGACTAACATTAATATAACATTTTTAATTTTTGCTTTACATGTCAATTGAGTATAAACAGGGGATTTTAGGACTTGACAGTCAAGTCTTTAAAAATTAAATCTGATAATAATAGGTCAATGTTTTGATATTTTTTTCATGCTATGATTTATTTGATGGGTAAGTTTTACCTGATGATTGGATTGGATTTGTCAAATAATACTGACGTGAGATAAAATACAACTTTATTAATAGCTAGAATTTGGTTGCGACTTCGAATATACCACACTTTTTTCCTTAAGCACCAATTTTCACCATGTCAATATTTCTTTTGCCAAATTATAACTAAAATCTAAAAAAAAACAGACATTACCAAACAACAATGAAAATATGTACACTAAACTAACAACTTAAATATATAAATAGAAATAAAATATCTACACAAAATTAACAATTAAAATGTAAAAATAGAAGTTAAACAATTAACTAAATAAACACAATTAACTAAATAAACTGACATTATTGTGTTCTGTGACATGAACCATTGTAATTTTAAATGGCGATATAAAAAAAAGAAAAAAGAAGACAGTTCGTGTTGCTGACGAAGTTTCTTGCGCCACTTCTTCTTCACAGCTACAACACGTTCCGAAGCATGCATGCATGTCAAATGGCGGCACCAAATTTTCATTCCGTTTTATATTAGGCATTTGTTTGTTATCGTAATTATATTTTAATTAACATCGTGTTTTCAGTAAGTATTAAATTTTATTATTTTATTATATTAAGTATATAAATACTTGAACTACTAAAAGTAACAAGTGAGTGTTTTAATCATAAAAAGGTAAGAAAATTCTTATGCGTTGGTTGAATGTTTATAATTTTCAGAATAAACTACTTGATTACCATAGATGTAGTATAGAACATAGATCGGCAATGTGTCATTTCGAGCGCGACCAAAACTGATTTACGATTGTGTGCGTGAAGTTTATACCGGGTATCTCAAGACTGCTACCGAAAACGAAGCCGGGTGGTAGTTTTAGTGACTACAAACACAATGCAACCAAAAATTTCGAAAAGAAACGCGTCAATTATTTTTTATGATTTTTTAAATATCTTCATTTTTAGGTGGTAAATCCATAGTTTTTGCTAAAATAATAATTTAAACACTTTTATGCCTTAGATTATTTATAAATAAAATGGTATACACTATTATTTTAGGAAAAAATGTATTTACCACCCAAATATAGTAATATGAAAAAAATTACAAAAAAAAAATTGTCGCTTTTTTTTGCAACTTTTTCTGTTGCATTGTGTCTGAAGTCGCTTAAACTACCACCCGGCTTGGTTTTCGGTAGCAGTCTTGATATACCCTGTATGTGTGCTTGACATATAGTGGTGTACCATGCACTTTCGATACTATCATATCGATATCGATATAGCCGTCGGCCTGTAGTTGTGTAATAAAATGTTATGGATATATGCAACATTTTATTATATATTAACAGAAACTTATTGATGTGTTTATTTCAATACAGATTGATAAACACACAAATAAATAAAGATAAATTGTCATATTATTTGAAAACATTTTGTTTGAGATGTTTTGTATAGGTCTTTATGTTCACCTGAACAAAATTATTTTTTTCATTGTCATGTCTACATAGTACATACACCTAATTAAACTGAGAACAAAAAACACTTTTATAAAATAAAACTATAATTTACAAAGTTTTAGGTTTTCGGTTTATTTTTTTTCATTTTACACGCTTTTTATTAGCTTCACCTGTATGTTTGTATGTTTGTTTGTAACCGACTTCTTTGGGCGCGATTTTGACCCACTTTAAACGGCCAGATTTCGTTCAAATTTTGCACACCTGTCAAAGACCGATGACAATACAATAATTCGATTAAAATATATAATTATCCTGATTAAATTCGCCAGGATTAATTATTCTTATAATTGATGACCATTGCTACTGACCACTAGGTGGCGTATAGATGAACATAATTTGCTACTGACTAATAGATGGCGTGATCACGTCAATAATGCATGTTTGCACTATTCATCGCTAGATGGCGTTAACATTGTATTCTTCAAGTGTCAAATGTTACTACTGACCAACAGATGGCGTTATTGACTGGAAATACATCCGCAAATGGATGTTTTTAGTCAAAACAATTAAATAATAGTTAAAAAAACTAAAATACACGCTTTAATAAGATATACAACTAAAAAAGTAAAAATAATTGATACGATAATTGATATAGCGTGGGGTGCAGGAGGATAAGTAATTGTTGTAAACACCCCACGCTTTGTAACAATAAAATATATGTATTTTACTCCATTTTCTTATCTTAAATTCAGTATCAATTATTTTTACTTTTTTAGTTGTATATCTTATTAAAGCGTGTATTTTAGTTTTTTTTAACTATTATTTATTTATTTCCCGTCGCGAAGTTTCGATTACTTTACAGCTTTCGTAGTCACAGAGTGGACTCAGTCTGTAACAAAATCCGTGATTATTAGTTTTTTTCAATGAGTAACATTCGCGTAAGTCTAAGAAACACATTTTTACTATATGTATACTAGAGTTAAAAAAATATGCTTATTCAAATCAATTGACTTGTAACACATTGGGAAGTGTTGGACGCCTGCTAGGCCGCGTTGGAGGTGTACGGAGGAGCTTGTAGGAAGTCGTTGGATGCAGGCAGCTTACAACAAACTGATGTAGACATTCTTGTGGAAGGTCTATGTTCATTAGTCGCATTCCTGTAGCTGAAGAAAGAGACAGTTTAATAAACTATGAAGCTTTTCTCGATCACGTCACCTAAACTAATGTTTTTCCTATGATAATTATAAATTTGAAACCTATACCTAATGTTATGATAAATGGATAATGTTGCTTCAAAGTTTGGACGATGATACTGTGCATAGAAGTATCGCATATTTTATAATATCGAATATAATCTTACAATGTTCACAATAATGTAGCAAAAACACTAACTATACTCCGTACATTTAAAATGGTTTAGTTTGTTCGGTTTTCAATGTTTCACATTCTCAACTGAGTATGTTATAGCTTTATAGCGTGGAAAATATTGTTCATACGAAATCTTGCTTTGGTCAATAATGTTTAGATTTCAATACAGCAATTCAAAATACGAAATCGTGTGCAATAACTACTATATAACAATAGTTCGATGATGTTTGCTTTGCAGCTCAAAACGAAGGTCTTACGCTATGCTTATGACTTATCTTTTAGAATTTGTCATGCAATTTTAATACTTTACTAAGATAAAGTCGAATGCGACTTTACATAAATGGCCATATTCTTCGACAGTATATAAACCTATTTAAGTTATCTAATTATTTTTCTTCTTTGCTCAATTGAATTCTGAAGTCGTCCGAAAAGGACAAATAATTCGGTAACTAAAAACGGTTTATGTACCGGCTATGAATAAGGGCGAAAGGGAATATCAATGTATATTTCGTTTAATACTTACATAGGAATATAATTGAAGACGAATAATCGTTTATCGCAGCTAATTTATCGAGAATTTATCTACATCGAATAGTAAGAGTAGTTTTAAGTACCAGTTGGATGGAAATTGGGTGGCAGTGCAGAAACTCTGTGATTCAAATGAACTTTGAAAGTAAAGTGAAATAAATGTTCCTATTTTTTTTAACTGTTTCGATTTCAACTTATATCCCATTATGCATGGCTGCAGTCCGTACATCAAAAATATATTTTTTCAGTCCTCATCTCTAGAACTCATACAGCTTCAAATTCTTCAAATTGATTTCGAAAACAATAGGTTCATCTTGATTGATCGCAAGCAGCTTTGTATTAAATTTCCTAGTTAATTGTTTTACTATTATAAATTGACAGCCTCTTGGCAGAGATTGAAACAGGTTCTTAATTCATAAATCACACACATGAAGTGTTATAATAATTATTCCACAAATATATAAAATGAGAAAAAGTAAAGTAATAAATAATATTGTAGAATGAATACTATAATAATGGCCGGGCTAATATGGCCGAGATAACGCCAGGTAGAAGAAGAAGAATGCACACTATCACAACATACTACAACATGTGTTGTCATCGACTATTTTATCGACAACCTTTCATTGATCGAACCTGTCAGTCAATCCCTAGCAACTTTTGGTTGAAATTATTGTAAATTCACGTATTTGATATTATTTTTTATACGCAATGGATGATTTCAGCGTATTTATATAATGAAATACTATATTCTTTTCTACCGATATGTATACACGGATTTCCATTTAATTCTATAATATCGTCACAAAATAGTATTGTACAAAAGTGACCGGTACCTGTGAAAACTTTAATTATTGCGGATTTTTACGCCTGCATGAACCACACCTTGGCACTGCACAATGCACTATAATAAACTACGTTTAATAAATATAACCAGCTACTGTAAAATCAAATAAATTATGAAAATAACGCCCCGTGACCACGAAAGCTGTAAAGTAATCGAAACGTCGGCAACTCAAAAAATGTAAAAATTTAACCAAATCCGCGATAAAATCCGTAAATAATAGTTTTATTTCAAAAAGATCCATCCCACATTTTTAATATTGTAAAAAAGATCCAAAAACAATTTTACTAAAAAAAAGTATATTAATTAACATAAAACTTATTAAAACAATACTATATAGGAAGCAAATAACAATACACAATATTTAAGAGCGTATACACCTTGCGCGCAAAGTCAACTATAGGTATTTCTTCGTTAATTTCACGCACACATAAGCGACCAAAGCTGTGTGCGTAGAGCTGCCGCGTCGGCTCGCTATACAATCGGCTCAAACAACTTTGATCCGTGCGCTTCAAATATTCAATTGAAATGTAACTGTAATATAATATCATAAAAATATATTATTTGCATTATAAGTAGACAAATATTACTGTGCAAGCAAAGAATAATACAAATTTAGATACTAATCATATTTTCGTTATTATTACATTGTTAAGTTGCATTCAAATCAGTGTTCAATCAGTATACACTACGGACGTTTTATTAATCATTTCGTGTTCGAACACATAAATAGTGTTAGGGGCCTTACAACCCCTTACAATTACGAAATATATTTAATTTTATATTACAATAGTATAACATAATTTAGCCTCGGAATTACATCCCATTATATTACCTGAAACATAATTTATACTCACTACAAAATCATTGTAGGTAATAAAAATAATTAAATATTTTACTACCAAAGTACTAAGATGTGGTAATCGCATTCCGCGCGTGGCTATTTTTACTACGCGCGGCATAATCGACTGCAGCCAGGCCGGAGCGACGAGCGATACGTCCTCCCTCTAGAAGGCCTTGCGGCGGTCTGATTTGATCCACGTCGGACAGCGTGTTTTATAGTGGTTTTTAAAATATTTGTAGAAAACATGAAAACTAATTTTGTTGAAATATAAAAATGGTAATTTATTGATAAGATGTTCTTCTATTGTAGTATGCAATTGCTATAAAAAATTATGTACGATAAGTTGGTGAAAAAAAAATGTTCTTGACGAGAGTTTCTGAATAATTTCGCATTGTTTAAATTTTTATTTTTTAGGAACTAAACACAAAAAGATTATTTTTTTCAGCAAAATCCCTCCATAAGGGTCTTATTAGTCTGATAATATTTTTATTTTCATCTTATATTTAGTGGTTTCGGATATCTTAAGCTTCTAAATTGCCATTTAAAGCCTAAATAACGAAACTTGTGTTCAGTAATCCGTATAGTACTCACAAATTATCCATCAATCTATAATGTTTTCCACCAAAATCCCTAGATGACAACCTTTTCTAAAATTAGTAATAATTATTATTCCTTTAAATTGTTTATTGGTGGCTATTAACTCATTTGAAAAGTCCTGTTTTTAAGCCAAAAAGCGCGTGCAGGGTATAAACGCTCTTAAGATGCATTCGAAAACAAACTACAGTTTTGTTATTTTGCTATATCAATTTTACTAAAACTCCTCTTTTCTCAAAAGTAAGTTTTTGTGGTTGGATCCATTTTGCATAACTACGTCCAATTATGTTTCAAATAATATAATGGGATGTAATTCCGAGGCTAAATTATGTTATGTATTGTAATATAAAATTAAATATATTTCGTAATTGTAAGGGGTTGTAAGGCCCCTAACTCTTTTCATGTGTTCGAACACGAAATGATTAATAAACGTCCGTAATGTCTACTGATTGAACACTGATTTGACAATGTAATAATAACGAAAATATGATTAGTATCTAAATTTGTATTGTTCATTGCTTGCACAGTAATATTTGTCTACTTATAATGCAAATAAAATATTTTTATGATATAATATTACCAATATATAAATCATAAGTTGCATTTCAATTCAATATTAGAATTTTGAAGCGCACGGATCACAGTTGGTTGCGCTGACTGTATAGCGAGCCGACGCGGCAGCTCTACGCACACAGCATTGGTCGCTTATGTGTGCGTGAAATTAACGAACAAATACCTATAGTTGACTTTGCGCGCAAGGTGTAAACGCTCTTAACTCAGCCGTACAATATAAGTATTACTATGAATAATTTACGAACTGAACTCTGAATTTCAACTCCTGTGTTATCACTGTATTATAAACTTATTTTGAAAAGAGCAACGCTAGAGTTTCTTGCCCGTTCTCTGGCGAAAACAGCCTTGTGAACCGGGTGGTAGTGGAAAAAAAAGTGACTGAATCTAAATAGTGTATGACAATTTATGGATTCAATAAATATTTTCATTTCATTTCATATATATATAGTTATTGAACGAAATCTCTAAATAATCATTGAGAGTTCTCTACCATCTGATTCGAAATCCCTATTAAATTTTTATTTTGTAGTAATTTGGCTTTTCAAATTAAATATATTATCTATCACCGATGATGTGTTTTTCAGATCATTATATTTTTAAATACTAATACCTTTTATTAAATACATTTTTAAATAACGCAAACCCTTATTAAGTCGAATCAGAAGTTTTTGAGAAAGCGGACAACCGTGATAGCGCGCGAGTTGAATGCAGAGCTTAAGAATGCGGTAGTGCTGTGACCTAATTATTTATGACCACAATAAGTATGTTGATAAATTTTAACATTGTTTTAACTTTAATTTCACAGTTGGTTAACAAAATTAAAAAAAATCTAGTTAATAATTATCACACATTTTTAATAAGTGATAATTTTATACATAAAAATAAAATAAAACAAATAACAAAAAAAAATTAGTCAGATTCAGAAATTGCAAAAAAGCATTGTTTAAAGAAAATACCAAATTGTTGTTTTGCCTTTCTTCAACACACATATTATCTAGGATCTTTTTCGCCATTTCTCGTGCTTGGCGATGAACGAAAACTCGTTTTTTGAAGTGAAAACTTCTTTAGCGGCGTTGAGCACTTTTTCTGTAATGGGTATAAAATCTTAAACTCGCGTCAGGACACGTGACCTGATCGAAAAAGCGTAGGACGGATGGAGAGTAGACAGCTGTCAGTTTATAAAGCTTTGATGAATTGCCAATGATTTTGAGTGGAGATTTCAACATAAACTTCGCAGACGATAAAAATCAACTATTAATTGAATTTTTAAATAATGAATTTGGTTTAACTATGTCGAATGATCGCAATCTTAGCACAACGAAATACAAAACTACTATTGATGCGGTCTTTATTAGACATTTAAATAGGTTCGAATCAAAACTGTTCGTTTCTTACTTCAGCTACCATAAACCTATCGTATCAGTTTTAGAGATTGGCGATGATAGTTCTGGTAATGATGATGGTGAAAAAGTCGTTGAAATTATGGATGAAAGTTGATTTTTCGGAGAGATAAACTTTTTAATGTAAAATAATTGTAATAGTTTTAAAGTGTTAAATTTTTAATGTAATATAAATTGTCATGTTTGTGTACGATAGCGCAATAAATGAATATTGTATTCTACCACATAAATGATAGTACTTTTATACTGATAAAGCAATTGGTGCAAAATTATTCCCTAACCATTCCAAAATATCAAACATGCTCAACGTTAATAATCAAGTTTTCACTTCTGCCGGCACTCCCGGAGTGCAACCCGTCTTTTTTTTTATTGCCTTGTAGGCAGACGAGCTAGCGGCCCGCCTGATGGTAAGCGGCTACCGCTGCTCATGGACCTCCGTAGTGCCAGGGGACCAGCACAACAAAGTCGCTGCCTACCTCGAGGAAAGTACTCTCCTTAAACCTCGTTTGAAGAAGGACAGGTCATAGCGCTGAGGAAACACCGATGTAGGGAGTTCATTCCAGAGCTTGCACGTACGTGGTAGAAAAGAACGCTGGAAACGTACCGTCCGGGAACGGTACGCCTCCAGGTGGTGGGAATGAACTCTACTGCGCAAACGTGTGGTGCGATGGTACATAGGCGACGGTGGTACCAACTCAAACAACTCCTCGGAGCACTCCCCATGGAACAAACGATAGAACACACAGAGAGATCCAAAGTCTCTCCGCAGTCCTAACGGTTCCAATTTGTCCGTGAGATCGGG
The DNA here is from genome assembly GCA_009982885.2 of Hyles vespertilio. Classification (NCBI taxonomy): domain Eukaryota; kingdom Metazoa; phylum Arthropoda; class Insecta; order Lepidoptera; family Sphingidae; genus Hyles; species Hyles vespertilio. The sequence goes on from CM042813.1 coordinate 12,516,616, forward strand.
ATCATTGACATTCGACAAGCTCGTCGCTGCAAGGAGTCAAGTGGGTCGAGCTGGTATTTTGGGGCACCTGCCCAGAGGTGGGAGCAGTACTCCACGTGGGGCCGGATTTGCGCTTTGTAAAGCGTCAATCTATGACCCGACGTAAAGTACCGCTTGGCTCTGTTCAGGATTCCCAACTTCTTGCTCGCCAGTTTGGCTTTGTCCTCCAAATGACTCCTAAACTCGACCTTGCTTGATATTTCGATGCCAAGGATTCCAATACTCTCGGATCCTTGGAGAGTAACTCCTTGGAATTGCGGCGCCATGACAAAGGGGTCCTTCTTCGCAGTGAACACGCAAACTAGTGTCTTCGAAGGGTTAAATTGAACTAGGTTCGATTCACCCCATTCGGAGGCCCGCCCCAGAGAGCTCTCGACTTCAGACACAAGTTGAAACCGTCTTTCCATAATGGAATCTCGAGAGTGGCTCCGTTAGCCGATGTACCGCGCGTCACTCGTACTATCATCTGCATAACAATGCATGCCATCAATAGACAACATGTCATTGATATGCAGTATAAAGAGTGTCGGCGATAGCACCGAGCCTTGTGGAACACCAGCATTAATGGTCTTGGTCTCGGAGCAACAGCCGTCCACTACGACTTTTATGCTCCGACCATCCAAAAAGCTGGCGATCCATTTGCAGAGCTCCACAGGAATTCCATACGCAGGTAGCTTCGCCAGAAGGGCGCGATGCCACACTCGGTCGAACGCCTTCGCAATGTCAAGGCCGACCGCAATCGCCTCACCCCCACTCTCCAAAGCTTCCGCCCAACGGTGCGTGAGGTACACAAGAAGATCACCAGCCGAGCGACCGTGACGGAAACCGTACTGGCGGTCACTAATCAACTGGCAATCCTCAAGATACTTCAAGAGCTGAGTGTTGATAACTCGCTCCAAAACCTTGGAGAGTAGGGATGTGACAGCAATCGGCCTGTAACTCGAAGGGTCCGAACGGTCACCCTTTTTGGGGACAGGGTGTACATTGGCGACCTTCCACGAAGCCGGAACCCGGTTGGCTTTATAGGAAAGTCGGTAAAGGCGCGTGAGCACGGGTGTCAACTCAGGGGCGCACGTTTTAAGAACCACTGCGGGGATACCGTCTGGCCCACTCGACTTATGGACGTCTAGAAGCTTGAGCTCCCGTTTGACAGCACGCTGGGTGATTTTTATGTCAGATAGGAGGCTCTCACAACGCGGGATGTTCGGCGGTGTGGCGCCCCCGTCATCCAAAGTCGAGTTCGAGGCAAAGAATTGGGCCAAGAGATCGGCCTTCTCCTTTGCACTGTGGGCCAAACTGTTATCGGACTTGCGCAGTGGTGGGAGACTGGACAGGCAGAAATTACCCTCCACAGCCTTAGCGAGCGACCAAAAAGCACGACTCCCAGAGGGATAGCTCTGGAGTCGCTCGCCAATTCTGCGGATGTACTCCGCCTTGGCCTTAGCTAAGGCTCTCTTGTTGGATCTAGAGGCGCTCCTGGCCCCTCGAGCCACCATTGTCGCACTCCACTTCCCAATCCGCGACTTTGGCGTCCCCCTCCCTCCCCACTACTGGTGGCAGGATTTTGGTGTCGAGTCATATTTTTTTACTCAATGCTGAATCCGAGCGGGTTGGTACCACCGTCTGGTCTATTTCTACCGCTAAGTAGAAATGCGTTCCGGTAGAAGGGCTGGATAGCCGTTCCCTCATCCATTCCTCCCTCTTCAGTAATAGGTGTTGGTTGTTGCAGGCGATGCTCGTTGATGTGGTTGGGTGTCGGAGTGGGCGCTCGGTCGGAGGTGCCGGTGTGGAGTACAGGGAGAACCGGTGGGAACGGTCACCCCCGGCCGCCTGCCGGTTAGTAGGGGACCTGAACCCGGGGATACACAACTGTCAAACTCCCTCCCCGGGAAGCTGTCCCGCCAACCGGCGAAAATCCCGTTGTGCAGTCGTCGTGCCAGAGTGGGAGACTGGAGTGGATCCCGGCGACTGCACGCGGGGGGGCATCGGGGGCCCTTCCATGCTCCACACTGGTTCCTTCAATGCCGTGTGTCCGCTTCGCACTATATCCTCCCATCTCGGGTATCGTCATGGTTCAACCACGCTTGTCCTTACCCTATCCCACTCTCTTAAAAATCAAATGAGAAGGATAAAGAATAGCAGGCTCTCCACGGCGGGAAATTCATCCACTTTTTCTGTGGACTTCTGTAACGTCAGGGGTCTACATAGCAACCTCGACGCCGTCCACCACCATCTTGAGACGGCGCGGCCTGCCCTGCTCTTTTTAACGGAGACGCAAATATCCGCCCCTGACGATGTATCGTACTTAAATTACCCCGGTTACGTATTGGAACATCGATTCCTACGTAAAGCTGGGGTGTGCGTCTTCGTCAGGGGTGATATCTTTTTTCACCGCCTTCGGGGCCTCGAGCGTCGGGACCTGTCCTTATTGTGGCTACGGGTAGAACACAGGGGCAGGACCCGAGTCTACGCATGCCTGTACAGGTCCCACGCCAGTGATACGGGATCTACTCAATTATTTGAGAGCGTCCAAGTGGGGACTGACCAGATTCTCGAGCAGTTCCCTTCCGCGGAGGTGGTGGTCCTCGGTGATTTCAACGCTCATCACAAAGAGTGGTTGAGATCCAGGACCACTGATCTGCCCGTTCGGGCTGTCTATGAGATGGCCTTGGCTAATGGTCTCTCGCAGCTGGTAACACAGCCCACCCGTGTTCCAGACGTTGAGAGCCATGAGCCCTCTTTGTTGGATCTTCTGCTGACGACCCACCCGGACGGATACAGGATAGTGGTTGATGCTCCTCTTGGATCTTCTGACCACTGCCTGGTCCGTTCATGGGCTCCTGGAGCGAGTTCTAGCCGCTCTTCAACGACTGGAACTCGCCCAGTTTGGCGGTACATGTCAGCAGATTGGGATGGACTGCGAGAATTCTTTGCGTCCTACCCTTGGGGGCGGCTTTGTTTCTCCTCCGATGATCCTGACGCCTGTGCGGACTGCCTTGCGTATACGATCAGCTTGGGTATGGAGACTTTCATACCCAGCTCAAAAATACCTGCAGGGCGTCGCAGCCGGCCTTGGTACAATCGTGCCTGTGCTGTTGCTGCGCGCCTTAAGCAGTCCGCATACGCGGCGTGGCAAGACGCAAGAAGGCGTCGGGATCCAAACTCAAAGGAGGAGAAACGGAGATTCAACGCCGCCTCTAGATCCAACAAGAGAGCCTTAGCTAAGGCCAAGGCGGAGCACATCCGCAGAATTGGCGAGCGACTCCAGAGCTATCCTTCTGGGAGTTGTGCTTTTTGGTCGCTCGCTAAGGCTGTGGAGGGTAATTTCTGCCTGTCCAGTCTCCCACCACTGCGCAAGCCCGATAACAGTTTGGCCCACAGTGCAAAGGAGAAGGCCGATCTCTTGGCCCAATTCTTTGCCTCGAACTCGACTTTGGATGACGGGGGCGCCACACCGCCGAACATCCCGCGTTGTGAGAGCCTCCTATCTGACGTAAAAATCACCCAGCGTGCTGTCAGACGGGAGCTCAGGCTTCTAGACCTCCATAAGTCGAGTGGGCCAGACGGTATCCCCGCAGTGGTTCTTAAAACGTGCGCCCCTGAGTTGACACCCGTGCTCACGCGCCTTTACCGTCTTTCCTATAAAGCCAACCGGGTACCAGCTTCGTGGAAGGTCGCCAATGTACACCCTGTCCCCAAAAAGGGTGACCGTTCGGACCCTTCGAGTTACAGGCCGATTGCTGTCACATCCCTACTCTCCAAGGTCTTGGAGCGAGTTATAAACACTCAGCTCCTGAGGTATCTTGAGGATCGCCAGTTGATTAGTGACCGCCAGTACGGTTTCCGTCACGGTCGCTCGGCTGGTGATCTTCTTGTGTACCTCACGCACCGTTGGGCGGAGGCTTTGGAGAGTGGGGGTGAGGCGATTGTGGTCGGCCTTGACATTGCGAAGGCGTTCGACCGAGTGTGGCATCGCGCCCTTCTGGCGAAGCTACCTGCGTATGGAATTCCTGAGGGGCTCTGCAAATGGATCGCCAGCTTTTTGGATGGTCGGAGCATAAAAGTCGTAGTGGACGGCTGTTGCTCCGAGACCAAGACCATTAATGCTGGTGTTCCACAGGGATCGGTGCTATCGCCGACACTCTTTATCCTGCATATCAATGACATGTTGTCCATTGATAGCATGCATTGTTATGCAGATGACAGTACGAGTGACGCGCGGTACATCGGCCAACGGAGCCACTCTCGGGATTCCATTATGGAAAGACGGAGTCAACTTGTGTCTGAAGTCGAGAGCTCTCTGGGGCGGGCCTCCGAATGGGGTGAATTGAACCTAGTTCAATTTAACCCTTCGAAGACACAAGTTTGCGTGTTCACTGCGAAGAAGGACCCCTTTGTCATGGCGCCGCAATTCCAAGGAGTTACTCTCCAAGGATCCGAGAGTATTGGAATCCTTGAAGTCGAAATATCAAGCAAGGTCGAGTTTAGGAGTCATTTGGAGGACAAAGCCAAACTGGCGAGCAAGAAGTTGGGAATCCTGAACAGAGCCAAGCGGTACTTTACGTCGGGTCATAGATTGACGCTTTACAAAGCGCAAATCCGGCCCCACGTGGAGTACTGCTCCCACCTCTGGGCAGGTGCCCCAAAATACCAGCTCGACCCACTTGACTCCTTGCAGCGACGAGCTTGTCGAATAGTCAATGATCCCGATCTCACGGACAAATTGGAACCGTTAGGACTGCGGAGAGACTTTGGATCTCTCTGTGTGTTCTATCGTTTGTTCCATGGGGAGTGCTCCGAGGAGTAGTTTGAGTTGGTACCACCGTCGCCTATGTACCATCGCACCACACGTTTCCGCAGTAGAGTTCATTCCTACCACCTGGACGCGTACCGTTCCCGGACGGTACGTTTCCAGCGTTATTTTCTACCACGTACGTGCAAGCTCTGGAATGAACTCCCTGCATCGGTGTTTCCTCAGCGCTATGACCTGTCCTTCTTCAAACGAGGTTTAAGGAGAGTACTTTCCTCGAGGTAGGCAGCGACTTTGTTGTGCTGGTCCCCTGGCACTACGGAGGTCCATGAGCAGCGGTAGCCGCTGACCATCAGGTGGGCCGCTAGCTCGTCTGCCTACAAGGCAATAAAAAAAAAAAAAAGGCGGCGTTGAATTTCCGTTTCTCCTCCTTTGAATTTGGATCCCGACGCCTCCTTGCGTCTTGCCACACCGTGTATGCGGTCTGCTTTAGGCGCGCAGCAACAGCACAGGCACTATTGTACCAAGGCCGGCTGCGACGCCCTGCGGGTATTTTCGAGCTGGGTATGAAAGTTTCCATACCCAAGCTAATCGTATCCGCGACGCAGTACACACAGGCGTCAGGATCATCGGAGGAGAAACAAAGCCGCCCCCAAGGGTAGGACGCAAAGAATTCTCGCAGTCCATCCCAATCTGCTGACATGTACCGCCAAACTGTGCGAGTTCCAGTCGTCGAAGAGCGGCTGGGACCCACTCCAGGAGCCCATGAACGGACCAGGCAGTGATCAGATGATCCCAGGGGAGCATCTACCGCTATCCTGTATCCGTCCGGGTGGGTCGTCAGCAGAAGATCCAACAAAGAGAGATCCCGTATCACTGGCGTGGGACTTGTACAGGCATGCGTAGACTCGGGTCCTGCCCCTGAATTCTACTCGTAGCCACAATAAAGACAGATCGTGACTCGAGGCCCCGAAGGCGGTGACAACAGATATAACCCCTGACGAAGACGCACACCCCGGCTTTACGTAGGAATCGATGTTCCAAAACGTAACCGGGGTAATTTAAGTACGATACATCGTCAGCGGCGGATATTTGCGTCTCCGTTAAAAAGAGCAGGGCAGGCCGCGTCGTCTCTAGATGGTGGTGGACGGCGTCGAGGTTGCTATGTAGACCCCTGACATTACAGAAGTCCACAGAAAATGTGGATAAATTTCCCGCCGTGGAGAAATCCTTCGCTTCGCATATTTTAAAGAGAGTGGGATAGGGTAAGGACAAGCGTGGTTGAACCAAGACGATACTCGAGAAGGGAGGATATAGTGTGAAGCGGGCACACGGCATTAGGAGGAGCCAGCGTGAAGCACGGAAGGGCCCCCGATGCCCCCCCACGTCCAGTCGCCGGAATCCACTCCAGTCTCCCACTCTGGCACGACGACTGCATAACGGGATTTTCGCCGGTTGGCGGGACAGCTTCCCGGGGAGGGAGTTAGACAGTTGTATATCCCCGGGTTCAGGTCCCCTACTAACCGGCAGGCGGCCGGCGGTGACCGTTCCCACCGGGTCTCCCTGTACTCCACACCAGCACCCCCACCCGAGCGCCCACTCCGAGACCCAACCACATCAACGAGCATCGCTTGCAACAACCAACACCTATTATCGAAGAGGAAGGAATGGATGAGGGAACGGCTGTCCAGCCCTTTTACCGAAACGCATTTCTACTTAGCGGTAGAAATAGACCAGATGGTGGTACCAACCCGCTCGGATTCAGCATTGAGTGAATAATATGACTCAATACAAAAGTCCTGCCACCAGTAGTGGGGAGGGAGGGGGACGCCAAAGTCGCGGATTGGGAAGTGGAGTGCGACAATGGTGGCTCGAGGGGCCGGGAGCGCGTGCCCGTGCCATTCTGTAAGACAGCCGGACAGGTTGCCAAAAGAATGACCCTCTGACTGAGCCGATTCCATCAAGTTCTGTAACAAAAAAAGACGGGTTGCACTCCGGGAGTGCCGGCAGAAGTGAAAACTTGATTATTAACGTTGAGCATGTTTGATATTTTGGAATGGTTAGGGAATAATTTTGCACCAATTGCTTTATCAGTATAAAAGTACTATCATTTATGTGGTAGAATACAATATTCATTTATTGCGCTATCGTACACAAACATGACAATTTATATTACATTAAAAATTTAACACTTTAAAACTATTACAATTATTTTACATTAAAAAGTTTATCTCTCCGAAAAATCAACTTTCATCCATAATTTCAACGACTTTTTCACCATCATCATTACCAGAACTATCATCGCCAATCTCTAAAACTGATACGATAGGTTTATGGTAGCTGAAGTAAGAAACGAACAGTTTTGATTCGAACCTATTTAAATGTCTAATAAAGACCGCATCAATAGTAGTTTTGTATTTCGTTGTGCTAAGATTGCGATCATTCGACATAGTTAAACCAAATTCATTATTTAAAAATTCAATTAATAGTTGATTTTTATCGTCTGCGAAGTTTATGTTGAAATCTCCACTCAAAATCATTGGCAATTCATCAAAGCTTTATAAACTGACAGCTGTCTACTCTCCATCCGTCCTACGCTTTTTCGATCAGTTCACGTGTCCTGACGCGAGTTTAAGATTTTATACCCATTACAGAAAAAGTGCTCAACGCCGCTAAAGAAGTTTCCACTTCAAAAAGTCATTATGAATGATTAAAAATAATAAAATTAATAACACGGATTGCAAATTGATTATTAACACGATAACAGGGTAAGCGTACAATTAGCTAGGACAGCACATCACTAAATTGCAGGCGTGCGAGGTCAGAGGTGAGACGTGCGGACGGCGGGCGGAAACGCTCCCGCTCCGCACCTCAGGCCCCGACTGCATTCAACTCGCGCGCTATCTATAGAAAAAACATACAGGTCGAAAACAGAACATATTTTTAAAGTCGGTTAAACTGAATACATTAGGTAATCTACTGTATCGGCCATATTGCTAGACGCTACCTAGACAACTCAGAAAAGCTGCTTATGATTGGTGAGTTGGAGGGAAAAAGACCACCAGGACGAACTCCCAAACGATGGTGGTTCAGGTCGCTAATTCGCTGAAAGGCTCCATTACACTCCATGATTACACTTTTACAGCTTTTACGCCAGGGGGGGTCATATAGTTCATGTGAGAACATTTGGTCTGATTTATACTCCAATTCGTAATCTTATAGTATTTATAGATATATAGAGGGAGCGCTGTCATACATTCGCGATTTGAAAAACGTAGATATTTTCTTGTTCGTAATGTTGGTAGCGCTCCTATATTAGTAAAAATTTAATTAATTACTTAGAAATAAATTGCTATAAATTCATTTGATAGCCGAAATTATATATAGCTATTATCCTTTTAAAACGAGTTTGAGTGAAATTAAATATTTTAATAATAATTCTGCCCTTCTATTGGCTAATATTTGAACAGGTTATGCAACATACATAAATTACTAGAAAAAAATAATAAAAATAAATAGTTTAGGTCTATTTAATTCCACCCAAAAGCGTTTTAAAGGGATAATAGCTAAATACATATAATTTCGGCTATCAAAGGAATTTACAGCAATTTATTGCTAAATAATTAATTAAATTTTTACTAATATAGGAGCGCTACCAACATTACGAACAAGAAAATATCTGCGTTTTTCAAAACGCGAATGTATGACAGCCCTCCCTCTATATCCACTCCAATGATAAAAGAATTATAAAGGATCACGCACAAAAGTAGCTATACCGGGTATATCAAGACTGCTACCGAAAACAAAGCCGGGTAATAGTATTAGTGATTTCAAACACATTGCCATAAATAAAATCGAAATAAAAAATTGTAAGAAGTAATTAAAAAAAATTTTTGTTTCACTCATGGTCGTATTTAGTTGCATGAATGCTTCGAATTTATGCTAAAATAATCAAAACATTTTTTTCTTTTAAATAAAGCAATGTAAACGAGATAAATAATCAGCTGACGCAAGGGGTCAACGCACGCCGCGCGCGATTCTTTTCCAAATAGTACCTACCAACCGAGCAGCGAGCGTCGAGCAACGGCCGCAGAGGCCCCCTCCTCCCGCCGCGCCGCGCCGTGTCGCTCCACGCTCGCCCTGCGCCGCACCGCGCCGCCGGCCGCCCGCCCCCGGCCGTGGCCCGGACAGCTGACTGCGAGCCGAACTGCCGCGCCGCCGCGCGCGCCGCAAATCGAGACCATTATTCGCGAATTATCCCGGTCGAACACACAAAGACACAAATTAGTTACAATAATTATTAATTTCAATTTTCTAACGACCATAGTTTATTGCAATTCGCATAATTGCACCAATGTTCAGCAGTTTTTAGTACAGTAGCTAAAGCATTTGGTCACAAGGCGTTTTAAGATTGCGGATTCAAGCGCTACACGAGTAATTTGTGTAAAAACCAGATAAAGTTATAAGAAAACTTACCTAAAGTCTAAACCCCTCGGTATGGCATCCCACGATATGAGGCTCGAAGTGCTCTATTTGTAGCAAATCCTCGTACAGGCGGGGTATCGTCGATGTGTAGTACACTCCGCTCACTGCGTATCGGACACATCAAATTCAATGACACATTTTGTCCGCACATTCATAATTGCGCCGGAGAATCCATGTACCTTATTACCTAGCTACGATAGTTACCTACTATCTATCCCCGACAAATTCTCAATACGCGACAAGAGTTTGAGCTACTCATAAAAACATTCGAATATTGCCCTACTCACATACACTGGCACAACAAAACGACACAAACTTCACAAGAACCTAAATCAATAACAAATCACCAAATTCACAACTTAACAACAGAAATTTGTACATGTCACAACAAGAACTAAATACTCATACTGAAGCAAAGAGTAGAATAGTAATAAATGAAATACTGAAGACTACGTAGTGATGTCGAGACGTTTCCCCACCAGTCTCTCCATTACCTCTCAAATGAACCCCGCGGAGCCCTGATTCCCGCGCTTCTAAGTACCAATTAACTTCTTTAAGAAAACGTGTATGAATAGAAAAATAAGTTTCTAATTTATCAGGTTTTAATAAACTTTAAATACATACTCGTAATGGTTACACATAAAACTAAAACATTGCAATAATTAAAAAAAAACGTAATTCACCTCAATGGCCTAGTGGCCGCGTGTTTGACCTGTGTCGATCGTCGCGGCCCTGTGATCGAAACCCAGACCCGATAACACCGTTTTTGATTTTTCATGTCATGTGAGTTATTTTTGACATTATTAATTACGTTCAGATGTAAAGATGAGCTTATGCATTTTATGTATCGATCAAATAGACATAATTTAAAAAAAATATTATTTTAGTTGCGTTCACGACTTCAATAGACGGCGCTTTGTTAAACAATGTCGCATTCTTGGCCGATGGGCGATGCATGTACTCTAAACAGCGGAGCCTGCGTAGATCATTGTAATTTTCATCCGATTTTTAGTACATTAGCATAAGCACTTGATCTTTGGCGCTTAAAGCTTGCAGGTTTAATCCCCACAAGATAAATTTGTCTAAAAACAAGATAAAATTATAAAGGAACTTACTTAAATCCTTCGGGGTCTACTCTAAAACAGCGGAGCCCTGCGCGGGCGCGGCGCATGCTCTGTAGTCTGTATGCAATACGCACACAGCGAGGCGCCGCGGCATGATTGCTTTCGGCAGGAAAGTGTGTGAAAAGCCGCATTAATGGTAAATGTTGAATGTTGTTTATTGAATGGAATGCTCTATGAAGAGTTTTGTATAGACATTTTAAAAATAAATAATTCTGCTACAGATCATAATCACTCAAAACCGCTACGGGTTAACTACTAACTTCAAATTGCGAAAGAATTACCAAAAGTACTTATTGACGATGGGGCACGGGGTAGAACTTTGCTGGCGGACCCAAGGCTCCATTACATTACACTCACGAGCCGCGTATGCCAAATCGAACATAATTTATTATTAAGCCATCTGTCGACATCCACTGTCAACTATGCAACGTTGACTGTACAATTAATGCAATGATTACTAAATTCTTTAAATATTAGTAGTTTTATTTCTTTTGGTATATTTTATTTATTTACAAAAGGATTAATTCACCCCTGAATGTAGCTAATTAAAAAGATATGAGAAACATTGGCTGGATTTGATATTTAAATGCAGCGCGGACGTTACTTTTGCCACGCACAAGATGTTCCAAAGGAAATTATTCCTAATAACTAAGTATCAGTATTGTGAATGATTATAATTTAATTACTATACAAAAAAATATTCATAAAATATTTTTGTTTTTATGGCGAGTTTTTATCGAATTCGAGTGTAGTTTAATAAAAAAGGACATTTTAACAGATTATAAGGAATTAGTAAAAAGCGCGGGAATATGTGGGAGAGGTTTGCGAGTGACAGTTTATGCTAATATTCGTATGTTTATGCACGCGCGAATGTACGTCTGTTACAATTTACTAAATTTGGTTGTTGCATTGACTTATATTCTACCATTGATATCGATGGGTTGTTGCTATTAGTTTTTTTGTTAATACTTTTTGTTATTTAGTTAGTTTCTTGTTAAGTTTGTGTTCTTTTTATTCGTTTTTCAAGTATGTCGCTTTTATACAGTGCTCGTGAGTACGGGCACATGCTCATGTGTCTGGGGGAAGCTCTCGGAAATGCTTCTCGTGCTTTGAGGATTTATAGAGAAAAGTTCCCTAACGTTCGGCATCCGGTTGATTCACGGGTTATAACCGCTGCTTACCAACGAGTTTTAGAAAATCGTCCTATTGTTCCTATGGTCTCTGGTGGTGGGCGGCAAGATGATGTTCAGACTGAAGAAAGCATTTTGGACATAGTGCGCCGGAATCCGCGCTTAGGCTCAAAAAGCGTTGCCAAATTACTCCGGCGCGGCGCGGCGGCGGGACGGATCGCGGGTTTCCCATTCTACTGTACATAGGGTATTGCGCCGTAACAAAATGCGGCCCTACAAAGTGCAAGCTTTGATGCCCGGCGATCGCAATCGTCGTGAGAATTATTGCCAATGGCTTCTTGACCGACAAAGTCGGGAACCGGGGTTCATCGAACACGTCATCTGGACTGATGAGGCCACGTTCACCAGAAACGGATTGTGGAACAGGAGGAATATGCATGTATGGTCTGAAAATAACCCCCACGCGGTCCAAACAACAGGGCACCAAATACGATGATCGGTGAATGTATGGACTGGTATCTTCAATGGCAAAATTCTCGGGCCTGTATTTTTGCCGCAGAGATTAAATGGATCCAGTTATTTAAGTTACTTGAATGAAACCGTTCAAGACCTTTTAGACGATTTGCCGCTAGCGGAGAGCGTGGTTCCAACATGATGGCGCACCTCCGCATATCGTAAGATCTGTCCGTGAGCGTCTTACGGCGATGTTTGGGAACCGTTGGATTGGCAGATTAGGGCCACAAGCTTGGCCTCCTCGCTCACCTGACTTAACCCCGTTAGACTTTTTTTTGTGGGGATATGTGAAGGTAACGGTGTTCGACCGTGAGTGTGATGATGCGGATGAAATGCGGCGTAGAATTCGGGATGTCTTCGACAAACTACGTGTCGATTGCGCTGAAGACCCTACACTAATGCCACGTCTACACCAAGAAACAGAACGACGGGCCCACACTTGCTTAATAATGAATGGTGCACAATTCGAGCCTCATCTCGTAAGACCCCGAAGGATTTAAGTAAGTTCCTTTATAATTTTATCTTGTTTTTACACAAATTTATCTTGTGGGGATTAAACCTGCAAGCTTTAAGCGCCAAAGATCAAGTGCTTATGCTAATGTACTAAAAATCGGATAAAAATTACAATGATCTACGCAGGCTCCGCTGTTTTAGAGTACATGCATCGCCCATCGGCCAAGAATGCGACATTGTTTAACAAAGCGCCCTCTATTGAAGTCGTGAACGCAACTAAAATAATATTTTTTTTAAATTATGTCTATTTGATCGATACATAAAATGCATAAGCTCATCTTTACATCTGAACGTAATTAATAATGTCAAAAATAACTCACATGACATGAAAAATCAAAAACGGTGTTATCGGGTCTGGGTTTCGATCACAGGGCCGCGACGATCGACACAGGTCAAACACGCGGCCACTAGGCCATTGAGGTGAATTACGTTTTTTTTTAATTATTGCAATGTTTTAGTCTTATGTGTAACCATTACGAGTATGTATTTAAAGTTTATTAAAACCTGATAAATTAGAAACTTATTTTTCTATTCATACACGTTTTCTTAAAGAAGTTAATTGGTACTTAGAAGCGCGGGAATCAGGGCTCCGCGGGGTTCATTTGAGAGGTAATGGAGAGACTGGTGGGGAAACGTCTCGACTTCACTACGTAGTCTTCAGTATTTCATTTATTACTATTCTACTCTTTACTTCAGTATGAGTATTGAGTTCTTGTTGTGACATGTACAAAGTTCTGTTGTTAAGTTGTGAATTTGGTGATTTGTTATTGATTTAGGTTCTTGTGAACTTTGTGTCGTTTTGTTCTGCTAATGTGTGTGAGTAGGGCAATATTCGAATGTTTTTATGAGTAGCTCAAACTCTTGTCGCGTATTGAGAATTTGTCGGGGATAGATAGTAGGTAACTGTCGTAGCTAGGTAATAAGGTACATGGATTCTCCAGCGCAATAATGAATGTGCGGACAAAATGTGTCATTGAATTTAATGTGTCCGATACGCAGTGAGCGGAGTGTACTGAAGACACATCGACGATACCCCGCCTGTACGAGGATTTGCTACAAATAGAGCACTTCGAGCCTCATATCGTGGGATGCCATACCGAGGGGTTTAGACTTTAGGTAAGTTTTCTTATAACATTATCTGGTTTTTACACAAATTACTCGTGTAGCGCTTGAATCCGCAATCTTAAAACGCCTTGTGACCAAGTGCTTTAGCTACTGTACTAAAAACTGCTGAACATTGGTGCAATTATGCAAATTGCAATAAACTATGGTCGTTCGAAAATTGTAATTAATAATTATTGTAACTAATTTGTGGCTTTGTGTGCTCGACCGGGATAAATCGCGGATAATGGTCTCGATTTGCGGCGCGCGCGGCGGCGCGGCAGTTCGGCTCGCAGTCAGCTGTCCGGGCCACGGCCGGGGGCGGGCGGCGCGGTGCGGCGCAGGGCGAGCGTGGAGCGACACGGCGCGGCGGGAGGAGGGAGCCTCGGCGGCCGTTGCTCGACGCTCGCTGCTCGGTTGGTAGGTACTATTTGGAAAAGAATCGCGCGCGGCGTGCGTTGACCCCTTGCGTCAGCTGATTATTTATCTCGTTTACATTGCTTTATTTAAAAGAAAATTTTTTTTTTTATTATTTTAGCATAAATTCGAAGCATTCATGCAACTAAATACGACCATGAGTGAAACAATTTTTTTTTTAAATTACTATTTACAATTTTTTTTTTCGATTTTTTTAATGCGCACGCAACACATTGCGTGTTTGAAATCACTAATACTATCACCCGGCTTTGTTTTCGGTAGCAGTCTTGATATACCCGGTATATGTTAAGTTATAGTTATGTTAAGAATATCGACGCGGCATGTACATTTATGTATCGGTCTCATTTACACAAAGCTGACTTGTCCCTTAATGAAAGAGACAAATAATAATTCCTTTGTTTCGAATATGGCAATATTTTGTTCACTAACCACACTGGGACCGCCCATAGACCAAAATGACGCCATTTTAGTTATGCTTTCGAAACCACAGACTATTAAACCCATAGATGTAGTATAGAACATAGATCGGCAATGTGTCATTTTGAGCGCGACCAATAGTGCGATTCACGTAACTTTTTGACGCGCCGATCAAGTTGCGGTGCGGTTACAATGAAGTTTACGCTTTGGTTGTATATGGTATTCTTGTGTTTAGCTGCGCGTGAACTGCGCGTGAGCTGCGCGTCAACTGTACGTCAGATGTATGAAATTTGTTTGACATTCGAGAATACGAAAAGGGCTGTTTTGATCGAAACTTAAACGCAACTGCACTACAGCTGAACTTATTTTATTACGTGAATCGCACTACAAAACTGATTTACGATTGTGTGCGTGAAGTTTACATGTGTGCTTGACATATAGTGGTGTACAATGCACTTTCGATACTATCATATCGATATCGATATAGCTGTCGGCCTATAGTTGTGAAATAAAATGTTATGGATATATGCGACATTTTATTATATATTAACAGAAACTTATTGTTGTGTTTATTTCAAAACAGATTGATAAACACACAAATAAATAAAGATAAATTGTCATATTATTTGGAAACATTTTGTTTGAGATGTTTTGTATGGGTCTTTATGTTCACCTGAACAAAATTATTTTTTTCATTGTGATGTATACATAGTACATATACTTATTAAATTGAGAACAAAAAAAACCTTTTATTAAAATAAAACTATAAGTTACAAAGTTTTTAGCGTTTTCGGTTTATTTTTTTCATTTTTAATTTCCCGTCGCGAAGTTTCGATTACTTTACAGCTTTCGTAGTCACAGGGTGGACTCAGTCTGCAACAAAATCCGTGATTATTAGTTTTTTTTCAATGAGTAACATTCGCGTAAGTCTAAGGAACACATTTTTACTATATGTATACTAGAGTTAAAAAAAAATATGCTTATTTAAGTCAATTAATTGACTTGTAACACATTGGGAAGTGTTGGACGTCTGCTAGGCCGCGTTGGAGGTGTACGGAGGAGCTTGTAGGAAGTCGTTGGATGCAGGCAGCTTACAACAAACTGATGTAGACATTCTTGTGGAAGGCCTATGTTCATTAGTCGCATTCCTGTGGCTGAAGAAAGAGACAGTTTAATAAACTATGAAGCTTTTCTCGATCACGTCACCTAAACTAATGTTTTTCCTAAGATAATTATAAATTTTAAACCTATACCTAATGTTATGATAAATGAATAATGTTGCTTCAAGGTTTGGACGATCATACTGTGCATAGAAGTATCGCATATTTTATAATAATATCGAATATGTTCTTGTTTTACTATTATAAATTGACAGCCTCTTGGCAGAGACTGAAACAGGTTTTTAATTCATTAATCACACACACATGAAGTGTTATATTAACTATTCCACAAATATAAAAAAATGAGAAAAAGTAAAGTAATAACTAATATTGTAGAATAAATACGATAATAAGGGCCGGGGAATTATGGCCGGGATAACGCCAGGTAGAAGAAGAAGAATGCACACTATCACAACATACTATAGCTCCATAAAAATGTAGGGAAACATGTGTTGTCATCGACTATTTTATCGACAGCCTTTTATTGATCGAACCTGTCAGTCAATCCCTAGCAACTTTTGGTTGAAATTATTGTAAATTCACGTATTTGATATTATTTTTTATACGTAATGGATGCTTTCAGCGTATTTATATAATGAAATACTATATTCTTTTCTACCGATATGTATACACAGATTTCCATTTAATTCTATAATATCGTCACAAAATAGTATTGTGCAAAAGTGGCCGGTACCTGTGAAAACTTTAATTATTTCGGATTTTTACGCCTGCATGAACCACACCTTGGCACTGCACAATGCACTATAATAAACTACGTTTAATAAATATAACCAAGTACTGTAAAATTAAATAAATTATGAAAATAAGCGAATTTTGTTGCTCGCTTAGTTTGACATATTTCGACTCTGGGTCACTGCAGGCTACTTCTGTGTAAACGTATGGTCGCATCATGCATCTCGCTTTAACATATGAGTTAAAATATTCTATCTCTTTCACATTGCCGATCTATGTTTTATACTAAATCTATGATTAAACCAAAAACTGCATGAAATGTCAAACTGTGGCGTTATCTGTCAATCGGAGTAAACAAATCTGCACAATCAAAGAATTTCGTATTATTCATTGGTTAATCTCGTTTGTTGAGTTTGTTTAGTTTGCTTATTAGTTTAGTTGTTAAGTTTTTAAAATGCCTCAGTGTTGTGTTAAAGGATTCGAGTCGAGTTCAAGCAAAAAGGACCCTAACATTTCTTTTCATAGGTTAGTAACTGTTTTTACAAAATACTAACAAATATGTGCTAAAATTACATTTTAGGTTTATTTTTATCATTTATAAATGTATTTGGATCTTGTTGATTAAGTTTTAGACTCTTCTAGGGGTTATTTATACAAGTAGTGTAAATAACAACCTCATTGTTTGTTTACACACAAGTTTAGAGATGAGTAGATTCGATACGAAATTATTTTGATCGATATTTTTCAAAAAAAGAAAAAAATAGTTTATATTTAAATATATATTCAGACCGACAAACAAAGTGAAATTAAAAATATTTTTTAGATTCCCTATAAACATACAAACCAGGACAAAATGGATACAAAAAATTGGAAGCTATTGGAACCCTGCAATAAATACATTTATTTGTTCATTACATTTTGAAAAAGAAAACAGCTTTCCAACAATATTCCCGGTAAGTGAAATTGTAGTAATTATGATATTTTACCTAATAATCCTATTGATAATACAACTGTTAATCAATAACAAAGATGATATGCAAGATAATTTGGACAATTGGTAGTCTATTGTCTAATGTTCTGGAGAACCTTTTAATGAACAGAAATAGTTTTATATTTCATTATTAATTATTATAATTGTTTATCTTAACCAACACTTTCATATTCATTGATTGCATTCTAAGTGAGACATAATGATTTTCCTCAGTCAATAATAGCAATAAAAATTTATCTATGTTATTTTCGTTTATCTATGTTATGTCGGACTAGACGCGACTGCCAACATGTTCACGGTGGTCGCGGGTTCGAATCCCAGGGCACACCTCTGACTTTTCGAAGCCATGTGTGTATTGACAGTCAATCACCACGCACTAAAACGGTGCAGGAAAACATCGTGAGGAAACCTGCATACCATAGCGATTTATAAAAAATTCTATGGTATGTAAGTCCGCCAACCCGCACTGGGCCAGCGTGGTGGACTATATGGCCTAACCACTCTCAATCGATTACGATTGTAGAGTAGGCCCGTGCCCTGCAGTGGGACGTATATGGGCTGATACAGTACAGTACAGTATGTTATTTTATTTTATTTGGTATGTATTAAATATCCTGATAGGTATTTTTGATTTTAGCAAAGAATGGTGCAACGTAATAATGAACGAAATGTATTAGATGCAACTGGGTGTTTGTTTCGACAGGTATAACCTTGTAACGGTTGTAACATGTAAATTAGTATTAGTTGGTCATATGTTTACATTATGGCGACTAAAAAAGTAACGATAATTGTAAAGTATAAGTATATATTTAGGAATATCAAGAAGTAATTACCTCCAACCGTCACATACATAGTCTGACCCCACACTAAGATCAAAATGTTTAATACATCATATTACTATTGTTTATGTAGCAGTTGCATTTTTATTAGTTTTGTTACAAATAAATTTATCATAATATTAATATTTATACATACATAAACTCACGCCCTTTTCCCAGAATGGGTAGGCAGAGGTGCAACCAGGACACCCACATTTCAGCCTCCGTGGCGCAGGCGGTAAGACGCCGTTTGTGAATCGAGAGGCCGCGGGTTCGATCCCCGCACCGAGAGAAATGTTTGTGCGGCCCACAAATATTTCTCTCGGGTCTGTGTGTTTGTGAGACCGAAAAGTCTCTCGTAGTTCCTGATACCCACGACACAAGACTCGATCTTAATGTGGGGTCAGGACTATGTATGTGACTGTTGGGTGTTATTTATTTATTTATTTATTTCGCCTTGTATGTTCCGTCCTACGATGTTGTGGGTGGCGAGCCTATCGCAATATTGGGCACAAATTCCTGACTGTGCTGATAATGAATAGAAAAATCCGATATCACTTTGCGCGACCCGGGATTCGAACTCGAGACCTCAGCTTTGTAACCGTACCATAATACAACTACGCCACTGAGGCAGTCAATATTTATACATAAATTAAAATCTATAGTCCACATTATTCACCGCTTGTATGTTTATGTATGTATGTACCTTATGTTTTTTTTTGTTTGATTGAATTATTCGAAAAATATTTTTATTCTAGTGCTGATTTCCTGCCTTCGTTCGCGATGTCCGCTACAATTCCTTTATTCAAAATCAAAATATTCTTTATAATTTAAGTTCATTTCATTTGGCGATCTAGTGTTGTTACATAGTTTATTAAGTCTTTTAATTATTTTTTTTTTCGAGTTTCTTATTTTTTTATATAAAGCTGCTGTTAAATAAATAATTGTCGAAAGAGACTGACTTCTGTTATATAGGGCTTCCTAGTTCAGGAGTCAGGGTGTTATTATGTTGTAAACATGTTGTAATGAAATAAAGATTAATAATTATTATTATTATTTATTCAAATAGTCTTTCAAAAGATCTTTTGGATTGTTCATTTCTGCTACCACCGCTTCGGAACGTGTTGTAGCTGTGAAGAAGAAGTGGCGCAAGAAACTTCGTCAGCAACACGAACTGTCTTCTTTTTTCTTTTTTTAACCGACTCCAAAAAAAGGAGGAGGATAAAATTAAAATACACGTAAATTCTAATATCTTCGGCAGCTTTTAAGCGATTATAGTGATTTCTTTTTCATTGGAAAAAACGTATTGACAGGTTGATCCCAGGAATACGACATGAAGATATGATGATTATGTTCGGACCTGGAGAATAGAACTCTTCAAAATTTAGTAGGATTCCAATGGTTCTTTTTGCATTAAGTTCATTATAAAAGTTAAGCTACATTAAGGGAGGGAAAAAGGGGTATGGGTGAAGGGGGGGGGGGGTGATAAAATTAAAATACACGTAAATACCAATATCTTCAGCAGCTTTTAACCGATTTTAGTGATTTCTTTTTCATTGGAAAGAACGTATTAACAGTTTGATCCCAGAAACACAACATTAAGATCTTATTATCATGTTCGGACCTGGAGAGTAGAACTCCTCAAAATTTAATAGGATTTCAACGGTTCTTTTTGCATTGAGTTGAGTATAAAAGCTAGGCTACAGTAGTTGAGGGACAAATAATAAACATGTGAATATTCCAATATCTTTGGCAGCTTTTAGCGATTTTATTGTCATCGGAAAGAACATATTCCTTGTGGAGACCAAATCTTTTTCATTTAAATGCCTATCAACACTAAAAAGATAAAATAACTAAAATTTTTTATAAAAAAAATAAAAACCGACTTCAAAACAAAAATCCACTAAAAACCAAAAATAAATAAAGTAATAACTACCACTCCAAAGCAAAAAAATAATATTTATTTCATGGAGCTCGTGCATGTTGATTAATTTGTTTAATGACTTGACTAGCCAACAAATCAAAATATATGCGTAACATATTGAAGGCGGGCCGCCCAGTACCAAACATATAGGACCTATGCCTTATATTAATTTAAATATCTATATGTTTGGTACTGGGCGACCCGCCTTCAATATGTTACGCATATATTTTGATTTGTTGGCTAGTCAAGTCATTAAGCAAATTAATCAACATGCACGAGCTCCATGAAATAAATATTATTTTTTGCTTTGGAGTGGTAGTTATTATTTTATTTATTTTTGTTTTTTAGTGGATTTTTGTTTTGAAGTCGGTTTTTATTTTTTTATTAAAAATTTTAGTTATTTATATCGCCATTTAAAATTACAATGGTTCATGTCACAGAACACAATAATGTCAGTTTATTTAGTTAATTGTGTTTATTTAGTTAATTGTTTAATTTCTATTTTTACATTTTAATTGTTAATTTTGTGTAGATATTTTATTTCTATTTATATATTTAAGTTGTTAGTTTAGTGTACATATTTTCATTGTTGTTTGCTAAATGTCTGTTTTTTTTTTAGATTTTAGTTATAATTTGGCAAAAGAAATATTGACATGGTGAAAATTGGTGCTTAAGGAAAAAAGTGTGGTATATTCGAAGTCGCAACCAAATTCTAGCTATCAATAAAGTTGTATTTTATCTCACGTGTGTATTATTTGACAAATCCAATCCAATCATCAGGTAAAACTTACCCATCAAATAAATCATAGCATGAAAAAAATATCAAAACATTGACCTATTATTATCGGATTTAATTTTTAAAGACTTGACTGTCAAGTCCTAAAATCCCCTGTTTATACTCAATTGAGATGTAAAGCAAAAATTAAAAATGTTATATTAATGTTAGTCGTATGCCACTGTTGATGATCGATATCGATAAAAAATTTGGTACTAGCGTATCACTATTTTTAGGGGCGGAGCCGCCGCCATGTTTGTGAATCAAAGTGGTACGCGTCACGTGACCTTATGCTTTATCCCCTCTATTCTTTAATCATTGTGTCGAATCTCTGGTGTCAAGTGTCATCTGTCAGGTTTGCTGTTTCTGTCATCTGTGCTTGTTTCAGATCAATGATAAAAGAATTATAAAGGATTACGCACAAAAGTAGCTATATATATCAAATTATAGTTATGTTAGGAATATCGACGCGGAATGTACGTTTATCTATCTGTCTCCTTTACACAAAGCTGACTTTTCCCTTAATGAAAGAGACAAATAATAATTCCTCTGTTTCGAATATGGCAATATTTTGTTCACTAACCACACTGAGACCGCCCCTAGACCAAAATGACGCCATTTTATTTAGCTCATCCGAAACCACAGACTAGTAAAACAAAAACTCCATGAAATGTCAAACTGTGGCGTTATCTGTCAATCGAAGTAAACAAATCTGCAAAATCAAAGAATTTCGAATTATTCATTGTTTAATCTCGTTTGTTGAGTTTGTTTAGTTTGCTTATTAGTTTATTTGTTAAGTTTTTAAAATGCCTCAGTGTTGTGTTAAAGGATTCGAGTCGAGTTCAAGCAAAAAGGACCCTAACATTTCTTTTCATAGGTTAGTAACTGTTTTTACGAAATACTAACAAATATGTGCTAAATTTACATTTTGGGTTTATTTTTATCATTTATAAATGTATTTGGATCTTGTTGATTAAGTTTTAGACTCTTCTAGGCGTTATTTATACAAGTAGTGTAAATAACAACCTCATTGTTTGTTTACACACAAGTTTAGAGATGAGTGGATTCGATACGAAATTATTCATATCGATATTATCATTTTTAAATATTTTGATCTTTATTTTTCAAAAAAAGAAACAAATAGTTTATATTTAAATATATATTCAGACCGACAAACAAAGTGAAATTAAAAATATTTTTTAGATTCCCTATAAACATACAAACCAGGACAAAATGGATACAAAAAATTGGAAGCTATTGGAACCCTGCAATAAACACATTTATTTGTTCAGTACATTTTGAAAAAGAAAACAGCTTTCCAACAATATTCCCGGTAAGTGAAATTGTAGTAATTATAATATTTTACCTAATAATCCTATTAATAATACAACTGTTAATCAATAACAAAGATGACATGCAATATAATTTGGACAATTGGTAGTCTATTGTCTAATGTTCTGGAGAACCTTTTAATGAACAGAAATAGTTTTATATTTTATTATTAATTATTATAATTGTTTATCTTAACCAACACTTTCATATTCATTGATTGAATTCTAAGTGAGACATAATGATTTTCCTCAGTCAAATAATAGCAATAAAAATCTACCTATGTTATTTTGTTTTATTTGGTATGTATTAAATATCCTGATAGGTATTTTTGATTTTAGCAAAGAATGGTGCAACGTAATAATGAACGAAATGTATTAGATGCAACTGGGTGTTTGTCTCGACAGGTATAACCTTGTAACGGTTGTAACATGTAAATTAGTATTAGTTGGTCATATGTTTACATTATGGCGACTAAAAAAGTAACGATAATTGTAAAGTATAAGTATATTTTTAGGAATATCAAGAAATAATTACCTCCAACCGTCACATACATAGTCTGACCCCACACTAAGATCAAAATGTTTAATACATCATATTACTATTGTTTATGTAGCAGTTGCATTTTTATTAGTTTTGTTACAAATAAATTTATCATAATATTAATATTTATACATACATAAACTCACGCCTTTTTCCCAGAATGGGTAGGCAGAGGTGCAACCAGGACACCCACATTTCAGCCTCCGTGGCGCAGGCGGTAAGACGCCGTTTGTGAATCGAGAGGCCGCGGGTTCGATCCCCGCACCGAGAGAAATGTTTGTGCGACCCACAAATATTTCTCTCGGGTCTGTGTGTTTGTGAGACCGAAAAGTCTCTCGTAGTTCCTGATACCCACGACACAAGACTCGATCTTAATGTGGGGTCAGGACTATGTATGTGACTGTTGGGTGTTATTTATTTATTTATTTATTTCGCCTTGTATGTTCCGTCCTACGATGTTGTGGGTGGCGAGCCTATCGCAATATCGGGCACAAATTCCTGACTGTGCTGATAATGAATAGAAAAATCCGATATCACTTTGCGCGACCCGGGATTCGAACTTGAGACCTCAGCTTTGTAACCGTACCATAATACAACTACGCCACTGAGGCAGTCAATATTTATACATAAATTAAAATCTACAGGGTGGACAAGAAAACGACGCACCTGCCAATATACATTATAGTACTAGCGGCCCGACCCAGCTTCGCCTGGGTGCATATATTTTTTGATTCCACTCCACACCAAATACATGTTATTTTTCGTACTAATCTCTTGTATACCTAAACTTGACATAGCTATCCTACTGTCTGGCTCAATCCCGTCTCATCCGTCTGTTCAGTCTCTTCCCGATCCGTCCCGTCCTTTTTCTTTTATTATCCATCCCGTCTTATAACGTGCATTTACATTTCGTCCTATCAAATCTGTCAGCTATCCCAGCCCTCTCCCGTACCTTCCACTCTATTTTATCCCGTCTCTCCATATACATGTACATATAAAGATTGCCTTATGAAATTTTGACATTAAAAACTTTAGCGTTTTTTATTGTCCATCCAATATTTCGTCCCTTATTTCAGCACCAAAATGCTGTTTTTTCTAATAATATTGCACGCCATTACTTTTTGTTAGTAATAAAGTAATAATAACAATTTAAAAAAAGAATTGGCCAAATTGGTCCAGGCGTTGTTGAGTTATGCGCTTACCAACACATTTTGTGATTCATTTTTATATTATAGAAGAAGATATTATAGTCCACCCTGCTGGCTTAGTGCGGGTTGGCGGATTTTATTTCACGCAGAATTTAATCCGAAAAGTCAGAGGTGTGCCCTGGGATTTGAACCCGTGACCATCGTTAACTTGTTGGCAGTTGCGTCTAGTACGTTACCATATACAAATTAATAAAACCTTCATACTGCCTTACCAGGTGACGTAAGTAATAGTACAAATATTTAAAAATATAAAACTGCATATCGTTTCGTTATAATGTCTAGATACGGCATCAACGTACCAATATTCTTTTTATTCTTGAGTCTAAAAACAATATTAATGCGAAATTTAAATATGTCCCCCAGCGCATCTAAAAGAATCAATTCAAAAACAATGTCGTTTATGAAAACGAAAAATTATAAATAAATATATTTTGGTGTACTCCGGCAAAACGCTTCGATAGAGTATACCTTGTTTAAAACTGTTGCAATAATCTCAAAAAACAATGGGCGATTTTGGTAGATATGGACATGATTTCAATTTACATTTCACAAAATTATGCGCAAGACGCCGTATCTAGATAATATTATATACACGATATACACGATGTACACATTTTTTGAATTTTGTTCTATTTCGTCAGCCGTCAATGAAAGACAATGGAAAGATAGATCATTTTACGTTGGATGGTAGTTGAAGCTGGACCGTCTTTTACGTCTCCCGTCAAATAAACAAAGATCATCCTATATTGGCTGGACGCATCACGCTTAAACGATACCCAAAAAAAAGGTTTTTAGTATCTTCCTCAGAAATTTGCCTATTTTTCTCATCCCTAAAACCTTCCCAGGACTTCCACGAATATTTCAAGACCAAAATCAGCCAAATTGGTCCAGGCGTTGTTGAATTATGCGGTTACCAACACATTTTGCGATTCATTTTTATATATAAGACTAGCGGCACGGCCCAGCTTCGCCTGGGTGCATATATTTTTTGATTCCACTCCACACCAAATACATGTTATTTTTCGTATTAATCTCTTGTATACCTAAACTTGACATAGCTATCCTACTGTCTGGCTCAATCCCGTCTCATCCGTCTGTTCAGTCTCTTCCCGATCCGTCCCGTCCTTTTTCTTTTATTATCCATCCCGTCTTATAACGTGCATTTACATTTCGTCCTATCAAATCTGTCAGCTATCCCAGCCCTCTCCCGTACCTTCCACTTTATTATATCCCGTCTCTCCATATACATGTACATATAAAGATTGCCTTATGAAATTTTGACATTAAAAACTTTAGCGTTTTTTATTGTCCATCCAATATTCCGTCCCTTATTTCAGCACCAAAATGTTGTTTTTCCTAGTAACATTGCACGCCATTACTTTTTTTGTTAGTAATAAAGTAATAATAACAATTTAAAAAAAGAATTGGCCAAATTGGTCCAGGCGTTGTTGAGTTATGCGCTTACCAACACATTTTGCGATTCATTTTTATATTATAGAAGAAGATATTATAGTCCACCCTGCTGGCTTAGTGCGGGTTGGCGGATTTTATTTCACGTAGAATTTAATCCGAAAAGTCAGAGGTGTGCCCTGGGATTTGAACCCGTGACCATCGTTAACTTGTTGGCAGTCGCGTCTAGTACGTTACCATATACAAATTAATAAAACCTTCATACTGCCTTACCAGGTGACGTAAGTAATAGAACAAATATTTAAAAATATAAAACTGCATATCGTTTCGTTATGTCTAGATACGGCATCAACGTACCAATATTCTTTTTATTCTTGAGTCTAAAAACAATATTAATGCGAAATTTAAATATGTCCCCCAGCGCATCTAAAAGTATCAATTCAAAAACAATGTCGTTTATGAAAACGAAAAATTATAATTAGATATATTTTGGTGTACTCCGGCAAAACGCTTCGATAGAGTATACCTTGTTTAAAACTGTTGCAATAATCTCAAAAAACAATGGCCGATTTTGGTAGATATGGACATGATTTCAATTTACATTTCACAAAATTATGCGCAAGACGCCGTATCTAGATAATATTATACCGGGTATCTCAAGACTGCTACCGAAAACGAAGCCGGGTGGTAGTTTTAGTGGCTACAAACACAATGCAATTAAAAATTTCGCATAGAAACGCGACAATTATTTTTTATGATTTTTTAAATATCGTCATTTTTGGGTGGTAAATCCTTAGTTTTTGCTAAAATAATAATTTAAACTCTTTGATACCTTAGAGTATTTATAAATAAAAGGGTATACACTATTATTTTAGGAAAAAACGTATTTACCACCCAAATATGGCCATAGAAAAAAAATAACAAAAAAAAAATTGTCGCTTTTTATTGCCTCTTTTTCTGTTGCATTGTGTCTGAAGTCGCTTAAACTACCACCCGGCTTTGTTTTCGGTAGCAGTCTTGATATACCCTGTATACACTATGTACACATTTTTTGAATTTTGTTCTATTTCGTCAGCCGTCAATGAAAGACAATGGAAAGATAGATCATTTTACGTTGGATGGTAGTTGAAGCTGGACCGTCTTTTACGTCTCCCGTCAAATAAACAAAGATCATCCTATATTGGCTGGACGCATCACGCTTAAACGATACCCAAAAAAAAGTTTTAAGTATCTTCCTCAGAAATTTTCCTATTTTTCTCACCCCTAAAACCTTCCCAGGACTTCCACGAATATTTCAAGACCAAAATCAGCCAAATTGGTCCAGGCGTTGTTGAATTATGCGGTTACCAACACATTTTGCGATTCATTTTTATATATAAGATATGGTGAAGGAATCTTAATTAAGACCGATTTGTATGGCGCTAGCGAATATTAAGAAAGATGCCGAGAAAAAAAAACTAACGTTACACATGCTACCCCTTAACATGTTAAGCTAAAGTGATTGAACCTTACAACTGAACGGTAGACATTCAACAATAAATAAGCAGAGCTCATTATTAACTTATAAGTCGATTGTGTACATCACGCTCAGGGTACATAAAAAAGATATTAAATTAATACTGCCAACAGTCACATACATGGGTACTAACCCCACACTAAGATACAAATCTTGTGTCGCGGGTATTAGAAAAATAATTATGGTTCACGGAAATTATTTGTCTCGGGGCGGGAACCGAACCCGCGGTCTCTCATTTCACAGGCGGTTCTTACCAACTGCGCCACGGAGGCCGTCGGTGACTCATATGGGCTGGTTAGTTGTCATTAATGACCACCAAAATAGTTAACTGACCTTGTAATGTAAACCGTAATGACCTTGATAGGCAAAGCTGGAAGCGCAGGATCCGCCAAAACCCGCACGAAAACACTGTCACAGTTTGGTAGCACAAATCACTTTTTCTTTTACATTTCACATAACACAAGTTACATCAAAAGCTATCAAATTGGGTAATGTTCAAAGCATAGTGAAATTAATAAAATTTACTCAAAATAACTGAAAACGAATTTACAATAATATGCACACGACTAATACATGTACACGCGATCGCAATCCGAATTCAACTAATAAAAAATAAATTATTATTTTGATTCTTGAAAGATAAAGGCCTGTTCACATTAGATACAAAGCTTTCCTATTTGAGTTCATAATAATTCATCTGAACAATTAGTATTACTACTGTATCAGACCATATACGTGCCACTGCAGGGCACGGGGTCTCCAGTGCAGTAAATTAGTAGTTAGTGTTTATTGATTTCACTAATTTTATCTCAAATAAGTCTCATATGCAAATTCTATGCTATAATGGTAGACGACATTTCTCTAGGTATAAGAATTTAGAAGAAATTTTATCACTTTAAAGTAACATTATTTTCAAAATACATTAAAATAATGTTAGATACAATAATAAGCAAAGTAAATAGGCAATTTGTAATTGACTGGATCGGCTGATGACGTATTTAAATAACATTATAAGCTCTTGAGCAAGTATCAGTATCAGTCCAATAAGATCTTTTTTTTAACGTAACTTTTATATCGGAGTACTTAATCCAATTAAGTTATATCAAGTGTGTAGTGTGAACACACCTCAAGATGTCGGTCTTCTTTTGCAAAATGCTAAAAGTTACCGACAAAGAAATTGCCGCCTTTCGGCACGCACTCACAAACGGCGGCGGCGACCTCAAAGGAAGAATAATCGAGCCGCGTTGGATCCGACAAAGTACACTATGACCGGCGGCTTCCTTTGACTAATAGGGCCGAATTGGGCCATCATTTTAAAAATATTATTTTTTATTAATCAGTGTCATCAGATTATTTTTTCAATGAATCTAAATTATTTAGAAAATTTAAATGTTATGTAGGTATTACCAAAACTTTTCTAATTATAATTAAATTTAAGCGATGACCAGTGTGATTTCTTGGTATCTTTCAGTTTGGATTTGTGACACTAAGGAAAATAATGACAAACAAAATAGTCAATCCATTCACGATGTAACTAATAATAATAATAATAATAAATTTATTTATTACACATTTTGCCACAAACAGTAAACATAATTACTATCTAAGAGAAAGTATAAATACTTAAAACTAATTGGCTTAATCAGGTAAGAGATCCACTGTCTCCCAAACTAAGCAAAGCTTGTATCTTGGGAGACAGAAAAACATTGAATCTAGGTCACAGCCCGTGTTGAACAAATACGAATTACAATTACAATAACAATAACCATTAAACTAAATAACTAAAACATTTTTAGAACTTAAAACGAAACAAAAAAGAATATGAACACAAAATTATTAAAGAATACAAGAGTATAAATATATGTTGTTTGTGTGTATGTGTGTATGTGTGTGTGTGTGTGTGTGTGTGAGTACAGAAGATCACTAAGCCAAAAGTGCTTCTGTAGCATTGTAATCGAGACTTAATAACCATTTTTTTAATTTTAATTTACAATTATGCTTATTTGTACCGTAAATATTTAGGATTTTATTAACTTTATTGTATAACCTGGAGCTAATGAAGGGATATTGATTATGAGCAAACAAGGTCTTATGCGGTCTTGTTGGAAATACTAAACCACTGCGGCGTTGACTTGAAACTATAAGAGGAGTGCTGTGCCTTCTTAACACTGTATGAAATATATATAATTGCCTTACAGTTAATAGTCCATGATCAGCATAAAGTTGTTTGGTTGGATATCTAAATGGCCTATAATCCATAACTTTTAAGATAGCTCTTTGTGCTTTTTCTAGCTTGAGTAAATTTGTTTTGTCCGCTCCACCCCAACAGACCACACAGTACGTGAGAACTGATTGGCACAGAGCATAGTAAACCATCTTTAAGGTTTCTCTGTCAGCTGATTGTCTTAAGATTTTGAAGATATAAATGAGTTTTCTCATTCGTGTTGTCACATTGTCTACATGTGTATGCCAGTTTAAAAGGCAGTCGACATCAACGCCGAGGTATCTTATACTTGAGACTACAGTAAGAGATGGACAAGAACATGTTGGGTTTGATTCAGTGCAGATATGAATTTTCAACAAAACTGGAGATTTGGGTTGTGATCTATTGGAAATCGAAAAGGGAATCACTTTAGTTTTTGTTAAATTTAGAGTAAGCAAGTTCTTAGATAACCAGCCTGCTACGATGTTGATGCACGTTTCAGCAGATTGAGACACTTGGTTCCAGTCATTACCATGAACTAGAAGGACAGTGTCATCCGCATAGGTAAAGATTGAACAGTTCCTGACGCTAAGAAAGCATAGCTCATTTATATAAATCAGAAAAAGAGTAGGACCTAAAATGCTACCTTGCGGAACACCATATTCCACTTTGGTTTCTTTGCTTAACAGTTTATTAATTTTGACACATTGGTAACGATTGCTAAGGTAGTCCTTAAAAAGATCCAGGGCAATACCACGTACTCCTACGTTATAAAGCTTCGATAGAAGAATAGGGACGGAGACTGTATCGAAAGCTTTTGACAAATCTAAAAACACACCTAGACATTTCTTTTTGCAGTTAAGATGATCTGTTACAGCATCTAAGAAGGCAGTGACGGCATCCTCAGTGGAGATCCCTGCACGGAAGCCATATTGATTTTTTGCAATAATATTATTTTTATTTAGATATTTGATAAGGCGAGTATTTATAATTTTTTCTAAAATTTTTGATATTATAGGTAGGACAGATATAGGTCTATAATTGTTTATTAAAGATTTGTCACCACCTTTGTAAATTGGGGTTACAACTGCTATTTTAAAGGAATTGGGGAAAACTGCAGTATTAATGGATAAATTGCAGATATGAGTAATAAAAGGTGTCAATTTGCGTCGACATTCTTTAAGTATTCGACTAGAGATACAGTCAGAACCAACAGCTGAGTCACTACGAAGATTTACAATTATATTTTCTACTTCTTTTTCATCCGTATTATAAATAACAAAGGAGTTTAGGTAATTTTTGCTGGGAATTAAATCTGGGGAATAGACTCTGGGTAAAGCATTTACTTTAGTTGCCAATTTTTTTCCTATACTTGTAAAGAAATTATTTACTTTATTAATATCCATGTCTAATAATTCACTAGGGATTGCGTGGGGTTTTTGTACGTTAGTTATATTATTAATAAGTTTCCATGTCGCACTTGTGTTATTTTTTAATTTGGAGAATTTTTCCTTCTCATAGTTTCGCTTAAGCTTACGTAGGAGGCCATTGCAAAAATTGCGATACCTGTAATATGTCGTCCTGAGTACATTGTTACTCGGTTGCTCTTTAAGCTTTTTATGCATTTTGTCTCTGTTTCCCATGCAACGAATAAGACCTCGAGTAATCCAGGGCTTTATTATTCGAAATTTCCTTGAGACCTTGTTAGTTCGCGTGTATTTACTTATAATGCCTCTTAGGATTGAAGTAAAAAGATTTGTTGCTTCATTGGCGTCACTGGAGAAAAGAACATCAGAAAAATCCGCATTTTCAATTTCCTCAAATATGGACGTGTGATCAACAACTGTTTGGGTAGGTCGAGGCTTTTGAATGGGATTTTTAGAGCTGATACATACCAGAACGGGTAGATGGTCTGTAATATGAGATTCGATGATAAACGTATTCGCCGGATATTTCGTTTTTAATAAAACATGATCTAGGCAATTGGTTTTTCGAGTTGGATACAAATGTGCGGGCAATAAACCATGAGTTGCGGTAAAATCCAGATATTGCTGAGAGTGACGATCTGTATTATTGATTTTAATGTCAATGTTTATGTCACCAATCATAACAATTTGTTCAAAAACATCTAGTGAAGACAGTACAGATTCCAGACTGTTCGTAAAATGTTTTATGTAAGGATATGATGGTGATCTATACAGAGCTACAACAGCTATTTCATTATTCAGTTTACAAATCAAACAATTTGACTCAACAAAATCTGGCTCAATGATTGTATAATTTAGATGTGATTTTATATAAATCACAAGTCCATCATTTTGATTCTTAAAATTTGTCGTTTGATATGAACAGTAACCCTGCAATGTAGGGATTGAAGAAGCTTTACTGAGCCAACATTCTGATAGTACTAGAACATCACAGTCAAGTTCAAGTTGTTTTAAAAATACGGTAAATTCATCAAAATTTTTATTAATACTTCGGATGTTCATATGTAGTATTTTTATGTTATGACAGTTGTTTTTTGTAATTTTAATACAATCTTCTATCGTGACTCTGTATGATTTAGACACCTGAAAATCGTCCAAGTCAGACATTATGTTATTCTGCGTATCAAACATTTTGATTGAGTAAAAGTAAAAAACCAAATTTATGATCCCTCTTAAAGACATGCGCTCCACGTGTGCTTTGTTTATTGTCATTTGTGCAAAACAGTTTAAAATAGATTAATTTCTCAGAGTGATAAAAGGTGTATTGTGTTTTTAATGATGTTTTGTACATTTTATAAAATTCTTGCAATTTATACAATGATGTAAAGTCAACATAGTTCCGTACATTATCGTAAAACAATTCTGTAACACTTCTTTTGCGGTACAGAAAATATAAACATTGCTCAATTTCATTTCTAAAAAACAGTTTAAAATATATTAATTCCTTAGAGTGATAACATAATATGTATTGTGTTTTGAATGATGTTTTATAAATTTTAGAAAATTCTTGCAATATATACAAAGATGTAAAGTCTACATAGCTCCGTATATTAACATTTAAAAAATCTGTAACACTTCTTATGCGGTACATAAAATGTAAATTAAAGTAATAATTAAAATAAAAGGAAAAATATACGGGGATAAAAAAGATAGTGATAGGAATTAAAGGATAACTATTGTACTCCATGCCTAGTCAATTGGGGTTGGAGCGTAATTTGGCGAGATCTGATTCTGAATCTACTCGTATAACTCGGTCACCTTCTTTCTTTCGCATAAGTATTTTACCATATGAGATCCAGCAAAACGTATACTCATGAGTTTTTGCGTGTTCACGAGCAAGATAGAATAAACGCCTCTTCTTAGTTGTAAGACTTTCAGATATATACATTTGTTTAGGTGGTCCTTCTAATTGTAAGTCACTCGTCGAAAGCATTTTGTCGCTTTTTCCTTTAGTATAATCTTTATAGGCTCGTAATAAATTATCTTTTGCGATAACAGTCGTAAGATCAACCACTATAGGTCCGGAGCTGGAATTCGTTTTATTTCTCAATCTATAAATGTCTCTAATATCTGATTTTTGTAACTCGCTATTGAGAAACCTGCTAGTCTTGACAAACATCTCACTGAGGGTAGTTTTATTTTCTCCCCTAAGATATGGTAGATTTCTTATCTCAATAGTTGATATCTTGTTCTTTGTCTCCAATTCCTCAATTTTTTCCTCCAGTTCATGTATATATGCCACTTTTTCTTTATTTGCAGATTCAAGATTTTGCACTTTTTGTAACAATTCATCATACATTTCCGAGATGTAGGTCATGGCTTTCCGCATCTCCTTATTTTGTTCCTTTATATCACCAACTGCAGCCAGTAGTGTATCATATTTTTTGTCTTGATTGCGCACTGCCGCTTCATTCTTTTCTGTGAAATCAGATAATATTTTTTTAAATTCGGCCAGAGATTGGTTTAGGTCTTCACCGTGTTGAAATTTCCGTTTAAATCGCGTATTTGAAAGTGATTCTGACGTAATTGATTTAGCTTCAGGCTCAGAGTCATACAAAGTTTCAGATGGCTGATTTGGTGGAGTTCTTCTCAGTGGCATTATAGAATAAAAATTTAAAAAGGAAAAAAAAAAAAAAAAAAAAAAAACTGTAAAAGAAGTTAGAAAAATATTTCCTTAACTTGGCTATGTAGGTTTCGATCCACGCTCCACACCGCTATCGCCAATAATAGCGAGATTAGCCGCCAGGCCAGACTATGCTTATTCCTTGCTGTCGAAAATGAGCCTTATTTCCAGTGTGAGTGATTAATATAGAGAATGACCTTGCTTCGTTTATC
Organism: Hyles vespertilio; assembly: GCA_009982885.2. Taxonomy (NCBI): domain Eukaryota; kingdom Metazoa; phylum Arthropoda; class Insecta; order Lepidoptera; family Sphingidae; genus Hyles; species Hyles vespertilio. The sequence goes on from CM042813.1 coordinate 12,550,018, forward strand.
AAGGTCACGGCTCGCAGCAGCGAACACTTGGCAAACGGTTTTTAACTTTTATTTTCTAGAAAAAACGACCGTGCACTTCACTGTACTCACAAAAAATTGTAGTTATTTCGTTTGTCACATATTTCCTCACATAACAGTGTAACTTAGATGTAATTAATCGCAGATTAGACAACTTTTTTGAATTTATAACCGGGAGTGTGTAAACAACACGTCACATTCACACGGGCGCGTAGTAATCTATATGACCATCATTCACGATGTAACTGCACCTAAAGTTATTATGTTGTTAATTTATTGACGCTTAAATCTAAGTACGTCCCTGTTTAACTGATTGATTTATTTGAAATGAAACAAAAAATATCCTTTTTTGAAGTTAGAGAAGGATAAATTATACAGCTAAGAGTTCATGACCTTACTCATGTGTAAACAGCTGTTAAAGCGAAGTTTAAGAAAGTTTTGATGCTGTTAAAAATGGTTTTCGTGGTATATTTCGTTAACCGTTCAATTAACGACGAAACGAAAAAATACGTATGTGTTTAAATCTTGTTCTTCATCCATTCCAACTGATTTTATGCGAAAAAGTGGTGATTAAACTTAAAACTTTAAACGGTCATAACTTCAAAACGGATAGGTATTTCCAAATATTATTTTTTTATTACTATATTAATATTATGCCCTTGTACCCAACTGAGCAAGTGCGTCATTTATTTGCGCTCCCTGTATAGTCCACATTATTCACCGCTTGTATGTTTATGTATGTATGTACCTTATGTTTTTTTTTGTTTGATTGAATTATTCGAAAAATATTTTTATTCTAGTGCTGATTTCCTGCCTTCGTTCGCGATGTCCGCTACAATTCCTTTATTCAAAATCAAAATCAAAATATTCTTTATAATTTAAGTTCATTTCATTTGGCGATCTAGTGTTGTTTCATAGTTTATTAAGTCTTTTAATTATTATTTTTTTTCGAGTTTCTTATTTTTTTATATAAAGCAGCTGTTAAATAAATAATTGTCGAAAGAGACTGACTTCTGTTATACAGGGCTTCCTAGTTCAGGAGTCAGGGTGTTATTATGTTGTAAACATGTTGTAATGAAATAAAGATTAATTATTATTTTATTCTCTTTATTTTATTTAACATATTTTTTCTATTTTTACAATTATAAAAAAATATACATATAAAAATATAAAAAATAATTTATTTACCCTCCGGTGGTGAGGCTCAAGACCCAAGCCACCGGCGGTTAGGGAGACAAAGTGAGGAACCGCCTCACAATGCGTGCCGTGTCCAGTAATACTGCCTTCTGTATTTGACCTTTGACCCAACAGTCAATTTAATTATTATTATTTATTCAAATAGTCTTTCAAAAGATCTTTTGGATTGTTCATTTCTGCTACCACCGCTTCGGAACGTGTTGAAGCTGTGAAGAAGAAGTGGCGCAAGAAACTTCGTCAGCAACACGAACTGTCTTCTTTTTTCTTTTTTTTATATCGCCATTTAAAATTACAATGGTTCATGTCACAGAACACAATAATGTCAGTTTATTTAGTTAATTGTGTTTATTTAGTTAATTGTTTAATTTCTATTTTTAACATTTTAATTGTTAATTTTGTGTAGATATTTTATTTCTATTTATATATATATAAGTTGTTAGTTTAGTGTACATATTTTCATTGTTGTTTACTAAATGTCTGTTTTTTTTTTAGATTTTAGTTATAATTTGGCAAAAGAAATATTGACATGGTGAAAATTGGTGCTTAAGGAAAAAAGTGTGGTATATTCGAAGTCGCAACCAAATTCTAGCTATTAATAAAGTTGTATTTTATCTCACGTGTGTATTATTTGACAAATCCAATCCAATCATCAGGTAAAACTTACCCATCAAATAAATCATAGCATGGAAAAAATATCAAAACATTGACCTATTATTATCGGATTTAATTTTTAAAGACTTGACTGTCAAGTCCTAAAATCCCCTGTTTATACTCAATTGAGATGTAAAGCAAAAATTAAAAATGTTATATTAATGTTAGTCGTATGCCACTGTTGATGATCGATATCGATAAAAAATTTGGTACTAGCGTATCACTATTTTTAGGGGCGGAGCCGCCGCCATGTTTGTGAATCAAAGTGGTACGCGTCACGTGACCTTATGCTTTATCCCCTCTATTCTTTAATCATTGATCTACTCACACGTCCACGTCACTGTCACTTATTTTTACAGAAATCTTCCGATTCCCACGTTTTCAATATTCATAAACATAAAGCATTATATCCTAGTACCTATTCTAGCTACAGGGAAATAAAAAATACCTTTAAGTATCTAAAACTATGCAGAATTATTAGATGTGACAATTATTTTACAAATATAATTCAAATGTGTTGTAAACAAATAATAAAAATTCTATACAGATCGAATTTCAATGGTTTGTCATTTTCAAATCATGTTTTCACCCATTAAATCATATTACATACCAATAAAGTCCATTTGTAAATAAAGTATATACTATAAGCTTTCTTTTGATATCCATATTTTAGTACTTAAAGTTATTCTTATCTTATAAAAATCCAAAAAAATATACCCATAATCACATAACCAATTTTTGTTACGTTTGCGTTTTGCCATTATATAAATACTCTAAGATTATAATATGCACAGACGACTAAAAATACAGACGGCCAACTCCATACAAATTTTTTAACACGTTATGAAAACTCACACATCGAAACCAAACATGCTTTTCTACATATATAATTCATTCAATCTTCATCGGATCTTTCTTTCTTTTCATTGATAATTTTGTCACTGACCAATAGTATTAAAGAATTTTGTTCATCGTATTTGAGCCATCTCTTTCGTACGTTATACGTATATACAGGGTATATCAAGACTGCTACCGAAAACGAAGCCGGGTGGTAGTTTAAGCGACTTCAGACACAATGCAACAGAAAAAGTTGCAAAAAAAGCGACGATTTTTTTGTTTGTTGTTTTTTTCATATTGTCGTATTTGGGTTGTAAATACATTTTTTTCCTAAAATGATAGTGTATACCCTTTTATTTATAGAGACTCTATGGTATAAAGGTGTTTAAAGTATTATTTTACCAAAAACTATGGATTTACCACCCAAAACTGTTGATATTTAAAAAATGATTAAAAAAAAATGACGCGTTTCTTTGCGAAATTTTTAATTGCATTGTGTTTGTAGTCGCTAAAACTACCACCCAGCTTCGGTAGCAGTCTTGATATACCCGGTATATAAGATGCGTTTCCCACCAGAGCCGATCTGAAATCGGTACTTTACCGAAATTACCGATTTTGAAATATTTAGGGATGTACGTTATACTTTCAGTAATCCGATTTTTACTACCGGAAATTTACCGGTTTTATATTTGGGTTTCATGCTTTTATGTTCAAATTTATGGATTCAAAATGAAAATAACAAATAAAACCAAGTTATAATTCTAAACCTTTAATCAATAATATATTCTTTGATTTATTTGATGTTATATTTTTATATTAAAACTTTTATTTAAACATTTTTATCCTAATGAATATTATAACCTCCAATCCTTTTTATATATCTTCAGATTAATTTAAACATTTCCAATTTGTTAATATCTCTTAATTTTATCACTTAAAATTCTCTTAATTTTAGGACCAATAAAACAATGCCAAAGGAGATGGGCCAGAAATGTATGGGCCTTGGGCCGTTTGTAGTACATTACACCAAATTTACTTAGTGAAATTGGCATTTGATTTCTGTATGAAATACTATTATACGTTACATATTAGCTTTATACAAAAATAAATGCCAAGCCAAGAACAGCAACACTACAAGGGGACAATATGGCGTCTGAAACGGCATGTTTGACAACCGATGTCAAAACTTGACATTTATGAAATATGAAGTCGTAATTCGTTTTCCTATAAATCAAATATTATTTTTAGTCGTCTGTGCTATAAATTACTGTACTCTATATAACTCGTAAATGTTTTTACGTCAACGGAATTAGTATCATACTTTATTGATCATCTTATATAACATAATGTCTATACAATAAATTGCAACAAGTCTGTCAGAATCTCGTCATGTTTATAGTTATTTAATATTAAGAAAGTGTACCTATATCTGGCCGTAAGTGCGGTGCATAATACTTGCTAAACAACCCATTTAAATAATCCACAATAAAAATCTGCTAGGCATGAGATACAGCACGGCACAGACTGATCACTTGTCGCGACTGCTAGCATCTGTATCAGCCCATATACGTCCCACTGCAGGGCACGGGCCTACTCTACAATCAAGAATACGATTGAAAGTGATTAGGCCATATAGTCCACCACGCTGGCCTAGTGCGGGTTGACGGACTTACATACCATTGAAATTCTTATGAATCGCTATGGTAAGCAGGTTTCCTCACGATGTTTTCCTTCACCGTTTTAGTGCGTGGTGATTGACTATCAATACACACATGACTCCGAAAAGTCAGAGGTGTTCCCTATGTGCATATGAATAAATAATCATTTTATTATTAGGCATATGCACTTAATAAGCTCTTAGTTATTATAGTCCATACAAATGAATACGCTATAAAAATGGAATCGAATCCGATAGCAGCCATGTTTATTTCTATACCTTAATGTCTAGTAAAAGAACATACTAGCAATCATTTCTGTACAAGCTAACATTTCAAACATTATATTAAGTCTACCCCTAGAAGTCTAATATACTTTAGTATATTAGACTTCTGCATACTTAAAAATAATATTATCCTAAGGTTTAAGATATTATTTTTCAAATAATGTATTTGACATTAATTCTAACTAGTTATTTCTGAGCACACATAAAAATAAAAAAAAATGAAAAAGTAGGATTAATTGATGAAAGAAAACTAAAATCAAACAAAACTTAAGGACAATAAAGTACAACCAGATCTTGCTTTATATTTTTTATTTATATTCGCCTAAAAATAATCTCCAGTCAAAACATCTAGGAACAATGCCGGTGCTCCTATATTGTACTATTGGTAGCCCAACCTAAAGGCTAAATACCACAGTATAATCATGGTATGAGTACAGCAACCCACTGTCCAGTATCCAGCCATGTTCCTTTCAACATGAAGCACTTGTGGGTGTTAAGTATGTCCAAAAGAATCGAGATTGATACAATCTTTTTACGGCGGAGTTGGAATAAAATCTTGCTCATTGTCTACAGCTTGATTTATTTGCAGCCAGCAGTTTGTACAGATAATTGCTTGTCCTGATAACTAAAACAAAATAAAAAAGATTTAATATTGAAGATATCGAAGAATTATGATGAATAAATAACTCTTTGCAGTCACATGTGTATGATCCCAGGTCTTCTTCTTTAAACAATAGCGGACTATTGTTTAAAGAAGCATCTTAGCAGGCCGGCCGGATAATTGTATGAAATGTCTTGGGACAGTCATCTGATGCCATTAGATATTCCTCCTGGACGGCATTTGTGCTTACCATCAGACATAGTGTTGTTATTATGGATATAATTATAATATAATATATTATACATAACACAAGATCATCTGAGTGTCCAGAGGGAAATAAAAGAAAATGTAATTAATTTAACAATTTAAACAACAATATATAAAATATCACTTCTTACATATTTATGTACTAGTAGACTTGTCCTGTGGACACAATGCAATTCAGCTCTAACATGAGTACTTTTGTAATACTCCATACTTTGTATTGACCTTGATTAATTGGCATAAAACATACATTTCCCAAATTAATGAAGAAAATAGAATACTTACTTCTTGTTCTGCCATTTCAGCAATAAAACGTTTTGAAATACTCTACACGAGAGTGAATTGGCAGCCCATGTAGTTACTAAGATTCTGTTGAATGATAGAATCCGTTTCAATTTTTGATTGCAGAAGTGCAATTCAACCATTTCACAACAATTGCAGAAGTGCAATTCAAGCAAAGCGCCACTTTTGATGTGCTGAAAAGCAGAATTGTGGGTTAGAAGAGAAATATGAACATAGAAAAACATAACAGTATTACTTACATGTGGCATTCAAAATAATAAATAATATGTTTACTCACCAAAATACGAACTAGTAATTGCGTTTAAACGTCAAGATATATCATCTGCGAGAATCAGAATCCATAAAACAAAGCCAGGTATACAGAGAAGCTAATACACATTTGCGAAATGTATGCGAATAATAAAAAATAATACGAATTACGGCCACAGACGTAGACAGATAACACAGAGTTTTGCAATTGCTGTCAAGTTAAACATTTTCGTTCTTAAACTAAAATCATGTAACATAAATAAAATAATAAAAGTCACTTCTTTAACAACATATATCGTCTTTTAAAAAGCGAAGAATATGGAAAAAGAAATATAGACAATAATTATAATTTGTAGGGGGGTTTTAAAAATAAGACATATTCAAGTTAAAGATAATGGGTTCGCGCATTTTTGAACGAAATGACAATTAGGCATCATAGAGGACAGATTATAGAAGAAAATATTGCTTCTGTACTAAAACAATCACATTTTTGTATAAAGCCCCCTGTTGTCCAAGAAATCTAAATGTATTTTATTTGAATTCCACATTTTGTTCTAGAATTTGTATTAGACGTACACAAAACGGCCCAAGATAGCACATCTCCTTTAAGAACATGACTACAGAATTGAAATATGCATTGACAAATAAAAGTTTAAATGGAAACATTAATAATTGCAAATTATATTTTACAATACCATGAAACAGCACAAGATTACTTTGTTGGCAAATTTTATCTAAGACACAATTGACATTAAGTAAATAACAAAGCGATTTGGCTTACTTTTGGAGAAATTGAAAAGCAAAAACAAGACATACATAATTAAAATAAGCTATAAATTAACAAATAATTAGTCAAATCATGGAACGCATTAAATGCATGATAGCTATACTAAAACTTTTTTGATTAAATATTATAATATATTAAATAGGCAGAACATATGTTGAAAATAAAGTCATTTTAAAGAATGTTAATGCAATTACTATTATAGTATGCACAATATAGGTCTATAATATAATCTTATAAACAACTGCATTGCACTGAATTTGAAAATATAACCAAAATCTTTAGCAAATGCATTTTTATGAGAATCTTAATTATATCAAGAAGTATAAATATTATATACAGATTATTAATGAACATAATTACTTCTGTTGTGATTTAACCTTCACCAATATTAACATATAAGTCTACAAAAAGTGATCCTGCAGACATAGTAGAGACTTTCTTTGTACTTCCAACGATGAACACATTTGCCTGCAAATTGCTTGGACTGGAAATTTCACCCGAGTCTAGCCTAGAAATTATAAAACAATTAATAAAAAAATAAATATTATAAGGGACCAATCTGTTGAAGTTGACTGCTTTCCTGACTTTAGATACATATAACCATAAAAACTGATAATTATACATTAATATGTTAGGAACTTGGAAATACCTATACCAATAGCTTTAATCTTGCACTGTACTGTGCTGGGTCGACTTATACTTTCCACTGCAGAGCACAAGCTTCCTCTACAGTCGAGAGTACGAATGAGAGGAGTAAGGGTACATAATCCATCAACTCTAGACACTAACAAAAAGTTAACCTTACCACATGTTCAGAGATCTAATAAATCTGCATTTTAATGGGTATTTATTTCAACTTATTGTTATTTCTTATATTCCTGTAGCAGATTAAACTAGAAATAGGGTCACAGCGGAATAACATATTATTATATTTACCTTAATTATGTCAGATGAGTTAGATTTATGTTTTTCAATAATTTCAATAATTTGGTATTTCTTGCTCCGCCAACATAGCTGTTCACTTATTAAAGTGTTTGTATATTTTGTATGTGAAGGCTGCACAGATATTTCTATGTTTTTTTCGTTTGTGCACTCGGGAACAAAACACATAACTAAAATTATTAATTATCACGTAAATCACAAGTTTTTAAATACGATTTACACAAACCAAATTATATCACGTTTGTACTGTTAAATATTTACGTTACTGATTACAAAACAGATGAAATAACATGCAATTAAAATAAAATAAGCAAATCCAAACTAAACAGCAATCGACTGTTGAAAAATATGGCGGCGATAGCGCACGCCGGCACACGCACACATTCATAAAAGTGAAAGAGATGGGGCGAAAACGGCATATGAGAAAGCGAGAAAGAAAATTGGGTTACTTTTTAAGCCCGAGTTAAACGCATAGATGTAGTATAGAACATAGATCGGCAATGTGTCATTTTGAGCGCGATCAAAACTGATTTACGATTGTGTGCGTGAAGTTTACATGTGTGCTTGACATATAGTGGTGTACCATGCACTTTCGATACTATCATATCGATATCGATATAGCTGTCTGCCTGTAGTTGCGAAATAAAATGTTATGGATATATGCGACATTTTATTATATATTAACAGACACTTATTGGTGTGTTTATTTCAATACAGATTGATAAACACACAAATAAATAAAGATAAATTGTCGTATTATTTGATAACATTTTGTTTGAGATGTTTTGTATGGGTCTTTATGTTCACCTGAATAAAATTATTTTTTTCATTGTGATGTATACATAGTACATATACTAATTAAATTGAGAACAAAAAACCATTTATTAAAATAAAACTATAATTTACGAAGTTTTTTTCTCATTCTCGGTTTATTTTTTTCATTTTTAATTTCCCGTCGCGAAGTTTCAATTACTTTACTACTTTACCTTTCGTAGTCACAGGGTGGACTCAGTCTGCAATAAAATCCGTGATTATTATATATACAGGGTATATCAAGACTGCTACCGAAAACGAAGCCGGGTGGTAGTATAAGCGACTTCAGACACAATGCAACAGAAAAAGTTGCAAAAAAAAGCGACAATTTTTTTTTGTTATTTTTTTCCTATGGACATATTTGGGTGGTAAATACATTTTTTCCTAAAATAATAGTATATACCCTTTTATTTATAAATACTCTAAGGTATAAAAGAGTTTAAATTATTATTTTAGCAAAAACTATGGATTTACCACCCAAAAATGACGATATTTAAAAAATCATAAAAAAAAATTGTCGCGTTTCTAGGCGAAATTTTTAATTGCATTGTGTTTGTAGCCACTAAAACTACCACCCGGCTTCGTTTTCGGTAGCAGTCTTGAGATACCCGGTATATTATATTTTTTTTCAATGAGTAACATTCGCGTAAGTCTAAGAAACACATTTTTACTATAAAAATATTATACTATATATATATATATATATATATATTATATATGTATACTAGAGTTTAAAAAAATGCTTATTTAAGTCAATTAATTGACTTGTAACACATTGGGAAGTGTTGGACGCCTGCTAGGCCGCGTTGGAGGTGTACGGAGGAGCTTGTAGGAAGTCGTTGGATGCAGGCAGCTTACAACAAACTGATGTAGACATTCTTGTGGAAGGCCTATGTTCATTAGTCGCATTCCTGTGGCTGAAGAAAGAGACAGTTTAATAAACTATGAAGCTTTTCTCGATCACGTCACCTAAACTAATGTTTTTCCTAAGAGAATTATAAATTTTAAACCTATACCTAATGTTATGATAAATGAATAATGTTGCTTCAAGGTTTGGACGATCATACTGTGCATAGAAGTATCGCATATTTTATAATAATATCGAATATGTTCTTGTTTTACTATTATAAATTGACAGCCTCTTGGCAGAGACTGAAACAGGTTCTTAATTCATTAATCACACACATGAAGTGTTATATTAACTATTCCACAAATATAAAAAAATGAGAAAAAGTAAAGTAATAACTAATATTGTAGAATGAATACGATAATAAGGGCCGGGGAAATATGGCCGGGATAACGCCAGGTAGAAGAAGAAGAATGCACACTATCACAACATACTATAGCTCCATAAAAATGTAGGGAAACATGTGTTGTCATCGACTATTTTATCGACAACCTTTTATTGATCGAACCTGTCAGTCAATCCCTAGCAACTTTTGGTTGAAATTATTGTAAATTCACGTATTTGATATTATTTTTTATACGTAATGGATGCTTTCAGCGTATTTATATAATGAAATACTATATTCTTTTCTACCGAAATGTATACACAGATTTCCATTTAATTCTATAATATCGTCACAAAATAGTATTGTGCAAAAGTTGCCGGTACCTGTGAAAACTTTAATTATTTCGGATTTTTACGCCTGCATGAACCACATCTTGGCACTGCACAATGCACTATAATAAACTACGTTTAATAAATATAACCAAGTACTGTAAAATTAAATAAATTATGAAAATAAGCGAATTTTGTTGCTCGCTTAGTTTGACATATTTCGACTCTGGGTCACTGCAGGCTACTTCTGTGTAAACGTATGGTCGCATCATGCATCTCGCTTTAACATATGAGTTAAATTATTCTATCTCTTTCATATTGCCGATCTGTTTTATACTAAATCTATGGTTAAACGGGCCTGATAATATGGTTGTGATCAGGCCCGTTCAACTCAGTACAAAAAAAGTTACACGTTAAGGATGATATGCTATCCCACTTTTTTAAATGGATGGCATGGTAGTTTCTCCGTTTACTTAAATTAGTGTGTGTGTCGTAGTAAATTTGAAATTGCTAGTTGTCAAACTGTTGTTGCGTCATAGCGTATAGCTGCCATTTTATATTGTTCCGTGATTAAACCATAATACGGCGATTAAAATATTATTATAATCATTATTATTCCCACCGTAGATTTTGGTGCAACAGTTTGTTTTGAAGGCAGATTTTTCCTTTATTTGTTAACTAGCGGCCCGACCCAGCTTCGCCTGGGTGCATATATTTTTTGATTCCACTCCACACCAAATACATGTTATTTTTCGTATTAATCTCTTGTATACCTAAACTTGACATAGCTATCCTACTGTCTGGCTCAATCCCGTCTCATCCGTCTGTTCAGTCTCTTCCCGATCCGTCCCGTCCTTTTTCTTTTATTATCCATCCCGTCTTATAACGTGCATTTACATTTCGTCCTATCAAATCTGTCAGCTATCCCAGCCCTCTCCCGTACCTTCCACTCTATTATATCCCGTCTCTCCATATACATGTACATATAAAGATTGCCTTATGAAATTTTGACATTAAAAACTTTAGCGTTTTTTATTGTCCATCCAATATTCCGTCCCTTATTTCAGCACCAAAATGCTGTTTTTCCTAATAATATTGCACGCCATTACTTTTTGTTAGTAATAAAGTAATAATAACAATTTAAAAAAAGAATTGGCCAAATTGGTCCAGGCGTTGTTGAGTTATGCGCTTACCAACACATTTTGCGATTCATTTTTATATTATAGAAGAAGATATTATAGTCCACCCTGCTGGCTTAGTGCGGGTTGGCGGATTTTATTTCACGTAGAATTTAATCCGAAAAGTCAGAGGTGTGCCCTGGGATTTGAACCCGTGACCATCGTTAACTTGTTGGCAGTCGCGTCTATTACGTTACCATATACAAATTAATAAAACCTTCATACTGCCTTACCAGGTGACGTAAGTAATAGAACAAATATTTAAAAATATAAAACTGCATATCGTTTCATTGTAATGTCTAGATACGGCATCAACGTACCAATACTTTTTTATTCTTGAGTCTGAAAACAATACTAATGCGAAATTTAAATATGTCCCCCAGCGCATCTAAAAGTATCAATTCAAAAAACAATGTCGTTTATGAAAACGAAAAATTATAATTAGATATATTTTGGTGTACTCCGGCAAAACGCTTCGATAGAGTATACCTTGTTTAAAACTGTTGCAATAATCTAAAAAAACAATGGGCTATTTTGGTAGATATGGACATCGTTTTATTTTACATTGAACAAAATTACGCGCAAGACGCCGTATCTAGATAATATTATATACACGTTGTACACATTTTTTGAATTTTGTTCTATTTCGTCAGCCGTCAATGAAAGACAATGGAGAGATAGATCATTTTACGTTGGATGGTAGTTGAAGCTGGACCGTCTTTTACGTCTCCCGTCAAATAAACAAAGATCATCCTATATTGGCTGGACACATCACGCTTGAACGATACCCAAAAAAAAGGTTTTTAGCATTGAGTTACACAACTGGAGGGGACATCCAGACCAAATAGTTTGGAACATTCGCAAGAGTACATGTACCGTTAGGCTGTCAGTCGTTCCTGACGTTTCAGCGAAGACGGACCTAATTAGGTGTAAATATAATTGGTCCTTAAATGCCGTATTGCGTGCTAAAACATGCAAAAACCATTCCAGAACAATAGGAAGAAAAGATGGAGTTTCATTCGATAGGTAAATCAACCGTACTTTAAATAAAGAAGCACGAAATTAAATTTAAGAAATTATTGACCGGAGTCGTTTTGACAACCGCCATTTTTGAATGAAATTATAGATAAATAGTAATGTAGTGACAGATAGGTAAAAATTGAAGTTTTCATTTAGGGATAGTGGATATTGTATATGATGATACGATATATATTTTTAAAAATTCTAATTTATTTCTAATACAAAAATATGGCATATTTGGACATTTTAATTATAGTTTCCGTTAACATTATATATTTAATTAATTGGTTAATTGTATATTTATTGCTATAATGTTTTTTTTTCCAAATAAAGAAAATAAAATAAAACTTTAAATTCAATATAAGAATTTATAGGCTCTATCAGGCGTATATAGATATAGGTAGAAATTTCTGAAGTGTCGCATCTGCAACATTGCCGACTTTATCTATACTTCACTGTCATATTGAAATGAGCACAATTTTTCTTCTACGTGTCCGCTCCAGTTGTAATACCTCAATGGTTTTTAGTATCTTCCTCAGAAATTTTCCTATTTTTCTCACCCCTAAAACCTTCCCAGGACTTCCACGAATATTTCAAGACCAAAATCAGCCAAATTGGTCCAGGCGTTGTTGAATTATGCGGTTACCAACACATTTTGCGATTCATTTTTATATATAAGATTTCGTTTGCTACTGTTTACGTAAAAGATAAAATAGCCTTTGGAAACCTTAGTGCTAACCGGCTCGAACGAGTAAGAGTTTAACTAATTTGTGTTAAAATACTTTATATTTTTGTGATAATAGTGTGATACTAATGGTTAATATGTGTATTGTACTTGGGTGCAGCATTCATACAGGACTGAAACATACATATTTTTCTGTTACCTTCAGAAACTAAGCAAGGTAGGAAATGTGGACACTGGTAAGGAGTTTAATTACTTATTTACAAAAGATTGCGTTTATTAAACGCAACGATATTCGTTTTTGTAATAAATGATTTTTTTCGAAAGATATAAATACGAAAAACTTAGAATTAACCTTTGTGCAATTCTGTTCATAAACTTATATACGATTTTTAAGAAAAGTTTAGATAAATGCGCAGTAATAGCTTCACAGAATCTTATATTTTTAAAGCAGTTGCCTTGTGTGATAGAGTAGATCAACCAACTATAGACTAAACTAAAGTTAAAACTCATGTTTTAAAGAATATTATCCTTACTAATATTATAAAGGTGAAAGTTTGTATGTATGTATGGATGTTTGTTACTCTTTCATGAAAAAACGGCTCAACAGATTTTGATGAAATTTGGTATAGTGATAGCTGACACCCTGGATTAACACATAGGCTACTTTTTATCCCGAAAAATGTAGTGTTCCCGTGGGATGAGTCAGGAAACCAAATATACATATTTTCTACTCTTTCAAATTCAAATTGTTGGCACGGGATGTCCTCTCCTACGGAAGGGAAATATAGTCGACGGCACGCGGGAAATATAGTTAGTAGACACGCGAAATAATATGTTCTTGATGTGGATTGGACTCAAAAACTATCTGCACCCGGGCGAAGCCGGGCCCGACAGCTAGTTAAAAATATAATTTTGGAAGTTTTTTGATCTTGTTTCATAGTTAGAGCTACAATTAGTGATAAAAGCTCTGCTAATGTTGCTAATTGCTGTTCAGTCATTAATATCCAATTCCTAACTGAACATATTAAATATTGCACTAATGATATCTGTTTCAAAATTGTGTTCAAGCAAATACATGTATCAAATTAATAATGTACCTCATTTATTAAAATGATATGGTAATAATTTTTCAGAAAAATATTCTTCTTGCTGGCTATTGAAGGGCAAAGTGGGAATGTATTGAAAACATATACAAAAAGGATGGCGTTGTTGGAGCTTGAAGCACTAAACTTCTTGAGAAACACATAAATCCATTTTATTACAAAATGAAGGTAATGTCATAATTAATGTATATTATTTCTAAGGAAAGTCTGTTTTAAAGTTATCAATAGTTGTTCAACATGTTGAAACGGAGTGATATTTACTTAATATGCTATTTAATTTATACCAAGTGTTCCTAACCACACCAGGGTTACATTTTGCCAAATTTGAAAAATAATTTGAACAATCCCTACATGTATGAGACTCTACCGCTCAGATAAGTTTGCCAATTGAGCCAAAGTTCAGCTAAGTGGTGAAAACTATTTTTGATATAAAATAATCTTTTTTTGTTTTCAATTCTTGAATATCAACTAGAGGAATGATCTATAGATTTGATATTTTTTATTGTTACATAATAATAATTAGAATGTATGTACATTCCAGGTCATACTTGCAGCCCAAGTTTTTAGCCGGCAAGTGACTATATCACTATACAAGTTTATAAGGACGGCTGACATTCTACAACTCCAAGACCATGATTATTCAAGGATTAAAATGTGAATTTTGATAATAGTTTTTTCACAGCAGAAATATTTTTGTTTATAAATGATTTGCTTGATAGTTTAATTGGTTTTGGCCGGATCGGTAATAAGTTGACACATGCTATGTCCTTTGATTCTGAACATATTTAATTCTGGAATGTATCTGTAATAAATATTATCAATCTGACTTGACTCTCCCAATCAAAGGAAAGCAAAACCTCTGTTGTTGAATAATTTTGTGCCTAATATGAATTCAATAAGATATATGTGGTCAGACTTGCGCTTAAAAATGGTGTAAAGTTTTTAAATTATTATATAGGAATTGTTCCAATGATGATGACAAAATATTAGGTATATTATACAATTTTAATAATTTAATTTAACAACAAAAATTTGGTTCCTTCCCTGAACATCTTTATTCTGAATAAAGTGAGTTTACAGAAAACTACATCCCTCATGAAAATGTATGTTAGTAAATATATATCTATTTGTCTTATTCGATATAATATATTTATTAAAGAGAAATATTGACACTACTAGCTTTATTGTATTGTATAATAGTTACTATCATTATTTTAATAGCATACTTTTTGATACTTGAAATTTAAACATTGTCTTAAAATTAAAATTGTTGAGATGAAATTTGAATGTGGCCACTCAAGTCTCCTTTCAGGGTGAAAATCAAAGTAAACCAACCTATGTTGATAAACATTCTCCTACACCCTATGACAGTTATTTTAAATTTTAAAATTATTGATTTGCAGTATCCTGTTATGGCCATTTATTTATTGTCTATTTGTCTTTAGCATGCATCTGATATTATTATATTTAACTTTGAAGTGTGTATTTATATGATATAACCAAATACATATATTATTATGCATGGAATGCCTCACATGTCGCAATATGTTAAAAATGTGTATTCTATTCATGAGTACTGTTTCATTGTATTTAAATTGAACCAAATAGAACATGTCTTAACTGTTTACATCACAACTAAAGTCATCAATGATGTATTGAATTATATAATTATTTGTTTTCTATTTATAAAAATAGTAGATATATGTGTAAGCATTGTACACAATTACACTAAATTATAAATAATCATGGAAACAATAAAAAATATATGAGATCCATGCATGGTTAAAACTAAATGTGAGAAGGACGAAATATGTAATGTATATTTTTTAAAATAATGTAATAATAAATTATAAAATAAAATTTACTTTTCCTGATAATGATTTAATTTTTTAAAATACCTTATTAAATTTGATGCATGAGTGCAACCAGATAAACCGGTATCAAAAACCGGTAAATTTGAAGGAGCGATGTAAACCAGACATTTGGGACATCCCTAATTATTTAAAGATCGGTACTGCGGAAAAGATATATAGAGATATTAATTAAATTATTGACAAAGAAAAGAAAACAAAAACAAAAGTAACAATCAAACAATACAATATATAATGTTTAAATATACATTTTGAGCTACAAAAGGTGTACTTTTTGACCTTTCATTATTAAGTTTCAACAAACATATTGCTCATTTTGCGTTTTACTACCGATGTACTAGTGCAAAACAAATCAAAATCTAAATGGCATGACACCTCATTAAATTTACTGGCACTACGTAACAAAAAAGCATTGCGTCTATAATTGGTAGTTGCAAATGGTACGGACAATAATGACCGTAGTCTCAGTGTAGCTAAATGAGCACGGATAAATATCCCACTCAAAAGTTGTTCACAGTCAATGCTACCATTACCAATGTTCACCAAATAACATATGTCATTAATGTCGCGTCGCAAGTATAATGGTAAGAAATGATACTTTTTACAGCGATGAATATAATAATTACAGACCTGTCTAGCCCTGAAGTCCAAATAGTGTAAAAAATTCTTTTGTATGGCCTCGATACGGGATTTATAAATCTCATACCGAGGGTTCCACACCTGCGATGCATACTTTAAGTGGCTGCGTACGAAAGAACAATACAGTATTTTAATACATTTAAGTGAACTGAATTCTGATGAAACTCTAATTAAAAATCCTAATGCTTTTGATGCTTTATTAACAATTCTATCTATATGTTTGTCAAATATGAGTTTACGGTCGTGAATAATGCCCAAATCACATATTTCATTAACTCGATTAATTTCGATGTTATCAATCGTGTAAGAAAAATTACGAAAAATATTATTTTTTCTGGAAATGCTTATTTGGTAATATTTAGATATATTTAAATTCATACTTTTAAATTAAGTTACCAGTATTAGCTTTTAAACAACATCACTGCTCCTTCAAATAGGTACTTATGCCTAATTTTATGAACAATCTCAAATTCTCAAATACTGATCCAACTGTAAATGCCAGGACTTCCATCTCTCGTTAACTTGTCTTGGCATTCACAACCATTTATGTAACTAATTACTTTCTTTACTAACCACCCAGCAGCATAGGCCCGCAAGTGAGTTTTCGTGCCTTCTCAATGAGCCTGCTTTAGTATATTCCCAATATCACATATTTTCTTTTGATGTTTTGACTGTCCATAAATTCCATTTTCGAATAATTTATTTAAAATTATAGCTATATAATCATCATACCAATTGAAACTATTATTATGAAATTTGATTAATCATGTAACTAATAATGATTTGGAGGTTCAACTGGAGGTGTGGCAGTTAGCATCATTGTATCTATAATTATACTAATTTGTCTGATTTTCTTTTCAATAGGGTCTGAATTAAAATCTCATCATATTAATTTGATATGATTTTAAACACTTCCACACCCTCATAAACCGTTTTAAACTATACTCCATCGGTTAAGGTACTTAACTAAATGTAAACAAACCATAAAAAGGTTATTTAACATTGCCATTTTTCATTTCTAAATTAATTGAAATCAAAAAAATTTTTATGTAAATGTAAAACTACATTGCATGTCCAAATTTATTATAACGATTATAATTATGAATGTGTGGGCTTGGAAACAATTAAATGATGTAAGATCATAATTAAATTATCTAGTTTCACATCAGGCATCCAAAAAATTTTCATAAATGTTACAAGATATGCTACAAATTCTAGAAGTACGACTTTACCGTAATGCGACCATTTAAATGAAAGATAATGCGTTAGGTCGCATAACTAAGCATCATCATATGTTATCAATGGCAGCTAATTATTATTCATTGCGTTAATGTACTAACTGTTTTCGTGAAGTGGTGAAGTGTTTGGAAATGTTCATCATTGTTCTTTATTCTGTTTTAGTTATTATTTGTTATAAGCTGCTATTAATTGTTTTTAATACTTGTTACTTGGTTGGCTAAGAAAATATTCGTAAATTGGACATTGCAATAAAATGTTGAACAACCATGCATCACATGTTCTGGTTTGTCTACATTTAGTTAAGTACCTAAACCGATGGAGTATAGTAATAGTTATATTTTATAGAGGGTACTGACTTTTCTCTTGTTTTTACTGCTTCTGGCCAAAATGTGTGATGCTCCGGATTTTCTATTACTGCATTGATAGAACTTTTTATATAAACAAAGGCCACTATTGCAGAAGTCTTATTTGTCGTCGAGCTGACTGAGTTTTCTTGGTATATATTGCTGGAATAAAAAATATCAATAATTACAAAAAGATATAGTTTGAGTTTGACTTACTAATGGGGTAGTTGATTCTATTTCATTCTATTAAAAAGTTGCAAAATGCACAATCATAAACATAAGAAATCAAAAAATTGTTTCAATTCCTACAATTTTTATATCTGCTTTATATGACACTATACAAAAGCTTAAATCTTCATCAATTTCATGAACACAAACCAAGTCTTTTACCCTGCATTAAATTAGCATTAACTATCAAATAAAATGGACTGATTGTATGATTTTTCAATACTTACAATAATTTATTGAGCAGCAGATATAGTTCTGCTAAAAACTTTGACACAGCTTTTGAACTGAAATTAAATTAGAGAAATTAATTGACAATGTTGACTTGACAGGTACAATTAGAACTAAAACACACACTTTAAAATGTTCTTTTTTTCATTTTAAAATGATTACTATTTACTGTAATATTTTACAAAATAATTTTCAGACAACTGATGATTAAAAGGACATTAATTAGTTAATTTCCTTTGATTCCATTTTTATTTTAAAGAACATAAATTATGACAATAAGTTAAGGTAAGGAGAGTGGTTAGGCAGTCTCAATCGTACTGTCGATTGTAAAGTAGGCCCGTGCCCTGCAGTGGGACGTATATGGGCTGATACATACACATACAAATTATGACTGATGAATATTCAATGATCAAATACCTTAATCTTCTTTATTGATTCCAAGTATGACATATTGGTAATTTAATTTATGTAAATCATGTTGGTATGCAGGCAATCGGTTTCATAGACATCAATTATATCTTGCTAATGAGATATGTGTCTATCCAAGACTATATTTTTGGCGATATATTTAAATTCGCCCAACTATTTTATTGGTTCCATTTGCAAAAAAAGAAACAGTACACTTAGTTACCATTATCATCAAAATATGAAAACATAAGCTTATAGAGTACTTTGTTTGAATTACTAACCTGGATTTTGATTTAGCAAAATATGATGATTTGTTGTCTCTAATTCCAATTTTTTAAAAGCTTATCGGAAGTATGTGCCTTTGTCGTATATTAATGCCGTAAGGCTGTCTTAATATAGCTTTTATTTCTGGTACAGATGTAGCCCCTTGAGAAAAGTAAAATCATATTTTCTGCTGCCACTTTAGGAATCCTCTTAACATGAATATTCACATTTTTTCCAGCACCTTCACAAATCCTTGAATACAATCTTTGTATTTAACAAATTATACGCAGTAATTGAAACCCCGGTATAAATATGTAACACAATAAACAACAAAGGTAAACAACTTGACAACTTGTAATGGCGGCCATAATAAAAATGTATGATGGCGGCGCAGACGCTGGTTACAAGAGAGAAAGGCAACCGAGGGGAATGCACATAGATGTAGTATAGAACATAGATCGGCAATGTGTCATTTTGAGCGCGACCAAAACTGATTTACGATTGTGTGCGTGAAGTTTACATGTGTGCTTGACATATAGTGGTGTGCCATGCACTTTCGATACTATCATATCGATATCGATATAGCTGTCGGCCTGTAGTTGTGAAATAAAATGTTATGGATATATGCGACATTTTATTATATAATAACAGAAACTTATTGGTGTGTTTATTTCAATACAGATTGATAAACACACAAATAAATAAAGATAAATTGTCATATTATTTGAAAACATTTTGTTTGAGATGTTTTGTATGGGTCTTTATGTTCACCTGAACAAAATTATTTTTTTCATTGTGATGTATACATAGTACATATACTAATTAAACTGAGAAACAAAAAACCTTTTATTAAAATAAAACTATAATTTACGAAGTTTTAGCATTTTCGGTTTATTTTTTTCATTTTTGATTTCCCGTCGCGAAGTTTCGATTACTTTACACCTTTCGTAGTCACAGGGTGGACTCAGTCTGCAACAAAATCCGTGATTATTAGTTTTTTTCAATGAGTAACATTCGCGTAAGTCTAAGAAACACATTTTTACTATAAAAATATTATACTATATATATTGTTATATATTTATACTAGAGTTAAAAAAATGCTTATTTAAGTCAATTAATTGACTTGTAACACATTGGGAAGTGTTGGACGCCTGCTAGGCCGCGTTGGAGGTGTACGGAGGAGCTTGTAGGAAGTCGTTGGATGCAGGCAGCTTACAACAAACTGATGTAGACATTCTTGTGGAAGGCCTATGTTCATTAGTCGCATTCCTGTGGCTGAAGAAAGAGACAGTTTAATAAACTATGAAGCTTTTCTCGATCACGTCACCTAAATTAATGTTTTTCCTAAGAGAATTATAAATTTTAAACCTATACCTAATGTTATGATAAATGAATAATGTTGCTTTAAGGTTTGGACGATCATACTGTGCATAGAAGTATCGCATATTTTATAATAATATCGAATATGTTCTTGTTTTACTATTATATAAATTGACAGCCTCTTGGCAGAGACTGAAACAGGTTCTTAATTCATTAATCACACACATGAAGTGTTATATTAACTATTCCACAAATATAAAAAAATGAGAAAAAGTAAAGTAATAACTAATATTGTAGAATGAATACGATAATAAGGGCCGGGGAATTATGGCCGGGATAACGCCAGGTAGAAGAAGAAGAATGCACACTATCACAACATACTATAGCTCCATAAAAATGTAGGGAAACATGTGTTGTCATCGACTATTTTATCGACAGCCTTTTATTGATCGAACCTGTCAGTCAATCCCTAGCAACTTTTGGTTGAAATTATTGTAAATTCACGTATTTGATATTATTTTTTATACGTAATGGATGCTTTCAGCGTATTTGTATAATGAAATACTATATTCTTTTCTACCGATATGTATACACAGATTTCCATTTAATTCTATAATATCGTCACAAAATAGTATTGTCCAAAAGTGGCCGGTACCTGTGAAAATTTTAATTATTTCAGATTTTTACGCCTGCATGAACCACACCTTGGCACTGCACAATGCACTATAATAAACTACGTTTAATAAATATAACCAAGTACTGTAAAATTAAATAAATTATGAAAATAAGCGAATTTTGTTGCTCGCTTAGTTTGACATATTTCGACTCTGGGTCACTGCAGGCTACTTCTGTGTAAACGTTTGGTCGCATCATGCATCTCGCTTTAACAGATGAGTTAAATTGTTCTATCTCTTTCACATTGCCGATCTATGTTTTATACTAAATCTATGGGAATGCAGGGCTTACGGGGGGGTGCAAGCTGAATGCAACTGTCAACTTTGTTTTGCAATCAAATTGCGCCACAGATTATACCATGGAAAAATGTTCAATACGGAGTTGTACAGGCATGCCATGCGTTAAGAAAATGTGCACAGGATAAAAAGAAACGACCGATTAAGACATGAATGAAATATAAACACGATATAGATATAAATTACATGTGAGTGCTTTGGTTGTGTGAGTTTTCTTAACGTGTAAAATTATTTGTATGAAATTAGCGGTCTGTCTTGTTTAATAGTCTGTGGTTGTGATCGTTAAGTGGGAGACAGTCTGTCTAAGATTAAATCGTCTTTTGGTGGGCAGCGAAAGGATATTCAAATATTTACCGCATGTCTTTTGAGATAATTATGTTATTTTAATATTTACAATGAAATTTATAATCTCAATCTAATAATATTTACACTCCAATATGAAAAAAGGTTTCAGAAGATTATAGGCAACCTATATTCATTGACAGCATTTAAAATATAAGTCAATGCACTATGCAGTGTTGTGTATAGAATAGGTCTGGCACCTATTTCTTCTGTCTATATACGGTTATTAATTATTTGCGTTAGGCAAACGCGCTAAATTTCCAAACTTCTTAGTCTGTGTGTCGACGTTTGTGAAGAATAAAAACTCGTAATTTTCTAAACAGATACAAAACTCGTAACTCTAAAAGTAAGTGTTTTGTATGTTGTTGTTCTGCAAATTTAACCAATGTCAACTTAATATTGGTTAAAAGTTTTATACTAAATCTATGGTTAAAAGGAAGTTATGAAAGATACAACTTTTAACTATACTACCGCCATCTAACAATTCTATTTAAAATACTTGAATGATAATTTCTCGTTCTCACCAGAGTGTGGCGCTAGAATCGAAATAATAGATTTCAATATTTTACGAAGTCGCCCCTATCACCTATGCACACACCTATGCTTCTCTCAATTCTCAGTTATCAGTTATCACCTGTCACCGGTTTACATTTCTCAGGTTCAATCTACGGGTTCAATTTTTGGCTATTGTTTAGTGTTTACTGGTCAGTGGTCTGCAGTTCCATTTCTCAGGGTTAATTTTCGGCACTTGTTTAGTGTTTACTGGTTTATATTTTCAGCACCCATCGCGCAGTGCGCTAGATTATTATCAAGGACAAGGAAGAATATGTTTATCCACAACTCTTGAAAATATGCATTAGTTTAATGCTTATGGCACTATAAAATTAGCATAAAAATAAATAACAATGACGTGGGTTACAAGTGATAGTTTTAAAGATGACTTGGACGACGATATATACGGAAAGAGAAATTATATGAAAAAGCTGCCAGCAGAAGTAATCTCGGCGATATTACAATATGTGGAGATTGCAGATATTGGAGCGTTTAGTGCGACCAATAAATACTTTTATAACTTGATCAAGAATTGTCAGATGCTGTGGAAAATTAAATTAAAACATTTGTAAGTACAATTTAATAATTGTAATTAATAATACCTAAATAAATCCAATCAAAAGCCACAGAAATAGATATTATAACCCAATATATAAATTTATTATGTACAACGGTAATAAAAATGTATACATACATAATATTATGTTTTTTTTTAATATTTGCATATTATTTTGTTTTTTTATGTTAACAACTTTATGTTTTATGACTTTGATCTACCACATGAGCACAGCTATATAACTATACCTATTCAATTTCAGTTTTAGTTATTATTAATGAAATATTCTATTTATCATTATTTTTTACAGGTTGCCGAATGATATCTTTGTGATTGTAGAAAAAGATTGCAGTGGGGGCAACTGGTTGAATCAGGTCAAAGAGTTTTACACAGTAAGGAGGAAAGTGTATAGTGAAGTACTTGCTATGTCTCCAAAATATTTCTGGTAGGTATTTAAAACATTTCCTTTCAATTCATTCAATACGCTTATAACCCTACCAACTGAAATTATCTTATAACATAAATTAACATTAACAAACGAGAAATACATTTAATAAAGCAATTCTTCGGTTTTGTCTTTACTTGTTATATTGTTGTCATAGTTGTTGACTATTTTAGGTGATACTTTAAAACTGTGAAATCCTGATGAGATGATTGGTTATTTTTAGGCAAAACAACAGCATAACACTTCATGATGTGAGAAGATTCTTCACAATAGCTTTATCCAACAATATGAACTATTATTACACAGTATTCCTGCTGCAAGATTTAGTTAACAATGGTGTGAAGAATATTGGAATGTGGCAGGGAAATGTGTAAGCATTTGATGATACAAGTACCCCTCTTCATTTTCTAGTAGTTTCTTATTAGACTAATGCTTCAATATTCCCTATGGTAGTAAATGATAGTAAAATCAAAAGTGTTAAACAAGAGATAAATATAATTATATAATTTTTCTACATTTGTCAGTATACACAAATTATTAGTTTTAGTACTTCTTACCTGGTGCATCTTGATAATATAGCTGAAGAACTATTATATATTGTAGATTCTTTTTTTAATACTTGTAACATTTATTTTTTTATGCAGACCCTACACAATGACTGAAATGCATTATGCTAAAGTAGTGCTCTGCCACTTGATGCATTCATTTCTATCTGTGAAGTGGGCTCAGAAGTACGCCAAGGAGGAGCTGTTACCACAAACTGTGCTGACTTTCTTCCTTCAGTGGATAGATGTAGTGAACCTGTACACTCAAGATGAGGTAGATGATAAGGTATGCATTTAAAATCCTCTGTGAGAGTGTGTGTGTGAGTAATTTAAGTTATCTTTAGATTTAGCTTGCAGAAAGCCTAACATACTGACCATATCACCCTACCAAGGAATGACAAAGCAACCTCTATGAGGTATATCCATCATTGGATCAATGTAACTTAAAACTTAATATATCACTATTAATGCGAAAACTCTCATTGACTTAGCATGACATCATGTGACTCCTGTGATACTAATTGTGGCGATCTTTATAATTTTCAATATTAATATACTGACAATATTAACTTACCTCAGTGCCTCATTTGTACTATGTATGATATGATTGCATAGCTGAGTCTCGGGTTCGAATCCCAGGTCAATCATATTTCTCTAATCATTGTCATATTATGGCGGTAGACTCGCGCCCATCACATTGTAGGATTGAACATAAAAGGTGAAATGTGGGTGTCCTAGAAGCGTTTGACGCGGCAAACCGAGTTACCGCTAACACCACACCTCACGGGAAAGTGGACCGATATTAGGCCTTATTCAGTGCGACGCGGACGGTCCGCGCGCGGATTAGTGCTTGCGTCCGTCGCGGATCACATCATCGTTCAGTTCGACGCGGAGCGCGATTGAGAATTATACAGTGATAACAGTAAGTCTATGGATATAAAATTGAATTTTGTGGTTGCTGCCTATTTATTAAATAGCAGAAATCGTTGCCATGGTATAAAAAGATTTAATGGGCATCCAATCGTTGCGAAAAGGCTTTTTAAAGGAGAATTTGTAACTTTATTTTGGGAATTGCAAGAAGACGAAAATATTTTTTTCATGTATTTTAAAATGTCTGTCAGGACATTTGAGGAGTTACATGCGAAACCAGAGTCTTCTCTGACGACGATAGTACTTTACGTCCGCGTCGCAGGACCGTCCGTCGCGCACTGAACAAGTCTGTACAAGTCACAGATCACTTCCAACAGATACCGCATTACGATAGTTTTGTTTTGAACCGAAAACGCCAACGTAGGGAACTGCGCGGGGGGTGGGCGGGTTGCAGCGCGGTCACGTGGACTTCACTGGAGAGATGAGGCATAAGTCGATAATTAAAAAAATGTATCGATAGTTCGATTTGCCAGTAAGCTCATGTGTTATGATCGCTTCTATAACTTAATTACCAACTTGTTAAATGTTTGATAATTTTTTTCACCGGCCTGTAGGGCGATTCACGTATTATAATAAATTCAGTTGCAGTGCAGTTGCGGTTAAGTTTCGATCAAAACAGCCCTTTTCGTATTCTCGTAATTTTGACAACCGCTGTCAAATACCAAATTAATTTAAAGAATATTAGTTATCGATGAAAACTTATTGCGTTTTTTCAGATACTTCATTTTTTTCAGTTTTTTGCACACCATTTTATTGAACAAATTATTATTAACTGTAATATTATGTTCCCAAAATGTAATTTTCGCTAACGTGCGCCGACATGTGCGGGTCCACTACTTGGACGATACTGATGACGCGACATTTGGCATCGGTTTATATCTATCTAATAGCTTATATGTGTTGGGCGCAACCGCTGCCTTGCATTAGGTATCTATTGGGAGTGATCTGTGGTACAAGTGCATTACCGTCCGCGCGCGGACGCCCGCGCCGCAGACGAGCGACGCGGAGTGATTTCGATCCGCGCGCGGACAGCTCTCCGCGGCGCGGGCGCTCCGCGTCGCTCTGAACGCGTTGTATAGGATTGATACATTTTACCGTCCGTCGCGGACATCCGCGTAGGTCGTCCGCGTCGCACTGAAGAGGCCCTTAGGTTCACGGATCTACGGAATACCAAACAAAACTCCGCGTGACTCTCTTCGGCACAATAAAAATAAAGAAATCAAAGCAAAGCAAAAGCGCCCCAGCTTCAACCGAGACTGTTTCTGCACGCTGCCGCATTATTTCCGGCCTGTATCCTATGTTAGGACCTATGAAGCCCCCTCATTCCCAACAATGGCGTAGGGGTTCTTGGCAACAGCCAATTGCTTCCTCCTCTGCTGCCAAACATCTCGGGGTAGCATTTCACAACACATTCACAAGATTTGGAATTGTCTTATCATCCAAAATAGTAATTATTTTTAATATCGTATGGCACTTCTCGGCACAGATGACTTTACTTGGTTATATTTTACGACTACAGAGCAGTACGTACAAATTTTAATTCATAAAAAGGTTATCAAAAAATTGTGAAGTGTTCAGCGACTTATGTTGCTGACTGTACAAAAGGCGCTACGACAGTCCCCTAATGCGCGCCCGCTACCTTCATTTCTCTATTAGTTGCCTCTTACAACAAGCAGGGGATACCGTGGCGGGATTCTCGAAACGCCTCCATACCACAGGGCGAGTCCTCTGCTTACCCCTACTGGGAAAAGTCGTGACTTTATGTATGTTTGAATGTATTAATTTAGTTACGTACGAAACACAATTCACAACACTCGCACTGACATGAAATTACACATAAAACTGCAAATCTTCGAGTGTTTTACATATAAGATAACATATGTTTTAAAGGAATTCGTTGTCGAAGCTTTTTTCACACCAGGGAAATACTTAATATTACTCAAAATATTTTATTTTGCTTTGTAAGCGATTGGGCATGTCATTCCAGCTTTAAAGTCTGTACTCGCGGTGGCGTCGTGTGCCAAACCGGTTACTTCCATGTAACATGGTTGAAAAGTTGTGGAAGTGGCTAAAACTAGAGTTTCTTGTCTGTTCTTATCGCGTGAAAACCGTAACCGCTTTCCGAACCGGGTAGTATGCTAAGAAACGACTAAATATAAATTATGTTGATCATTATCATGTATAAAATAAATAATTTTCTTTTTCATTTACAATCGTCTCATCCAGAAGCACAAGATTTTTTTTTAGACTACAGCCCTGCTATTGGAAAAAAACATTTTTTCAGTTATATTTCATTTATTTTAACAATGCATAGATGTGCATGCTCCTCAACAGGTTTGCTCACACGAGAGTTTAATAATAATTTGACATACACCCATTCCAAATATATCGGTTGGAATTGTTGACATACCTACTGGGTTTTTCAACAGATCGCAGATTTAGTTCAGGAAGTGGAAATGCTATTGGTGCCGAACAAACCGAAAACGGCCATCCCCGGCGAACGAGTCAAAGACCAACTGGCCGCAAACAGAATCAAAGAGCGAGAAGTGATCTATAAAATTACTCAGGTCCTTTATCAACATCGACAAATAGTCATTACTGACTCCATGGAAATTGAAACTCTCAGCATTCCGGAGGTATTTATAACATTAGTGAAGTAATGGTGCATTCAAATCGCAGTAACTTTGTATTGAGCAGCATTTTGCAACAATGTTGTTGATTGTTACATCATGTTGGGCAACATCACTCAACAAACAGGTTATTATCAAGACTAAAATTACCACCCGACTTCGTTTTCGGTGGCAGTCTTGATACACCCTGTATAAAATGCAGTTATTATATGTTGCTGAGTAACATTGGGAAACATTGCTTGGCTTGGATGCAACATAACATTTTGAGAAGCTGCGTGGGTGGGTACCACCGCAATGTCTATTTGTCCCGTCCAACAGCAGTTTAAATGCACTGTTGTGCTTCGGATTATTCAAGGTGTTGTTTGGTTTTGCTACTGTTCATGAGCGGTCGCATTACTTACCATCAGGCGAACGGCATGTTCGTAGGGCCATTCACTGCAATAAAAAAGAACATACATACATGATTGTGGGAACATGTAACATGAACTGCTGCAAACTACAAATAAAACTGCTACAAGTCAATTAAAATTTAGAATACTATCTGATGACATTGGATACTTTGTTGGTACGCAAAATGGCGATTGCGTATACCATCAGGTGTAAAAAAACCGTTAAAATGTTACCATATTAAAATGAAACATCAATATCCCTAAACGAAATACTTTCAGTAGGTAAATAATTTACTATATAAAATCTTTTATTGTAGTAAAAATATCCAGTGGGTACAGAATCAAAAATGATGATTTAATATTATTTTGGTGTTAGAACTGCTCATTTGAAACTTTCAAATTTTGGTTTACGTTTCCGAGTTTCCACCACTCGGCATACGACGTGACTTTTAACTTCTACAATAAAACTAATCACCGCCAATTTTCCAGGTGATAAAGAGAAAATCCGGTCACTTAATTTCTCTCGCGACCATTTTCCACGCGGTCGCTCACCAATGCGGCATTGAATGTTCATTGATCGCGTTTCCAAACCACTTCTTTTTGGAGTGGAAATGTAACGACAGCGGTCGTCAGCCACAGATCAATAAAATAAATATAGTTACTGGAGAAATACATCCGACCCGCAGGTGTCAGTACTCTGCTCTCCCTCCAAACAGCAGTTGCAGGTACTGTCCCAACTCGTTGCTGAGATACATCATCACCGCCTTCACCAAGACCGTGGGGCCCGGATACTTGGGAGCTAACAACTGGTACGTAAACATATTTAAATAATCTGTATCTGCCCATATACGTCCCACTGCAGGGCACGGGTCTCAACAATCGAGAGTACGATTGACAGTGGTCAGGCCATATAGTCCACCATGCAGCCCTTATGCGGGCTGGTGGACTTACATGCCATATAATTATTAATATAATCAAAATGACAAAATAAATTAATTCATGTCATACCTTTTTAGCCTAATATACTTGCGTACTGTGAAGGGGTCTCCACAGTCGTGCATAAAAATAAAATAATTTAATTAAAAATTAAAAGACCGACTTCAATGTGCACTACAAAGTAATAAATAATATATATTTCATTGTGCTAGTACACATTGATTAATTTTCTTATTGACTAGACTAGCCAACAAATCTTAAATACGTAATATTTTGAAGGCGGGTCGCCAAGTGCCAAACGAGAACAAAAGTAATGTAACACAGTTGAATATTACCTACTTGTAGATGTATCGTTGGCGCCTAGTTAGGTCCATATGTAAACTAGAAACAAATTAATTTAACATATTGATCCTACGTACATTTGTTGAAATTTTAATAGAATTAATATGTGTCATATGTGTGGTCTAATTTTAATGTATTGCAGACGATCAAAGATACAGTGGTCAAGGGTTACAACTCCAGGGTACACCATTGACTTATTGGAGTAATTTGCATATTTATATACAATTACTTTAACAGTGATAGGAATCATAGTGAGGAAAGTATAAGAAAGGGAAGGGTTGTTAAGTTTGTATGTTTCCCTCGATTGTAGATAAGTCCGATACTCAACAATGTTGATTAAGAGCTGATATATTAAGGACGGGCGATTTTTCTATTAGTTATCAGGACAGGGACTGGAATTTGCACCCGATATGACTATAGACTCTCGCCCCCAATCACACCGAGGGACAAAACACACAAGGCGTAACGTGGGTGTCCTGGTTTATACCAAGAGAATATCTGCATACCCCTTCTGGAAAAATGAGGAAGGGGTATCCCTTCTGGGAAAATGGCGTAAGTTTATATAGATTAAGACAAATTAATATTGCGTGTAAAATTGCGTGTTTTTCGCTAGGATGTTTTACACAAATTAATTTTTTTGTGTAGGTCGTCGTGTTCGTCACTTGGCGACCCGCCTTCAAAATATTACGTATTTAAGATTTGTTGGCTAGTCTAGTCAATAAGAAAATTAATCAATGTGTACTAGCACAATGAAATATATATTATTTATTACTTTGTAGTGCACATTGAAGTCGGTCTTTTAATTTTTAATTATATTATTTTATTTATTACTTTTTAGTTTTCATAAGCATTGTAATGATGCCAAAGGTAATCATATAATGAAAACTGGAATCAATCTATATAAAAAATGAACCATTGTGATCCTTTATAATTTCAAAAACGAAATTAATATTTTATTATTTTTAAGGAAGCTACACTGTCATTTCGTTTTTATGATAAAGAAAATACTAAAAACGGATCAACCTGCTAGAGATATTGAGTACACTTATGCGTGGTAATCATTCGTTACCCCCTCACCTCTACACCTTCTTCACTTTCTATTTTTAATAAATCACATATACTTAACCTAATGGACGAAAAATCATTGCGTTTCTGCAAAGTTTTGTGGAGGTCTGCTCTCCAGATATGTACCTATTCATCAGATCATCACCATGTTTTATGTGACCAACATAATGTATAATTCGTTCCGAAGAAAAGTTATTTAAAATCATTTATTTACTGTCGCAGATATTTAGTATTTATATTTGTATTTATCCCCCCCCCCCTTCCCACGCCCCTTTCTACTTTCCCCTTTCCACCCCCCCCCCCCCCTTGTAGTAATAACCTAATGTAAAAAGAATTATTGCTGTACTGTTCAATTTTGAGGAGTTCTGCCCTTCAGGTCCAAAGATATTCATCAGATCTTCACAATATTTTTTTGGTCTTACCTATCATACAGGGTATATCAAGACTGCTACCGAAAACGAAGCCAGGTGGTAGTTTAAGTGACTTCAGACACAATGCAACAGAAAAAGTTGCCAAAAAAAGCGACTATTTTTTTTTGATATTTTTTTCCTATGGCCATATTTGGGTGGTAAATACATTTTTTTCCAAAAAAAATAGTGTATACCCTCTTATTTATAAGTACTTTAAGGTATAAAAGAGTATAAATTATTATTTTAGCAAAAACTATGGATTTACCACCCAAAATTGACGATTTTTAAAAAATCATAAAAAATAATTGTCGCGTTTCTTTGCGAAATTTTTAGTTGCATTATGTTTGTAGTCACTAAAACTACCACCCGGCTTCGTTTTCGGTAGCACTCTTGAGATACCCGGTATAATACTCTTTGACAAAAAAGTTATTTTTAAGTCGGTTAAGAACTGCCGGAGATATAGAGTATTAACAATTGTAGCTATTTTCCACCCCCTCACCCCCCACCCCCACCGTTTTCCCATTTCACGCACCCTTTGTAATAATATACTTATACTTAATCTAACGCAAAAAGAATTAATGCTGGACCGTTTAATTTTGAGGAGTTCTGGTCGGCAGATCCTAAGATATTCATCAGGCCTTCACCAATTTTATATGGGACCAACCCTGTATATCGTGCTTTCCGACAAAAAATAAATTTTCACAATCGGTTCACAATTGCCGGCGTAATCGCGTAACAAACATACAAAAAAAAAAAAACAGTCGAATTGATTACCTCCTCTTTTGAAGTCGGTCAAAAAGGAATGAGAAAACAGTTCGTGGTGCTGAGGGAGTTTCTTCCGCCATTTCTTCTTCACTACAATACGTTCCGAAGCGGTGGTAGCAGAAATAAACGATTCAAAAGATCTTACGAAAGGCTATTTAAAGAATATATTGATTTGAGTTGATAGATGTGTATGTTTGGATACGAGGAATCCACCAATCGCATGAAAACATAATGTATCGTACAATTTATGCATAATGCTGCAGGCCAAGTCGATCTATTTATTTAAAACGTAAAGAATTTTTAATATTGATATGATAATAACTTACGTAATAACTTTATACAGAACGTCCCTCAATCAAGGACTAAATAAATTAATCGACTTGGTATTACATGGATCTCACAACTTTTTGCGGTAGAAAAACTGAGCTGCGAGACTTGGAATTTTTTTACAGGATGTTTTTGATGGGATCTCACGTCTTTTTGTAGAGTCCTACTTTATTCCTTTTCGGTACTTTTTATTTCTAGAATATATATAATGATTTTTCTTAAAGCCTCTGTCTTATGGTTTTTTCTTATTTTTGTAGGTATCAATTTATCACAAATATAGCGGATTTGATTAATAGTGTTCTTTCTTTCATGGTGATTGTTTTCGAGCTATTTAGTCTATTTATTTGCAAAGTTATCTTTGTCATGTTTTTATAGAGGAATGTTGTACAGTTTAATGGGCTGAATACACCCTTTTCCTCTTTATACCCCCCTCCTGTTATGCCTCATATATAATATACAACGTTGATGCGACCGATGGGCATTTCTTTAAACTGCATATACTAGGTACCATTTTGAAGCTCTGTATTAAAAATCAATTAAATAGGAGCAGTAGTTTAGTCATAAATGTTTTTTTTGTTTTTGCCCCATTTGAACACGATGTAGAACAGTCTAACAGCTGATTACGCCCAACGCATGGTCATTCACCTTAAAACGATAGATCGTACTAAAATCTGCGCGTTGTTGCCGCTCTTACACAAGTCACACAATAATAAGTACACGACAAGAACACGCGCCGCGCGCGACGTTGCCGATTTGTTATCTATTCGTATCTGCAGGTCAATGAAATTTATTTACACAGGATGGATGCGTTTTACTCTTATTTGGAAGCTATTTAGTTTGTTTGAAACAAACAAAATCTCATTTTTGGTATTATTAATTTTTGTGCCGTGCCGAATTAACACCAAGGACGTATAGCATACATAGTGTAATTTAATGCCCATCGGTCGCATCAACGTTGTATATAGATACCAATCTACAACTATTATTCCATTATATACGGGTACATCGAATCATTAACTGCAAATTTATATTTGTAATCCTATACATTTATATGAGATTACAAAGTTATTCACGCAGTTGGTGTATCTAGAAAACTAGACAGAAATTATGAAATGTTTGAATTTTTCCTTACTTTAGACACTAAACACTAATTATATTCTAAATTTGAAGGTTCTATGTCTGCTAGAAGTGCCTTAGACTTTTGATGATTGCTCAGTCAGTCAGTGAGTGACAAAATTGCGAAAGTTTGACAAGTTATAATTCTTAAACTACTGGTTCAAATTGAATGAAATTTTAAATATACCGTGTTTACACAATGCCTAATTAGTAACTGAAAATTCAGGCTTCTTGCTTTAACCACAACGAAGTTATAGGGGGTTGAAAATGGTCTGAAGTGCTTCGAGAAAAGGATAGTACGGCTGTGCCGCTTTTTAGATCGACTTGGAGGGGCACTGCCGTGCCCCCAGATTCAACTTTTGGCTACTGGATGCGAACAAACTTTAGTCATATCCTGCGAAATATTTTTGTATTATTTTCAGGTACAGGCAGAATGCTTATCTTCTTTTTGAATTGCTCAATCCCGAGGCTGCTCGCGACAGCCCGTATTACAATTATTTCCGCTACTTGACTCATGATGTGCCATTAAGCACACTTTCGCCAATCAGTATTAAATACGTAAGTATTTTCTTTACATAGAGGTCCAAACACAATATCGCACCTTTAAACTTAGAGTGACCTAAAAAAAACAATTTTTTTTTTGGGAAACGTTCATTAAAGATTATAACATAAGAAATTTTGTAATTATGGAAAATACATCTAGAAGACCGATTTATACATATTTCTGCCTTACGTGCGTTAATAGGTTTCTTCTTTATTAATGGGTCGATAGGTAATTTTGAGCCAAAATATGATTCAAAGCCATTTTTTTTAAATTATATCACTCTTATTCTAAAGGTGCGATATATTTATTAAGAACAATAAATTATATTGCGTTAACTTATGAATTTACCTACATGGAAAGTTACATAGTACGTGCAACATCGTATTTATATTTTTCAGTTTATATATTAATTTAAATCATGTTAGCGCATGTGTTGAAATTCAATTATAAATTGCAACTGACAAACAAACTTAATACCAGATCATATAGTTTTAAATTCATTTGTTTGTACTCATTACAGATCGAAAATGAACATTTGCAAATAATATTAACGCTAACTTATTTGAATACACCTGTTAACACTTGCGGAAGTAGAAGATGTGTAAGTAATTTAACACAGATTTTATATCATTTATATAATTTTCAGAAATTGCTCTTAATAATATTCCTGAAAATTAAAATGGACATAATCCGAAACAAAGCCTCCAGGTGGCAAATATTGTAAGGATACCAACTATGCAAGATGTACATAATTTAAACATAACTAATTATTACATGCATTCCATATTATTATTAGTAATCTAATTAATATTTATCAAGAGCGTCGTATGTGCCCAAACTTGTTATCATATCAACAAATACTTGGTAACATTAAAATATAAGGTCTGTTATACTGATTATTGCAACAAGGTAGATTTTGCAAACATATTAAAGAAATATGAACTTATGACAACTTTAGAATTCGTTTTGAGCTTTTTTATCGAAATATATTTAATGCATTTAATACAAATAATATTATATCTCTTTGGTATCTATTATTTATAAGAATACCGATATATTAAGTTCTTTTCAATATGCAAAATCTACCGTTCTTAGTTTTTTATAGTGCCACTATTTTGTTAGTTTTTATTTTTGCAATTACCTATAGTGCATCCTTTTGCCTTTTTGTGCAGTACTTTTTTAGTCGAATGTTATTTTTCTTTTACTCCGAGTGTTGTTTTGTAGCTATTTAAATGTTGTTGCCTTATCGCTAAAATATCCTTTTTTATTCAATAGTATTATTTATAAATTTAAAAAGTGCGTGGTGGCCTGTTGGTAAACGGACTAGACGCGACTGCCAACATGTTCACGGTGGTCGCGGGTTCGAATCCCAGGGCACACCTCTGACTTTTCGGAGTCATGTGTGTATTGATAGTCAATCACCACGCACTAAAACGGTGAAGGAAAACATCGTGAGGAAACCTGCATACCATAGCGATTTATAAAAATTTCCGTGGTATGTAAGTCCGCCAACCCGCACTAGGCCAGCGTGGTGGACTATATGGCCTAACCACTCTCAATCGTATTCTCGATTGTAGAGTAGGCCCGTGCCCTGCATTGTGACGTATATGGGCTGATACAGATTTATAAATATTATACAATTGCACTGTCTGTTGAATTCTGTATCTGCGGTAGTTTTTTATTCATACTCGTATTATCAGCATTTCGCTATTCGTAGATAAGGCAAATAGGTTTTGTCCTTTGCCGTGTTTACTGTTTCCGTTTTTTTTACAAGTAGAGAGAACTATTTTATCACATTGTTTTGGAAGAAAATACATAAAACTGCATCAGACCGAATTGTTTGCTTGCTTTACAATGGCAATAATATTAATATAACGTTTAGTTTTATAACATTCAATCCATTAGTTTGTAGTTGGTGTTTTAAATGTTTTTATATTGTATTTATTCCCTTTTTGTGAAAATAACTAAAAATACCTATGCAGGCTTTGGTTTAATGTCCATTTATTTTCATTGCGTATTATTTTATTTGAAAGCATGCAACGTTAATTTAGAAAGTTACTTTTAAATATTATTTATACTTCGTTAATAATTATTTGAACGTAAATTATTAAAATTATATTAATATTCTCAGATTATAATTAAGAAACGCACTCACAATGTTCAATTCGCCATCGGTATGATATGTACCCACAAAAAATATATGTATACTGGAGTGATAGTTGGTTGGGATCTCATATGTGACCCCAGTTGGAGCCAACATCCTGAAGTCAGAAGTCTCCAGTTTGGCCCTAAACAGCCTTTCTACAGTATTATTGCTGCTGACGAGTCGAGCCGATATGTAGCCCAAGGTAATAAAATGTTACAATATCTTCTAAAAAAATTGCTTCATTCATGAGCGGTTTTATTTATTTTGTATATTGATGAATTTATTGTTTGCGCCCTAAAAAGCACAAATTTCTACAGCCAATGTCTGTGTGTTTAAATGGCATACATTTTCTTTGATGTTTTATATATAGCATATAGAAACGTTAGTACACAATCTTTACTTACTCCCACCTGTCATTATTATCAACGTCTTGCAGAGAGCGCGTTTTATGTAATACTAGATTTTTTATTCAACATGTAAATCAATACTTTGGTTTCCTCACATTATTTTCCTTCGCCCTCCCATTAACCCATTATTCCCCCTGAGCCTATGTTTTTATATTTGAGGACGATATATTTTTAGCAAGTACCAAGATTTTGTTACGTGTAGTTTTAAAACGGTTAGGTGTTCATATTTTTTTTTTCAGACTCTTATTTATATTAGTTGCGAGCGATATAAGGGGCTCCAGTGGGACATGTATAGACTGTATTATATTACCATTTCAAAAGCCTGAATATAGTATATTTATACAGGGTATATCAAGACTGCTACCGAAAACGAAGCCGGGTGGTAGTTAAAGCGACTTCAGACACAATGCAACAGAAAAAGTTGCAAAAAAGCGACAATTTTTTTTTTGTAATTTTTTTCCTATGACCATATTTGGGTGGTAAATACATTTTTTCCTAAAATAACAGTGTATATCCTTTTATTTGTAAATAATCTAAGATATAAAAGTGTTTAAATTATTATTTTAGCAAAAACTATGGATTTACCACCCAAAAATGACGATATTTAAAAAATCATAAAAAATCATTGTCACGTTTCTTTGCGAAATTTTTAGTTGCATTGTGTTTGTAGTCATTAAAACTACCACCCGGCTTCGTTTTCGGTAGCAGTCTTGAGATACCCGGTATAATACAAAATTGTTAGATTCTATGGCTTCACTTTGTTTTATTTCAGAAAACCTTTTGCAAGTGACTAATCCACAACGGTTGCTTCATTTAGAAGATATGATAGCTCGTGAGTTCACTCATTTTAATGGATTTGCATACGTGCCAAACAAAGAGAAAACAGTGGAATATCCTGAAGATGCTCAAATAAGTGAAATGTTTTTAAGTCGCGCTGAGAATAAAGTTGGAGTCAGTTTGACTAACCCTCCAGCTGAATCTTCGTAAGAACTATTAGATTTTAAATGATAAAGTTTATGTAAATTATATAAGCCTTATTCATAGACAGTTTATAAACCTATGTTAGTTTTCGAATGTTTTGGCTTCCTCGCTCTAACTGCATTCAAAAGTCGTTCGAAAGGCACACAACATTCGATAACTAAAATAAGTCTATGCTGTCTATTAATAAGATCATAAAAGTCTTGAGGAACTACATATTTCAACTTATAATAAGTACAGCGACTGCAGACTTCTAATAAGTATTTATTAAAAACAAGTTGGTTAAGAAAAAACGTATTATCAAGTGGATACTGGATAGCATTACGTTCTTCAAAGTAAAATCGTGAATCTTCAAAGTTAAAAAGTGAGTGGTAAGATTTAGTGCTGTATGTAGATCGATGTCTTTCGATTTTCACTGTTTTAGAACTCTGTTCTGAATATACAGTTACCAAATGCCAGAGCATTTGGTAACTGTATATTCATTTAAAACTATATTATATTTACATATATTATACTCGTGTATTCAATTTTAAATATGTTTGTAAGACATTCCCATAAAGTTTAATATTTATAATATTATCTAAGAATTTAAACCAATAATTTAAAATAAGTACGAATGAGAGGATGGCAAAATTAAAGTCTGGTATGTACCTTCAAAACGAAAGAGTATTTCGGCTGATTTAGATAATGTATATTTCTTACGGATATACAATAATTGTGTAGTCATATTGTTTATAAAACATAATTGTGTAATGATATTCTATGCAGGTATACTAAATAAAATAAATCAATACAAATTATTCTTTATTATTCATTCCTCTTGCAGTGCTGTCTAGATGCCGACAATTTTAGAAACGAGATCTTGAAAGTTATTTACAACGTTTACACGTACTACATTTTACACTCCACTTCGTAATGGCACTACTAAAAATGAAATCATAAACACGGTGTGTCATTTACTCGTGGTAACCAATGTACCGCGCAGACGAAAATTTATATCGACATTCTTTTAAGTACATGTAGAATTACCTTAATAAGTATACGACAAAGTGGATATTAAAAATATTCTCTAATTTCTTTTTACATCACGTAGATATAAAAACATCGAAACCATATAAGCTGGATACGATATGGTCGCGTTCATTTAGTTTATACAGCCATCACAATTTTGAAAAAATATAGAGCTAAGCTGTTTTTGGCAAAAGCGACGAAAAATTTGTCCTAAAAATAATAACTCGTATTTTTATGGTTCTTACAGACACTCAGGAATGATAAATTTTTAAAGACAATAATATCCCGACAATATACCTTTAAGGGCAAGAACATTTCCACCAGTAAGCGTTATTATATTTTATATGCATTTGTAATGAATTACAATTACACGAGCATTACAATGTTATAGTTATAATGTAGTAGATTATGTTCCTGATAATACGGACAAGTTTCTAAGCACAATGTTTAATGTGGCGAAGGCGTGTGACTATGGCTACGTGCTTGTGTAAAATCATATACGTATCTGCAACAAGTACCACATAATAAATTGCAACTACATATAAAAACACTACAGTTTACCTTTATGCTTTACTATGAAATTTAAATAGTGTCTTAATTAAACACTATGTACATCTCAGAAATAAAATGCGATATATTGAAAATAACTGATACTTCATTTATATTTCGAAAGTTTTACATTCTTTGAAAGCAGTTGTATTTAATTTAGACGTAACTTGTTCCTTCATTCTCGAAATTAAAAATAAATGTGATATAATATCTAAGAAAAATTATTACTAAAAATAAACTTACAAAGTTGGCAGCAAATTGATGTAGTCGCGACACGGCACGTAGAGATGGAAAAACGTGCACGCGACAAACAAAAAACTTAAAAAATTTACAGTGAGATACTAAATATTCAATTTATATTCTTCTTTCTCACTCGTATTCTAATGGTTAAAAGTTAAGTTTGAAGCATTAACTTATAGTAACTAAAATTAGGATACATTTATATTCCATTACTAAATACATAGTCTGGAACAAATGTTCAGATAAAGCAAAACTAAATTAAACTGCCGGAACTTAATCAAGTCGCATTATTTTGAGTACAATTAACATTTGGATCGTGTTTGGTTAAGAGCTATAACTTAATTTAACTGTATGTTAGTGATTGAGGTACTCCATTGACAGTCTTTGATTTAAGGACCCCATTTTCGTAAGACATCACAGTCTCTCGACCGTTCTCCGTGACCCTGAAAACAAAAATATGTGTATTGAAATATTGTTTTATTCGTTTTTTTGGTTACAAATATAAAATAACTTATGTAAAACAAAATAAATATGTAGAATGCTAATATTTTAAAAGAGCGAGATTCAAGGCATTCACGTATTAGCAAATCTAAATTAGGTGAAATCGCTAATCGTTGGAGGACAAAATTACAATAACATTATTCTCAGATATCGCATATCAATACGAGCTGTGACACAGATAACAAAGCCAGATAGCAGGTAGGTATATTGCGAACTTAAATAAGCTATTCTAGAATCTTTACAAAACTTAATAATGTAATTAGTTTGCTTTGTTTGTTTAGAACTATCGCATATTTTGTAGCCAAGTATTAACAAAATCTTAGAAATTTAAACAAAATGTGTTGTTCATAAGTATACATATTTAACGGACGATCATATTCTGTATTTTAATTCGCTTGTATATAATTATGATCAAACAACGCAAAACTAAGTGGTACTCGAAGCTAAACGTGATTCATTAAATTAAGTTGTGCCTGCTACAAAATAGGCTTTTAGCACATCTGAGTCTAGCTCATTACATAACACAGGCTTTATGTAACTAGCGATAGACTTGCCGAGCTTCAGTGCTCTGTGTAATGTAAATGTGATGCAGTTGCAAGAGCGTAATAGATCCTAACATATTGTATTAATGACTATGAATTACGATACCAAGCGAAAATAATTTAATTAAGGTTGAAATAAAACTATTATTTACGGATTTTATCGCGGATTTGGTTTAATTTTACATTTTTTGAGTTCCCGACGTTTCGATTACTTTACAGCTTTCGTGGTCACGGGGCGGACAAAATCCATAAATAATAGTTTTATTTCAATGTGTAACATTCGCGTAAATCTAAGAAACCATTAATTAAGGTTAACATATTGACACTTACTTTTTTGTGGTAATTTTCTTGCCATTAACAATACGCGTGGTAGTGGTGGTACTTCTCATGTTGGCGCTGCCTGGACCTGCCAGAGAACTGTTGAATGTCGAAAACGATGTGAAGGTGTTGCCGTTGGACGCAGCGTGAGCAAATATGTCGTCGAGCCCTTGCATTCCAAAACCGAAAGGGCTGAAGAGAGAAGAAGTTAAAGAGGTACTGGGATGGTGACTTCGTCGTCCGTGCCTGTGGTGATGTCCGTGCCCATTAATTTCTGCAAATATATACAAAACGTTAATGCTTATTACGTATAGGGTAACACAAATAGCATAATATTATAACTAGCAATTATTTTTAATCTTACCAGCAAAAAGATCGCCGAAAGAAGACCCTCCAAAGAATTCTCTGAAAACCTCTTCGGGATCTCGGAATGTGAATGGGAAGCTAGCGTAGTTATATTCATAGTCGTTGTCGGCGGCGGTGCGGCGTCCTCTGCCGTTGTTCAGACCCTCTTTACCATACTGGTCATATACTCTTCGTTTCCTCTCTGGAAATAATTACAATACTTTTACATATTGAATTTAAAAAAAAAGGATTGTAAAACTTTACAATTT
This sequence comes from Hyles vespertilio, assembly GCA_009982885.2. Taxonomy (NCBI): domain Eukaryota; kingdom Metazoa; phylum Arthropoda; class Insecta; order Lepidoptera; family Sphingidae; genus Hyles; species Hyles vespertilio. The sequence goes on from CM042813.1 coordinate 12,590,881, forward strand.
GTCTTCAGCCGCCTACCACTTACGTGTATGTGTAATTAAATCGAATAATACAGTTGGCAGTATTGTACAACTTGAATTTACTACATAAATACATTAAATACGCAATTATCGTATTAAAACTAAATTAAATATATGGATAAACTACCCCAGGCTTGACCTAGTTTGAGGACCCCTGATAAAATTGTAATGGTCTTTATAGATATGGTCTTTGTTTTTTTTTTTATTGCTGTGAATGGCGAGACGAGCAAGCCGTTCGCCTGATGGTAAGCGATACGACCGCTCATAAACAGTAGCAACATTCCACTGCGCTCGCCATCCTGAGACATAAGATGTTAAGTCTCAATATGTCCAGTAGTTGCTCTGGCTACAATGTCCTTCAATCCGAAACACAACAGTGCATTTAAGCAGTGTTGTTTCACGGGAGAAATAGACATTGCGGTGGTACCTACCCAGATGGCCTCTCACATATGAGAGACCTACCACCAGTTAATATATTCCTAGTTTTGTAATTTGTACATTAAATAAAACCCATAATTCAAATATTGACCAACTGTTTATGAAATATTAACTTGTCATATTGGTATACCTAAGAACATGGCCATATTCAATTTAACCAGAATTTACAACCCAAACAATTGAGACAATAGAAACTCCATAAAAAATTAAGTTAGTAAAGGTAAGTAAAAATCAATTAGAAGCATAATTTCGAGCTAAATCGGATTTCTTTCAAGTAAACAGATTAAAATATTCAAGAATACAGATATTATGTATATTCTTTATTATAAAAAGGAGGTATATTGTGTCTACCTATACATAATTTGTATAACATGTAAATAAATCAACCAGAAGTAGCTATGTTGTTGATAAACAATCAAGTCCAGAGGAATCATGGATGTTTTGGTGGTATTGAAGGAATAAGTATACTCTTTCAAATTTTCAAGTCTGTAGAGAAAAATAACAGAGTAACTGAAGGGTGGTTGTGTGGGGAAAGAATTGCCTTCACATAGCTTTGTATTCTATTACAGGCAAATTAACTAAAATCAAATCTGCCACCCTGTTACATTACCACAATTTTCTTAGCATTATAGGGAAATTTGAAGCATTTCAAACAATTCCACACAGTTTGAGTTTAGTTTGAACACAATACAATAACTTGAGAGATCCTTTAAAGGCAATATTAGCTTCACTCATAAAAAAAACATTCATTGGTTAGTAAGAGGCTAGTGAGTTTTGTGGCAAATGTTACTTGCATAAAAATTCTGAATATTATCACACTAGAAAATCTAATTTCTGCATAAGATAAAAAATATAAACTTAAATACAATACATACTGATAATATTCAGAACATCTTAACCAAAAAATCCTACATTAAATCAACAGCTACCAAAAAAGCGGTGGAATGGTGTTTCTCCGAAAAACCCTTTGAAGCTAAAATGTCGATGCCCATTGACTCCATTCTTGCTTTGATATCTGTGACCATGGTGACTGGATCCCCGTGCATCATACACTTTCCGCTTGTTTTCTACCCAAGAACAAAATACTATTTTATATCGCCACAACACCAACTTACACATCTTTTGCTACATCATATTCCATTATTGTGGAACATGTGTTTCAAGTTAGTTTCAGTAGGAAAGAAGAACAAACTATATTCAACATAATCAAATCAAAGTTTACAAAGTTGTTTAATCTGTCAAATTATAAAAATGAATTGTTATGCCTACTATACATAATAAACAGGATGTATTGTAATAATTTAAACAAAACATAAACATTGCCAGTGAATGCAATACATGATATGATGACAGTATTCTTTCTTCACTTATTTCTAATATTTTCTCTAAACGAAAAAGAGAAAAACTGCATTGCCAGCATACATACCATCGGAAAGTACTTCATAAGCCTCAGATATTTCCTTGAACCTCCTGTTAGCCTCATCAGCATTGTCTGGATTTTTGTCAGGGTGCCATTTCAATGCAAGTTTTCTGTAGCTGTAAAGGGAAGACGGAATTTAATATGGTTATTATTTTCCCATTTCTAAACTTGGTAAGAACAATAATTAAGAACTATGCAATACTTTCATATTACATTACTCCAAGTCAAATTTCTATTATAATAATTTGTAACAGACATAATAACATTTAATACAAATAAAAACAATATAATGTGATGAGTTGGTTTGTTTTGTAGATAGTTCTATTTGATCATTTTATGTACATCAGTGCCCAGTTTACAAAAACATTTGATCATCAATATAATCTAAATTTGAATTAACAGATCTCATCTTTTATAAACAAATGTAACCCGTATGCATTGCATTGTGTTTACAAAGTTTACACATTTATCCATTATCTAAATAAAATATGGAATTCCAACTTACGCTTTTTTAATTTCAGCCTCTGAAGCAGTCTTAGAGACTCCCAAAACCCTGTAGTAGTCCACCATATCTACTCTCCCTCAAGGGGTGCAAGGAAACCTGAAATTAAATAATATCATATACGACTATACTAAGACTAATATTTTAAAACTGATCAATTTAAAAAACAATAATTATCATATTTTATATATGTTGTGTACACAATTATAATATTGTAGTTACTATAAGTTCTAGTAACTATAAGTTCAACAGTCACCTTAATTATACAGATAAATGATGTTTGAATACAGTATAGCTAATTTGCACTAATGCAAGAATGCTTGGTGTTTGTTTGCAAATAGACTGGCAAGTGCCAATCCTATATGTTGCATGTGCACACACGTCGACCAATGAATGTAATTTACTATATATCTGGGCATGCAACCATCAGCATTATTACTTTTATTTAAATAATGTTACATTATATGAGAACAATGAAAAAGAATAACGATGTTGTCAAATATAAAAAACGCGACATATCATTCCCATTACACACAAATTACTATAGTTGGTGGAGATAAAATGGATACAATATTATTACACAAATTTAGGAGCTTTAAATCGGCATAATCTACACGATATGATTTCTGGGTTTGGGTTTTTAAATTTGACAATACATAATTATTGACATATTGTTTGATATTAAGAATTGCTACACATGTTTATACGGATTGAGAGATTCTAGAAAACAAACATTCCCATCAATTTACTCACTTTCGAGATGCAGACTGTAATTTTTCAAAAGACGGTGAAATGGAACTGTTGCTATTTAATTTTCTTTTCCAGAATCACAATATGAAATGTCAAAAAACTGGAAAACAAACAATATTGTCGGAGACTATGGTTAGAAACGTTAACGATTACAGCGCCATCTCTTAGTTATAACATCACGCTCGTTTTATGCAAAATTAATTGTGTTTTAGAGGACTGAACTATTTTGACAATAATTTTATTAATAAACCACCAAAACGAATGTTAAACATAATTTTGAATTAATGACTAAGCTATTGAACTAATCCAAACTCAATAATGTTGGCTCACTGACAGTGGGAACTAGAAATTTACTCTATCAACTGATTGATGCAGACCGCAGACTCGAAAAAATGTATTTCTGTGGTGAATATTAAGGTTTGATTACAAGTACGGGTATGAATCTTAGGACCTACAAATATTAATAATATTTGGACCCTAATAACGGGCAGCAATGAATGTACCTACTGTAAGAAAAAATAATATAAGTAATAGTTTTACTTTTAAAACAATATAAAACTTTGTTTAAGAAGTACATTATTGCATTTAAGCTTCTCTTACACTTTTTCCTCAGAACAAGACTAACTTTTGCCATTTGTGTTTAGTGTTTTACTCCTTAATCTGTGTCATTGTCCATTATTGGTAACTTCATTGAACATAAAACTTTATGCATACGATATTTAGGCCAATTTTAGAGTAATGCAGTATTATCTGGTCACCACATTATACAGTTCATCAACTAGGCATAGAACAGATCCAAAAATTTAAAATGAATAGCCTGAGGATAGAAAGAAACTCCTACATCTGAACTTTCAGTACAAAAATTTAAGAAATCAAGTAGATTGTCCCCCATTGTTAGACTTAATAAAAATACGTTTTTCTAGTCGATTACCAAGAAAACCCATGCGGTTATTGTGTCCACCTTTAACGAGAACTAATTTTATTACGTCTCTTTTGGTGCCACTTTTTTAAAATCTATATTTATCTCTTTTTCTCGTAGGCTAGTTTTACAAAGCTTCACTTTGGCCTTGTGTGAATTGCACACAAACATTATAAAAAAAAACTTTTGGTTTTTATTTATCAGATATTAATTGTAAAAATTGCAAATGGCCACACTTTGGTGTTAATACTAGGTATATAATCATGTCTATGAATTTTGATACGAGAGCACACGAGACACAAGTGACATAAAAATCATTACAGGTAGAGGTTTTGGATTCCGACTTTGATTTGGATATACATAATTCAAATTAATTTATTGCCAAACTAGTGGTCGGGCCCGGCTTCGCCCGGGTGCAGTTAGCTTTTGAATCCAGTTCACATTAACAACATATTATTTCGCGTACTAACTATATTTCCCGCCCGCCGTTCATTATATTTACCGTCCCGTTATATCCCTATATAGTCCCATGACGAAAAGCATGCAATCCTGTCCTCGCAGGATTGCATGCTTTTCGTCATGGGACATGGAATGGGATAGGAGAGGTCCTATCCCGTGTCACTCATTCGAATTTGAAAATGTATCAAATGAACACATGGGAACACTAAGTTTTTTCGGGATAAAGAGTTGCGTATGTGTTAACCGAGGGTGTCAGCTATCACAATACCAAATTTCATCAAAATTAGATCAGCCGTTTTGCGTGAAAGAGTAACATCAGCCACCCATACTCACAAACTTTCACCTTTATAATATAAGTAAGGATTTTTTTTTATTTGTTTATGTTTTCTTACAAATATTGAAATAAACTTTTGGTTTGTCACAATGATGACAGATAACTAGACGATTATTCCTTCTTTACGCAAAAGCCATTGAACATTTTTAAGTGTCTGGTTATTCTAAGAAGCTTTCTAATAATGTAGTGAAATGGTTATATTTTTTAAAATTTGCGCGTATTTTCATGATAAAGATCCGACAGCAATATATAAAAAAATAAATACCTAATATTTTCTAAGGTATATTTTGATACGAGTAAAAAACCTTTTTATGTTTAGTTTTCTGCCTGCGAGGTGGAAAGGAGAGATCTTTTAAATGAGATTGGCCAAATCCCCTATCTGCTGGCTGTAATATTGACAATTCTGGGGGGATAACGCCAGTAGGAAGCCGTAGCCTCATTCTGTGAAACCGTAATGGTGAATGGCAGCAGAGCGAGATCGGGAATGGGCCGATCCTGCTCGAAGAAGAATGCGCCGAGGTGATGCCAGTATAAAAGCTTAGGAAAGAAAACACAACTTGTTTGAGTAGTGCTTCTAGAAGATACACATTGGAGGTACTTCGGCGTGTTCTTTGTGAGGTACCAGAGTTTCTCCAAAGCTTCGATGGGGTTTTTAGCCGCTAAAACCAAGTATTTCCGCCCTGTGCAGGAAAAAAAATCGAAGAGGATTTTCCCCATGAATAAAAAAGGTACACTAGGCACCCAGTTTCAGTATATAAAATCACAATATAAAATGAACTCTATGGCACCTAGTACGTATCTACTGACTATCATCGAGTTACTGTGGGCCTGCAGCTGCAAGTAGGTAATGCCCTCTATAATTTAAACTTAAGACCTAAAAATAAATCTCTGTAATGTACCTATTTGCTATAAAACTTTGACGTGCCCTGTTTGATGGCGCTCTCTATAAAAAAATACACATCCCTACTTCCCGGCTTAATATTATAAATGTTCAAATGTAATGCTGAAAACAGACTGTTGGTTTTTGTCTTACGCATAGAGTAAAGAAGCGGCCATAAATACTAGAGCAACGCATCTTACAGCGATCTGAACAATAGATTCTTTTGTTGTGTGCACACTTTGGTGCACACTGTCGGTCGAAATTCGAGGGCATGACCTTCAAAAACAAAAAACGTCTGAGACATACAGCGCAACTAACATAAATTGACAAGTGGTGAAATTAGGAACTAGAAATGAAAGTAAAAAATATCTACAACGCTTTCATTAAAATATTCTTTCATAATTTATACAATGTACATTTATACTAGTAGTCCAATAGTAGTAATGATAATAATGTCCAATGTAATTAAATTTGAAGAGAGAAAAAAATAATGGTTTCTCTGTGCACCACAGCGCTTTTGAGTGATTTGCGATTGTGGACAAACTTGAGTTTACACAACAATAGGTTTTGTAAATATGGCTACCAGCTTTTTAAGCCAAACTAATATAACATTTCTTAAAACTTACAATTAAATTAGAATTTATAATACGTACAAGGTATAATTTTCTTTATTCAATCTGCATACAAATTAAAATTGTTGAGTACAATTTGGACATTTCTAATTATTTACATCAGGTGTGGCTGGGAATCTAACTTGACTTAATAGAAATAAACACCGCAGTTCTTTGACCAGTTGTTTGTAAATACTAGACTGGACGTAATTAACAGCCTCCGCGACGCAGTTGGTTAGACGCCGCCTGTGAAACGAGAGGCCACGGGTTCGATCCCCGCACCGAGACAAATGTTTGTGAGGCCCACAAGTATTTGTCTCGGGTCTGGATGTTTGTGAGACCGAAAAGTCTCTCGTAGTTCCCGATACCCACGACACAACACTTAATTGATTTTAATGTGGGGTCAGGACTATGTATGTGATTGTTGAGTGTATTTATTTATTTAATCATCAGTAATTAGCCAAAAGTTCGTCTGTGCGTTCATTTAAAAAATGGAAGAAAAACGATCAGAGTATGTGCGTAATAGAGAAATTATTTATAATGTTAAATGTAAAGAATACAAATATGCTCACTTAAAGTAAGAAGTATGGGAACAAATAGTCAGTACCTATTTGTACTAAAGATAATAAAGTATCATACTAAAAATAACGGAGTAATTTTTTATACAATCAAATATTAAGTTATTGATGTTAAAATTTCAAAATACACGCGCTGTTTTAGGAATTATAATAGAAAAAAGTTAACCTTGTTATTTGTCTTCAGGTAGTCTCTTTTTTGTTTTCTTTTAAAATGACACTGGTAGTAGAAATATAAAAAAAAAAGACAACAAGAACAAGACGTGTGCTCGAAACACGATCTTGCCTACTTTGGAATTCACACATTTTATACATAAGTATTTCTAATATGTGTACACGGCATTGTTGCTTAACATTTTTCCACAGTAAATTTATTCTCAATATGTAATCTATGTTTGTGTACAGAATTTAATCAATCATAGTATTATATAATTGATTGATGTGTGATTTAATGTTAATTGAATCATTGTTTTTGACAATAAAACAGTTGTAAACTCGAATGTGATAGTACCACAGGTTATCACAGATAAGAACCGTTTATAATAAGCGCCAACTAGGATTGATTTCATTTAATAAAATATATTATTTATTTGTTTATATAGAGATGAGATAAAGAGTACATAAAAATCGACTCTTCCATCCCTAAAAGCTTAGTCATTGGCAGACGAGAAAACCATCCTTTGTCAATGAAATTAAAAAAATAAAAACGTACGTGGGCCCTCTGACGACCCGTACGAACCATGTAAGATGTGCTCTTTACCATAGTTTTGTACTCTTTACTCTATGCGTAAGACAAAAACCTACAATGTGTTTTCAGCTTAAGTTTGTTTGTTACGCTCTCATGCAATAACTACTTAACCGATCATTATTAAACTTTGTTATAAGAAGTAACATAGGATACTTTTTACAAAAGATATTTGTTTTTTATCGAAATTGAATATTTTGCCCGCCATTTTGAAAAGTCTACAGGCAATTGGGCGGAGCAGGACCAACGCTAGTTGGTTAAAAAAACTCCGTAGGTTGTTCCATTAATATTATACTGAATAAATACATACGTACATGCTCGATAAACTTTTTTGATTTCGAATAAGTACGAATGTGAATACCATGCAAGTCTCAACGCAAATGCTCGAAGCCAAACAAAATGTTCGATACGAGCAAAATTCTCTCAAAAAGTTTCAACGCACTCTCTGTTTCAACATGTTCTTCGAGCAAGTTTTTACGCGTAGATGAAGGGTTGAGCATGTTTGTAGATAGCGGTCGGATGAAACATGCTCATCGAGCATGTACGTACGTGTGTAACCACTATTACGATGGTTCAGTTCAGTTAGTTCAATGTGCATGAAATTATAAAGTAACATAATTTTATTATTGATTGCTTGAACACTTCGAAATATCTAAATTAATAGGTATAATTTCGTTTTACTTCATTACAAAGTTTATTGGACAATTTTGACAATTATGATCGTTTGAAAAATAACACAAAAACAGCGCTACGCTGCCGAGTAGTTTCGTTACCACTAAGGTAAATTTACATTCAAACTACCTTCAGTACCTACAAAGTTTACTGTAGGTATCAATTTTATGAAACATAGGTACTGTGTACTGTACTTAAAGACATGTATTATTCTACTATACCTATGCAAATTAATTATTACATATATATGCTATGTCTATTTCTCCCGTGAAACAACACTGCTTAAATGTACTGTTGTGTTTCGGATTGAAGGACATTGTAGCCAGAGCAACTACTGGACATATTGAGACTTAACATCTTATGTCTCAGGATGGCGAGCGCAGTGGAATGTTACTACTTTTTATGAGCGGTCGTATCGCTTACCATCAGGCGAACGGCTTGCTCGTCTCGCTATTCAAAGCAATAAAAAAAAAACTTATACGTATTTAAATAAGTACAAGAAAGCACTTATCTATCAAAAACGAATATTTTTTTCATAGGTAATATCTTTGTTGCATTAAGTTTGCATAATGTAATACGTACCCGGAAGTCACAGAAACAAATAAGTACTGAATAGTGAATTCAAACATAACGTAAACTCGAATGTATCATCGCTTCACGGCGCGGCGCCTTGAGATAATGTTATGCGCTATTGTCTAAGACGTTCTTGAGTATGTTCCCCAAGGAACTATACAATCCATATTGCGTTGCGGTGAAATAAAATTAACTTAGGCATGAAGATTGAACTGTTGCCTTTTGAGTGACTGATTTACAGCCGTTCTCTATAATCTATCTATCTTTAACTAGAGATTTCATTAGATATTTCGATACATTTTGTATTTCAGTTAACAAAGATAGAGAGATATAAATATGGTGCACATGTTTAAAGATAGCTAGGTAAGACAAATCTATATTTTAATCTTAGTTTATTGAAGTGTAGAATTGTACCGACATAGTAATGGTATCTATTTTTACCTCTTCTTAAAGATAGATAGTATATAGAGAACGGCCGTTAATGGTTGATAATAGCCGATATTATGCATTCTGATTGATGCCCGTTACGTGAATTTATATGAATTGCAAAAGAGATTTCAAATAGTTTATGAAAGTGTTGATATATGATCTTGAAATACCTATATATGGTTATCCTAAGGCTCTTGTAAACTATCAACAGTTATTTTATATATATTATTTATTGTATGTTCTGAATCCAACTATTCAGTCTCGCAATATACCCAGAATGCCAAATGTGTGACCTATTAATTAAAGGTTGTTTATTTTCCATGTAAACTATGCTAAAATGAGGATATATATGTGTATTACATATTTGGTTAGTTTCTATTATAATATTTCGCTAATACATCAGCTAAGTGAATAAGAATAAACATTCAATTTTTTTATGAGTACATTCTGAATAATAAGGCCTATAGGCATGTTGAATTCGACCTAGTTTCAAGTATTACAAGCCATGAATACCTTATTTGACTAGATTTCTAATATGGCAAATATTATGGCGTTTTAACCGGAATAAAAAACAATCGAGAAAACCATTATTATTGATAGTCTACGGAATCGCAGATGGTTAGACGCCGTCTGTAAAACGAGAGGCCGCAGGTTTGATCCCCGCACCAGTAAGGAAATGTTTGTGTGAAGTGTGAAACACAACCATTAGAGACTGAAAAGTCTCTCATAGTTCTTGATACCCAACAAATGACTGGATGTTAGAGTGGAGGCTGGACTATCAACTACGTATGTGATTGTCGGATGTATATATTTCGTCATATTGGTATAATACTGGCACAGTACAGACATGGCATTGTGCCTGAGGTTAAGAGCAATCAAGTAAACACAATTATGCCGGCCTACTGAAAGCCATACACAGCATATACACAGGTTCAATCCAAGAAGAAACGTACTTGCACGCGTAACAATGGCGGGTTTTCTGCCATCCTATACGGTGGCCGCTATCGGTTAGATTCGAATATCGTTCCAACGGTTTTAGAGACCCTACTAAGTTCTCTTGTGAAATGAAATGAAATGAAAATGAAATGAAATGAAATGAAAATATTTATTGAATCCATAAAATGTCATACACTATTTAGATTCAGTCATTTTTTTTTCCACTACCACCCAGTTCACAAGGCTGTTTTCGCCAGAGAAGAACGGGCAAGAAACTCTAGCGTTGCTCTTTTCAAAAATAAGTTTACAATACAGTGGTCATACAGGAGTTGAAATTCAGAGCAGTTCATAAATTATTCATAATAATTATTATATTGTACGGCTGAGTTAAGTGTGGTCGCCCTGACCCCCACCGATGGTGGCCGACGCGGGGTTTTTAGTCGGTATTTCGGCGCGTAATGTGGTAGGGACCCGACCCAGCGGCCGCCCGTCCACATCCACGGGCGGCACAACATCTCGCTGGGCTCGGAAGGCGCCGGTGAGTCCGACACACCCTCGCCCCTTCGGGGGTGGGATGGTCCGTAAAGGGATTTTCCCCGCGAGAAAAAAAAAAAAAAAAAAAAATGGTCGCCCTGACCGCGGAACCGGTATTGAACGAATAGCAACAAATATGTTATTTCTCGTCGGTTATAATTGAGCCAGTGGTTACAAAGATTTATAGTTTAATTTTAACAACCTAAAACAAGGCTGTAAGCAGGGCCGGCGTTACGGTAAGGCATGGTTGGGATGCCAGTGCGGAAAGGGCGCCGAATGCCAGGATTTACCGTAACCTATAGTGTTTTTTACCTATGAGTTACTGTTTTTCGCTTGGATTTGGATCCTACTCGTGGGGCACGTGGAATTCTCGCCCAAGGCGTCGTCGTTAATGCTTAAACCGCTACGACATAAAATTTACTATAGTCCATACGAATGGTCTACATCCAATACCTCTCAATCGAACTCTCGATTGAAGGAGAAGGGACTGATACAGATACAAAATGTTTAAATTATAAGCAAATGTGTTCCTTGTTCATATTTTAGTTCATTACATCAAAGAAGGATTTTAAAATTAAGTTTCATACTATTCTGTTATAACACACGTTGCATATGTGCTGTATTTACAAATAATTATGGGTTGGAAAAACACGTGAAATAGAATAATTTATCGGATATACCCTTTTTTAATTAAGTACTTTTTTTATAAATGTTGGGAATTAGTTAATAATAAAAGCGACATATCGTCGCTACTATCAAAATGGGTAATAATAATACCAATCGATTGTCATTTTTTATGTTCGCTTTTTAACAATGACGTAATTCTACCTTCGCACAGCTGAAACGAATTCACTCTTACTATCTCTGTAAACACAACGCGAATGTTCGTCAGTACTCAGACGTGTTTACTGTGTTTAGTCACTTGCAACATGTAAGGCATGAATGTCTCATAATTTTAATTAACATACATTTCTTCGAGGAAAACGTCATTGTGGTTTCTTGTAACAACAAAACCACAATATAACCAAAAGATTTTTGGTTTAGAAATGCTTACAAACTGCATATAATGACTGAGGTTAACGTTTCAAGACTGATTAATTAGGAATCATAATTGTGTGACTTTGAGAGGCATATAAATCCAATGAAACAAAACCCACACAGTCAATATACCCACACATGGCATAGCTGCAGCGACTAAGTATGCAGCTGTTTTGAAAGAAATGTTATATGTTTCAAGATTTGCTTTTGTTTATAGATGATCTACGAACCTTAAAATAACATTGGCTCTTCCGGTGAATATAACGTATGTGCCAACCTCGATTACCACTTCAGTGTTTCCACACTAATTACTACAAATTTCACAATATCACTTTTTATCTGTATCTAGGTAATTTCCGCACACTGTTGCTTAGTTCTGAGATCACAGGATGACACTATCACGTTTTGTGTCAAACACACACTAAATGGATGACTGATCTCGTCAATGACACTTAAATTCGATCCGTATAAGCGACCAATAACACTGAAATCATAACATTCCGTGGTTGGTAATATTGTCAGCAAATGGAAAATTCTCGCGCACAAAATCAATAAAACATGCGTTCGGAAATAGTAGTCAGTGTGGGCTCCATTAAGACAAAGCGTAGGCAGAGTTAGCGGCAACGCAACCGCATCTATACAAACGGTCCGAGCGCACGTTTTCCATCGACTGACGTTCGAAGACACGAACGTAAACGAAACGAACACGAGTCACAATCTCACGAATAGCACCAACCGAACAGTAGTCGGCAAAAAATTATAGTGCCCTAGTGGCGCGACCAACTTGCGACGTTGAGCCGCGTGCCAAGCAAATGTATGGCAAATTTTGACTAGATAACGATGGGTAAAATTGCTTCCATGGTGTTTTCTTTCGTTTTGGTTTTGTACGGAATAATGCATTACTTTTCAGCGCTGTGTCTAGCACAAAAATTTAAGAAGTAAATCGATACAATTTTACTTAACCCTTGATCCCCTCATGTTTCAATAGATGATTTTAGATTTTAATAACTAATATTAACGAGGTGCCCATGGAAATCAGGGCCATTAACTTCTCACGTAAAATAAACAAATAAAAAACCGTCACCATACCAGTACTTACCACTCGGTTGCTAAACATGGAATTTTCCCATTTGGTATACACCATTGGTGCAAGAAACACCTATATGTAGAAAAAAACATTATTTATAATATGTTCAACGAATTAACCAAACGAAATAACATAAACACAGAAAACAGGACCTACTAATATAATAATAAGTACAAGTGTAAATAATGGAAACGACACGGCTATGCCAGCCGCCCAGTCGCCGTACCACACATATCAACTTAACAACAATTATAGAACATTATGGAACAATACTTTAGGATGCCCACTTATTTTCTAACGTTGTTGATATTAGTGACATGCACGTGGTATTTGTATCAGCCCGTAGACACCCCACTATGGTCCCACTGCGGGGCACGGGCCTTATCTACAATCGAGAGTACGATTGACGGGGTACCCATATCATGCCCCATGCTGGCCTAGTATTCTGTATCAGCCCATGTACGTCCCACTGCAGGGCACGGGCTTCCTCTACAATCGAGAGTACGATTGAGAGTGGTTAGGCCATATAGTCCACCACGCTGGCCTAGTGCGGGTTGGCGGACTTACATACCATAGAAATTTTATAAATCGCTATGGTATGCAGGTTTCCTCACGATGTTTTCCTTCACCGTTTTAGTGCGTGGTGATTGACTATCAATACACACATGACTCCGAAAAGTCAGAGGTGTGCCCTGGGATTCGAACCCGCGACCACCGTGAACATGTTGGCAGTCGCGTCTAGTCCGTTTACCAACAGGCCACCACGCACTGGCCTAGTATGGGTTGGCAAAACCACTTTTACTTATTACAGTAATTCTTACAAAACCCATTATAAAATATTATGGTATTTAAGGTGTGCTTTCTTCACAAAGTTTTTCTTCACCGTTATTGTGTGTGGTGATTGACAATAATATGTTCGCCAACCCGCATTACGCTAGCGTGATGGACTATATGACCTAACCACTCTCAATCGTACTCAATTTTAGAGGAGGCCCGTGCCCTGCAGTGAGACGTATATGGACTGATACAGATACATACTTTGTTTTTATGGATAAGATAAATATTGAATAGGTAAGCGTATCTTGGAAGCCAAAGATTATATTCCATCATAACTTTTGGGGTTGATTTACCTAATATAGAAACTATTGAAATCCTTTTTAATAATCAAATGATTATGAGGACTTTCCTACACGATCTTGGAAGTCCAAGTCTAATCACAAAGATTTTAATATTATAATCCTACTTGATTTTGCGTTGTTCTTGTGACCCGCTAAATCCGTGGTCTAAAGCTAAATAAAATTGGTCAATATCAAAATTCTACGTTATAACAAAATTGTAATACAAAATCGACTAAGAAATCATGGAGACATTTATATCATGATAACTAATTCAAGTTCAAAATTATATTCAATCTGTATATTATGCAGATAGAGCACTATTTAGCAATGAATATATTAAAGGTTTTTATTTTAATACTAATGATATTTTGTTTGTTCGGAAAAGTATTCAAAACACCAAAGGGAAGCAGAATACACAATAAGACCTCAGCATTATGCGACCTCCAGTATACCGGTCATGTTACAATCACTGCAATTCTAATAAGACTGTAAAATTTACTGACGTCACTTGTTGCTAATAATTGTGACAGAGAATTTCATTCAACGTATTTTGGGTGACTCATTACTGGCAATGATATAAAACGTATAATGATGTTAAAGCACCAATGCTTGTAAATATTAATAGAATACTGAGTTTTCGTCTCAAAGCTTTGATGTGAATATAATAGCTATAATAGACCCAGATAAACTATACACTAACAAACTTTAACCCCATCATGCTAATAATGTAAACATGGAGGGCCCGAGAAAAGTAGTGGGTACTGGAAATTCGTATGGTCTGAGTCCCCAAACCCATATTTTTCGTTATAAAAATTACAAGTTCCTTCACGTATATTCTAACATAAGTAAAAATGATTAGCAAATATAAAGTTCAGTTGCTGGTGGTTTGGATAGGTCAACTTTTTTTACCGATAATGCTATACTATGAAAATGAAAATAATAATATACATATACCGGGTATCTCAAGACTGCTACCGAAAACGAAGTCGGGTGGTAGTTTTAGTGACTACAAACACAATGCAACAAAAAATTTCGCAAAGAAACGCGACAGTTATTTTTTATGATTTTTTAAATATCGTCATTTTTGGGTGGTAAATCCATAGTTTTTGTTAAAATAATAATTTAAACACTTTTATACCTTAGATTATTCATAAATAAAATGGTATACACTATTATTTTAGGAAAAAATGTATGTACCACCCAAATATGGTCAAAGGAAAAAAATAACAAAAAAATGGCGCTTTTTTTGCAACTTTTTCTGTTGCACTGTGTCTGAAGTCGCTTAAACCACCCGGCTTCGTTTTCGGTAGCAGTCTTGATATACCCTGTATTTAAATAATTCCGATTTTATACTACGAAGTACCTAAGTAGACATTTTTATTTTATCAAAGTTTAAGGGTGTTTGGTTGGTTGGTGCTATCATATTAAGTGTCTGACAATGTATAGGAATTAAGTTCTGTTATCTCGAAAGAAACAGAGCAGACTTTGTGCATCATCGGTTACGGGTTCAATTCCCGCATCTAATATTTTGGAAGTTCTACAGTTTATAGACACATGTCCAGGTCTGTTTGTATTTTTAGAATGTATTGTGGTGAAACGCATTCAGCGCGGCGTATAGGAGTAACAATAATACAAGAAAGTACTTAAAAGGTGACAAATAACTAGGGCCTCATTACTAAACTCGGATGAGCGAAGGATTAACTTTAGGCATTGGACTAGAGAATTCAATCTATTATTATGAATAGCTAGACAGTAATGACTATATCAATAAAATCTATATTCTTCAGCCTAACATGATAATCCTGTTATGGCAATCCACTGTTTTTAAAAGTAAAAAGAACGGTCAAAATAAATTACTCAATTTTAAAGATTTGGCCTAAAATTTAATCCCTCGCTCATCCGAGTTTATTAATAAGGCCCAGACCAAATGGTCAAATAACTACAATCCGAAATCGGAAAATGAATATTTGGAGCCGAGTAATATTCACAGGCACAAAACTGTTGCAATAAATTAAAAAAATACTCATGAACTACATAAAAAATAAATAACTCTATAAGCCTTTTAAATTCTGATGTCATTTTCATAAAGTGGGCGGCCGTTTTTGTTCGAGCTATCTCCATTCTCTGCCTAAGTCCCGTTCCGCACACCTACATAATAGGAGGCAGTCGCATGTCCATTTAAACATTTGCGGTATTACTCATACAATCGTTATTTATTTTATCGTTCTAAGGCATAAATAAATGGATGTAGATGTATCCAAATATAAAATAATTTACTTCCTCTGCCTCCTCTTGTACTATTATGGGTTTGGTGATCTACCTTGAAGAACGGGTTAAAACAATATAGGTGAAATAAAAGATAGGGGCGGACACAGAATATCAGGAATGTAGCTGGACCATACTGGATCTAGCAAACCGGTAACAACTAACATTGGAGGGAGTTAGAGAGGAGGCCTTTGCTTCATATAGTGTAAAATAATACCTAAGTAGTAGAAAGTTAAACAATATTTTAAGAAATAAAGGCTTATTATATACCGACCCTAATGATTTAAAAAAAGTTTACATACTAACTGTCTCTAACTATATTTTTCAGATAGGTTAGATTAGATTACTGTTAGTTACAACAGTGTATTACTGATATTTGGCGTCCTTCAAATCACTCATTCATCATGGTCACACACATCCATTCATCGGTATACTCGTATCGAGTTAGTATCAAAAGCAATATTGGATGAAGTTACAACATAAGAGCGACCGACATAAACACCGTTGTCGTACAGGTCGTTGGTCATTGAGGTCAACAAACTAGCTCTAAGGCAAATGGGTCAGTAGGTGCACGTTGTATTTAAATCTGAAAACTATTATTCCACTACTACAATAAGGCTAACAGATAATATGTCTTTAGAGATAGGTAATACTAATAGCATTCTTAGAATAAGAAGAAAAAGGCATTTGTCATGGGACAATTTTATAATAATTACCAGTATGCGTAGATTTCTTCAAATTGCATCAGTGATCCTAGAAATGTACGTTATTATAACCTTCTGGTTTGAAATTGTAAAAGAAAAGGGCTATTTATCTGAGATTTTACGCAAACTGATATCGAGAATAAGTTACACGACATTAGCGAGAGTTTTGCATAAAAATATTTCAGCAGTTCTATTTTAAATCATTGAGCGCTCAAATAGCGCCGCAGATGTAGTAAGCGATACCGATACTCATATTTTAAGACAACTGTTTAAAAGCTGAAATTCAGAACGAAAAATACTTTTTACACCAAAAATATCGTACATTTCACACTTATAAATAGTGACAAGTGTACCCAATAAAGAATACAATCACCTGCTCCTTTTACCCGTTTTGTCGCTATCTATTATTAAATACACACATGGCTTAAAATAATATTGTGTATCACTCACATACCATGGAAATGAAATTGCAGACGAACTTGCAATTTAATGCGCTATGTAGTGTCATAACGGTAGTGATTACGTATGAGGATAGGTATAATAGTAAGTTGGTAGGCGTTAGGAATCTAGCAAACGAAACGCCATGATACTGAATTACAGATTACAATTAACTCTGCGGATAAGATAAACACTCGACAATTGTAAGATAAGGAAATATTCATAAGATTGGTGTGTAATCCCAGGATTTAAATTCAGACGACAGAGAGTGCTATTTTTGCAAGTCGCATGAGATGTTATAATTATAGAAGTAGACAAATATAAACTACGTAAGTACCGTTTCATAAATATAGAATGCGTGACGTATTCTGTTTACCTGCTGCCACGGAACTGAATGTACGTACCACAAATTGAATATTAGAATTATGCATTTTTTCTACTTCATAAAATATTTTAACTTAATGTAAATAAGCAGAATCAACTGAAGCAATAATGGTACGGAAGAAAATATTCTTTAGGCACGTACGGGTACTTCAATACTATGCCATTTACTGTATTATTTTTGTTATCTACATTTAGGATTCCCGTATTTCATTTATCCACGTTGCTACAAATTATTTACTTCGATCTATCCCTAGACTCACACGAAAGCGCGCAACTCGCAATATGATTTAAAAGCATGGTGTCTACGTAAGTGGCCTTTTATTCTAAGGTTGGCTTGCCAAAACTCCAGCCTCCGGGCAACGTTCCTTCTTTTGTTAAATTGTCTAATAATTTGAATTTGCTGCTACCATTTTTAAAATTCCATTTTCCATTTTAAAAAGGAATATTCTCAATACAAAAACGAAATAATTTAATATGTGAATAGAACCTACGCATTCGCAGTGAGCTCATTGACGTGTCACCTGACTCACCACGCCCGTGCCTACTCTTTTATGTTATCGTCCAGTCATCAATATAACAATATATGCATCTCAATATTACAAATACATTACAACAATTAAAAAAAAAAATATATATTTAAATTATACCATATGTCATTTCGATCAACTTCAAATTTTGAAGAACATAAATACGAAGTAAGTACCTTAAGGGGAAAATCAATCACGTAACATAGGTTGATGAGTGAAAGCAAATTTCCATAACTTGTTATCGCAACTCACTCATCAACTCATCGTTCGATTTCTTTTAAATCAATAAATCTTAAAATTACATATGTAATATGATTAATTTGTATCATATACCACTATTAATTGATGAATGACTAAGCAAATAATTAATATTTATACAATTAGTAATTGCGCTGCTTTTCATCTCCATTCTCCACATTATTTATTTATTGCATGGCCAACGCCCATAATTACCTGTGGCTGATTATTATGCACAGAGGAATTGAATTTGTAACAGGCATCTGGGGGCGCGGCCGAGCCCCCTCCAAGTCGAGCTATAGGCCGTAACATCCTTTTCTCGAAGCAATTCAGACCATTTTCAACCCCCTATAACTTCGTTGTGGCTAAAGCATGAAGCCTGAATTTTCAGTTACTAAGCAGGCATTGTGTAAACACGGTATATTTAAAATTTCATTCAATTTGAACCAGTAGTTTAAGAATTATAACTAGTCAAACTTTCTTAATTTTGTCACTCACTGACTGACTGACCGATCATCAAAAGTCTAAGGCACTTCTAGCAGCCATAGAACCTTCAAATTTAGAAAATAATTAGTGTTTAGTGTCTAAAGTAAGGAAAAATTCAAACATTTCATAATTTGTGTCTAGTTTTCTAGATAGACCAACTGCGTGAATAACTTTGTAATCCCATATAAATGTAAAGGATTACAAAGTTACATTTGCAGTTAATGAATCATTGTACCCGTATATAATGGAATAATAGTTGTAGATAGATATCTATATACATAAGGCATAAGAGGAGGGGATATAGAGAGGGAAATGGTGTATTCAGCCCATGAAACTGTACAACATTCCTCTAGAAAAACATGACGAAGAAAAACGTTTTTTTTTTATTTTTTTTATTGCAATGAATGACGAGACGAGCAAGCCGTTCGCCTGATGGTAAGCGAGACGACCGCTCATAAACAGTAGCAACATTCCACTGCGCTCGCCATCCTGAGACATAAGATGTTAAGTCTCAATATGTCCAGTAGTTACTCTGGCTACAATGTCCTTCAATCCGAAACACAACAGTGCATTTACGCAGTGTTGTTTCTTGAAAACTTGCAATATCAATTACAATGAAAGAAAGAACATTAATAATCAAATCCGCTATATTTGTGATAAATTGATACCTACAAAAATAAGAAAAATCCATAAGACAGAGGCTTTAAGAAAAATCGTTAGTGATATTCTAGAAGTAAGAAGTACCGAAAAGGAAAAAAGTAGGACTCTACAAAAAGACGTGAGATCCCATCAAAAACATCCTGTAAAAAAATTCCAAGTCTCGCAGCTCAGGTTTTCTACCGCAAAAAGTTGTGAGATGCATGTAATACCAAGTCGATTAATTTATTTAATCCTTAAGGGACCTTCTATATAAAGTTATTACGTTAGTTATTACCATATCAATATTAAAAATTCTATACGTTTTAAATAAATAGATCGACTTGGCCAGCAGCATTATGTATAAATTGTACGATACATTATGTTTTCATGCGATGGCCAAGTCGATCCATTTATTTAAAACGTAAAGAATTTTTAATATTGATATGGTAATAACTAACGTAATAACTTTATATAGAAGGTCCCTTAAGGATTAAATAAATTAATCGACTTGGTATTACATGCATCTCACAACTTTTTGCGGTAGAAAACCTGAGCTGCGAGACTTGGAATTTTTTTACAGGATGTTTTTGATGGAATTCAGAATACATGAATATAGATAATTCGATAATAATTAACTCATATTTACTAGGTACTTATTTTTTAAATACTTCAATCATAACTAATGTAAAGATAACCTGATTTATTTGCGGGCTGATATAATCTGCTATTCTGCAAAATAGGCTCACAAATAACTTAATTAAATCTATTTATACTGGATAGTTCTGTTGTAATTTTTTTATATCGTAATACTTGCTTTAAGAAAAATCCATTACACTCTTGCTTAATTTTGCATTATTGGCTGCAATTTCGAGATGTACCTACGCCACAGCGCGTGGCCTCACATCTGTTATGGACGACCGTAACACATGAAACGGGATCCAAACTAAGATGTAAGTAGGGGACAACTTTGATCCTCAATGAAAGGCACCAGACATAATTAGGCGTCGGGCGATCATATGGAAGGAATTGGGACGCTTCTCACTCTGAGGTATCTAGTGTAGCCAAAAAAAGCGTGCAATAGCCACCGACGGGTTTAGTTGGTATGCTGGTGTAGGATTTGTTAGGGACACGGCTCGGCCGCGTTATACGCCGCATGACGGTCTGACAGGCTAGTAACATTAATATACCAATTTCAGTCTCTTCCAAGTTCAATGGTACCGAAAATCTTGACAGATTTTCCCTCAATATAAAAAGCGTATAAGTATGTTTTAAGTCTAGATATCACAAGCTGCTAGTAATCTAATGAGTGTTGCGCGTACGGAATGCTGTATCGAGCCACTATGCTTTACTAACCTATTACGGTGTGAAAGTACTCATAAGGTAATGGCGGATTAGCATAACATAAGTACATCATAGCAGATTATCTCGTAGGTGGGACCAAGACCTAGTAGGGGCAAAAGGCTCCACGTCCAGTTTCAACTTGAGAGAATGTGCTATAAACCTCGCGCTTTTCTAATCCGTTACTGGCTAAGGGTATTCCGCTATAAGCTGTTAGAGAGCATTCCATAGATGCGTGCCGCATAGACGACACGCAATATCAATCACATATAATTGTGTGAACCAGGTTGCGCGAGTGAAAGCATAATGTGTTTTGGGTCGAATTGCTTCCGTTCCGAAAATTTCAAACTCGAAACCAACAATTACAGGTTATCGGACCGGAGAGTAAAATCGACATATGTACATATAACGATTAACGATTAAGTAAGTAAGTATGTTGGTTGCGCTTGTATTACTATGCGTTGATCGCGTTTATTAAAAGTCAATCACGTTGAAAATGGTAGGTACTTTAATGCAATACATAAACTCACGCCTTTTTCTCACAAGGGGGTAGGTGCTACCAGGACACCCACATTTTGCTTTATGTATTCCGTCTCACGATGTGATAACTGATAAAAGAGGAGAATCTGCGGCCGTATCGGTTACATGTTCCTAACTCCAGACTAATAATGAAAAGAAAATTCCAATATCACTGCTTGACCCGGTATTCGAACCCGAGAACTCGGCGTTGTTATCCGAAGGGTCGAAACAAGGTCATTTGCTGTTATAAAAATCGGTATAGCTGACATATATTTTTTTGATCCGATCGTTCAAGTTTAATATGTGATATGGATAAAATAAGCCCTAAGCGCTTTCATCATCATCACCTCAGCCGAAGGAAGTCCACTGCTGAACATAGGCCTCCCCCAAGGATGTCCACAACGGCCTGTTGGAAGCGCAAACTGCAAACTTAGCCAGGTCGTCCGTCCACCTTGTAGGCGGGCGTCCGACATTTCGCTTGCATGTACGTGGCCTCCGCTCTAGAACCTTTCGGCCCCAAGCGCTTTATTACGTTATAGAAAGAATAAAAAAATTCGGGTTCCAAAGAACTGGTGTTTTAGATAAATATTTATTAACGTATAAATATTTTGGCAGCCATGGCATTAACTTTTTCTGCTGCCGTTTCCAGTCAACCACGGGGAAGCAAAATACTTTATGAGATGGTGATAGAGCAATTTTAACTTTCTTTAATATTTTCATATACTTCACAACAAGCAGGCAGGCCATAAAAAAAATGGATATTTGGAAAATAACGCCCGAATACTGGAACGCAACTTGAATATAAGTTGCACTTAACTACGTTGATTCCGCTTAAATGTACTGGCTAAGTGGGCCGTGTGCTGTTAAGAGCAACTTATTATTTGAATGGCGTTCCAGTATACGGGCGTAAGTCACTTTTCTTAAAAACCCAACTCGATTAAGGCTGCACGAATGCATTATGCAGAGTGTGTTACATAATACACCTACATGGTATATCAAGACTGCTACCGAAAAATTAGCCGGTTGGTAGTTTAAGAGACTTCAGACATGGGCGTATTCACAGTGGGGCAGAGTGGAGCGCTTGCCCCACCCTGGCTTTGACCTGTAAGGTACCTAACCAACTCTAAAAAAATAAACTATCTAGGTAAAATACTAGGCAGGTGAATATAAGAAAGTATTTAGGATAATTTGAATTACAAACACAGATACAGGGTGTTATAGGGTGCAAACTTTTTATTGGAACAAATATACCGAGGGAGACCGTGGGTACAGTTTGCTAATTACATATTATGATTTAAGACTGCTGCCCCACCCTGATCCCACGGCTGGCTACGATCATGACTTCAGACACAATACAACAGAAAATGTTCCAAAAAAATCGTTTATTTTTTCTCCTATGGTCATATTTGTGTGGTAAATACATTTTTTTCCTAAAATAATAGTGTATACCCATTTATTTATAAGTACTCTAGGGAATAAAAGAGTTTAAATTATTATTTTAGAAAAAACTATGGATTTACCACCCAAAAATGATGGTATTTAAAAAATAATTAAAAATTGTTGTCGCGTTTCTTTGCGAAAGTTTTATTGTGTTTGTAGTCACTAAAACCAAGTGTAAGTACAGAAGGAAGGCGTTTGTTATTAGGACAAGCAGCTGCTATAACAAAATGACTAGTGAATTTCCAACTATCGACATATTTAATACCTCCACAAATAGTTTGAAGAGATGTCTAAATAACGCATTCTTTTGTAACTAATATATAATATAACTGGTACATAATTGTGTGTAAAAAAGTCAACCGACCGTAATGTTTAATGCATTCTGTTTATGTATATATGTGGAAACTTGTAATTGGCATGTAACTACCATAATACCTAATATTTGTTATTAGTTTAATTTAGCTGTAAGTTTCCCTAAGAGAATAAAATAAAATAAAATAAAACTACCAGCCAGCTTCGTTTTCGGTAGCAGTCTTGATATTCCCAGTATATAACAAATTCATAAATGTACGAATTTATGTCTGCCCAGCAATAAAAACCTTAATTTCATTCAACTTCACAGCCTCCGTGGCACCGTGGCACGGGCGGTTTGACGTCGCCTGTGAAACGAGGGGACGCGGGTTCAATCTCCGCACCGAGAGAAATGTTTGTGCGGCCCACAAATAGTTCTTCCGGGTCTGGGTATTCGTGAGACCGAAAAATCTGTCGTAGTTCTTGATACCCACGACACAAGACTCGATTTTAGTGTGAGGTCAGGACTATGTATGTGAATGTTGGGTGTTATTTATTTTATTAATTTATTATTTTCTGATCGCTCTATTTACGTATCGACTATAATATTCTAGCATCAGAAGCTTTTTGTCTCAAATCTGAGAAAGTTTCGTTTAGTTTACATACAATACATGCGAATTTGATCATGCAATACCTACATTCTAAATAAAAGAAAATGAGTGCTTGCGTTATCTCTCAGTAAATTTATATCGGATCATTTTCTATGCTTATTATAATATCCTTCCTAATGAACCATCAATAATCTAATAAAACTATCGAAAAAAACTAACCGGTGTACAAATAACTGAATTAGTCTGTTTATCTGTCTAGTTTCAACTCACACGGTTCCACGTTTATTGCTGAAAGGGTCAAGGCAGAATCACCAATCAATGTTCTCAACCTCAGTTCAAATTGTCGAAATTCTCTGTTCAAATTCTCAATCTAGTAAATATACTCTATTTATTTTTTACAATGAGAGTGTCCACATTTTTTATATTACTATCTCATAAATAATGTAATAGGAACAGTCTAATTTATATAATATACGCCTCGGTGGCGTAGTTGTACTACGGTACGGTTATAAAGCTGAGGTCTCGGGTTCGAATCCCGGGTTGGGCAAAGTGATATTGGATTTTTCTATTCAGTATCAGCCCAGAGTCAGGAATTTGTGCCCGATATGGCGATAGGCTCGCCACCTATCACATTGTGGGACGGAACATACAAGGCGAAATGTGGGTGCCCTCGCACCTCTGCATACCCCTTCTGGGAACAAGGCGTGAGTTTATGTATGTATGTAATTTATATAAATAAAGTTTCATGGGTGGAAGAACCATATTCTTAGCATTCTTTATTCAAAATGAGGGTGATTGTGTCTCTCACAGAAAATCGATGAGGAATAACAGCTGTTTTCTCACTTAGCCAGAAAGCCCTGCAAAAAGCACGATTCTGAAAGTGTCGTGAGTGGTTATGACGAATAGGGCGTACTGCCTATTGGGAAGTGATTAAAATCAATCGAGCCATTTGTTCATATTGATGTTGGCAAAAGTTGAATGGGAACAAAGGCGTCTGATGCCTACATCGAAACAAATGGAAGAAATGAAGGCAAACGAAAAACCACATTTACAATTGTCTTTTAACATTGTAACTTTACAAAACTGTGAACTGATTAAAATGTGTAGTGAATTAAAAATATACTCGCGAGTGGACTGCGCGAGACATACTATAGCCAATGACGTATGTGGTCGGGAGTAGGGACGTTTTTTGAAATCTTTATTGGGCCAATATGTACATTTAGTCTTATTAGGTGAACGATTATAGCTATTGAACTTCTTAAAATTGCCTGTAAACTGTGTTATCTTTGTCCTTTCTTTATAATGCGTTGGAATAGCGCAATGCACCTGATGCGAGTTGTTGGTGCCGTCTAGATAATGTAGCGATAGCCGATTATTTATCTCTCGTAACTCGACATAATTATTATGGCCTCGTTTTGCTTTTTTACATCTCTTTATTGGTTGACATTACAAAACAATAAAGCCAAGTGTGAAAATACCCACATACCTAGTCAGGTCATAAATTCTCACATGTTTAATATAAAATAATTGAAAAGTTTATTCATTATGTAACCATTTATATACCAAAATGAACTTAACAAAACATAGATCCTTATGACACTAAAGTTTATTCAAAATGACCTCCGTGATTTTGAATACAGGCCTTCAATCTGCGCGGCCAGTTGTCTATCGCAGCACGAACGAGGTCCATGTCAATATCGGCGGCTGCCTTAATCAAGGATGTCTTGAGTGACTCCAAATTGGGATGAGGCTTTGAGCACGCCTTTTCCTCCAAGTGTTGCCATATCTTGTGATCTAACGGATTCAAATCTGGACTGGAGGAGGGCCAGTCTTCGTGCCGGATGAAGTCGATTTCACGCGCCGCCAGCCAGTCTTGTGTGCTCTTCGCTCTATGAGCTGGCGCCGAATCTTGTTGGAATACCCAGTGCCTGTTATTGAACATGGTATGAGAAACAGGTTCTACAAGGTTCGTCAGGACTGTAATTTGATACACAACTGCATTCGTTTTTACACCTTTCTCACAAAAATGTACCTCTGTTAAGACCCAATAAGAAACTCCCAACCATACCATGAGCGAGGATGGAAAATGACCTCGTGGGACACGCGGAATACGGTTGCTCGCTTCTTCACTACTGTGTGCATACACCTTATCATTTTGTTTGTTGTAGCTCTCTTCTACGGTAAATTTTTTTTCATCTGAAAAAAGAATTACCGATATTTTTTTCCCGCGTACCGCTTCAACAAAGCGCGGCATCTCTTCAGTCTCAGGTCCATTAGACGAGCATTCAAACGATGTCCTGTTTTTCTTCGATATGCCCGAAGCCCTAAGTCTTCATTTAACACCCTTTTCACCATGGTTCTGCTTAACCCCATCTGAAGGGCCAACAGTTTCTGCTTACGTTTGGGATTTCTTTGAATTCGCGCCTTCACAGCTTTTATCACTGCTGGAATCCTAACAGACCGAGGGCGACCACTTCTTGACCTGTCATCTACACTAGAGTCTTCATTGTATCGTTTGATGGTAAATGAATCTTTTGGTTATATTCAAAATTTTCAGTACCTATGTCAAAAATTTGAATTGGCGCGTAACCGCAACGATGCAACGCAATAACTGATACACGGTCTTCTTTAAGCGTCCACTCCATATTTAAAAATGAGTAAAATTCTAAAATGTATACATTTTTATTTTCATGAACAATTCGAAATTCGAATTCAATAAACTTTTTTGTGGCCAGCATTTTAAAAGAAAAGTTTTTACTGTGTGACAATACTTATGACCTGACTGTGCATATTCATATTATATTTACGCCTGTGTATCCAAGAGTAGTTAGAGGCCCCACTAACGTTCACAGTTCGCAATTTTGTCCCAAAGTGTAATAATACATATACAGGGTGGACAAGAAAACGGCGCACCTGCTAATATACATTATAGTATATCGTGAAGGCATCTTAATTAATACGGATTTGCATGGCGCTAGCGAATATTAAGAAAGATGCCGAGAAAAAAAAAACTAACCTTACATATGCTAACCCTTAACACATTACGCTAAAGTGATTGAACCTTACAACTGAACGGTAGACACTCAACAATAAATAAGCATAGCTCATTATTTACATATAAGTCGTACGATTGTGTACATAACGCTTAGGGTACATAAAAAGGATATTAAATTAATACTATCAACAGTCACATACATGGGTACTAACCCCACACTAAGATATAAATCTTGTGTCGCGGGGATTAGAAAAATAATTATGGTTCATGGAAATTATTTGTCTCGGGGCAGAAACCGAACCCGCGGTCTCTCATTTCACAGGCAGTTCTTACCAACTGTTCCACGGAGGTCGTCGGTGACTCATATGGGCTGGTTAGTTGTCATTAATGACCACTAAAATAGTTAACTGACCTTGTAATGTAAACCGTAATGGCCTTGATAGGCAAGGATGGAAGCGCAGGATCCGCCAAAACCCGCACGAAAACACTGTCACAGTTTGGTAGCACAAATCACTTTTTCTTTTACAATTCACATAACACAAGTTACATCAAAAGCTATAAAATTGGGTAATGTTCAAAGCATAGTGAAATTAATAAAATTTACTCAAAATAACTGAAAACGAATTTACAATAATATGCACACGACTAATACATGCACACGCGATCGCAATCCGAATCCAACTAATAAAAAATAAATTATTATTTTGATTTTTGAAAGATAAAGGCCCGTTCACATTAGATACAAAGCTTTCCTATTTGAGTTCATAATAATTCAAGTGAACAATTAGTATTAGTACCTACTGTATCAGCTCATATACGTGCCACTGCAGGGCACGGGTTCTCCAGTGCAGTAAATTAGTGGTTAGTGTTTATTGATTTCACTAATTTTATCTCACAGAAGTCTCATATGTAAATTCTATGCTGTAATGGTAGACGACATTTCTCTAGGTATAAGAATTTAGAAGAAATGTTATTACTTTAAAGTAACATTATTTTCAAAACACATTAAAGTAATGTTAAATACAATAATAAGCAAAATTAAATAGGCAATTTGTAACTGACTGGATCGGTTGATGACATATTTAAATAATATTATAAGCTCTTGAGCAAGTAAGGACCATTCTATCAGTCCAATAAGATCTTTTTTTTAACGTAACTTTTATATCGGAATAGGTACTTAATCAAATTAAGTTATATCAAGTGTGTAGTGTGAACACACCTCAAGATGTCGGTCTTCTTTTGCAAAATGCTAAAAGTTACCGACAAAGACATTGCCGCCTTTCGGCTCGCGCTCACAAAGGGCGGCGGCAACCTCAAAGGAAGAATAATCGAGCCGCGTTGGATCCGACGAAGTACACTATGACCGGCGGCTTCCTTTGACTAATAGGGCCGAATTGGGCCATCATTTTAAAAATATTATTTTTTATTAATCAGTGTCATCAGATTATTTTTACAATGAATATTAATAATTTAGATAATTTAAATGTTATGTAGGTATTACGAAAACTTTTCTAATTAGAATTAAATTCGCAATCTTACATGATTTAAGCGATGACCAATGTGATTTCTTGGTTTCTTTCAGTTTGGATTTGTGACACTAAGGAAAATAATGACAAACAAAATAATAGTCAATCCATACACGATGCAACTGCACCTAAAGTTATTATGTTGTTAATTTATTGACGCTTAAATCTGAGTACGTCCCTGTTTAACTGATTTATTTATTTGAAATGAAACAAAAAATATCCTTTTTTGAAGTTAGAGAAGGATAAATTATACAGCTAAGAGTTCATGACCTTACCCATGTGTAAACAACGGTTAAAGCGATGTCTAAGAAAGTTTTGATGCTGTTAAAAATGGTTTTCGTGGTATATTTCGTTAACCGTTCACTTAATGACGAAACGAAAAAATACGTATGTGTTTAAATTTTGTTCTTCATCTATTCCAACTGGTTTTATGCGAAAAAGTGGTGATTAAACTGAAAACTTTAAACGGTCATAACTTCAAAGCGGATAGGTATTTTCCAAATATTATTTTTTTATTACGATATTAATATTATGCCCTTGTACCCGACTGAGCAAGTGCGCCATTTTTTTGCGCTCCCTGTATATCATATAATAGTCTATATGATATGTATTATATTTATACTATAAAGAGTAGCTACTGCCATGCTGGACATAAATTAGGTCCCAAATAATTCACAACAAGGCCTTCCAATCAAAATCAACGAAAATGAATTTCCCGACCTGGAAAATGTTCCCGGGACCTCTCGGTAAACAGTCCATACATGTTGAAATAGCGCGTAATAAAGTGCGTGGTGGCCTGTTGGTAAACGGACTAGACACGACTGCCAACATGTTCACGGTGGTCGCGGGTTCGAATGCCAGGGCACACCTCTGACTTTTCGGAGTCATATGTGTATTGATAGTCATTCACCACGCAATAAAACGGTGAAGGAAAACATCGTGAGGAAACCTGCATACCATAGCGATTTATAAAATTTATATGGTATGTAAGTCCGCCAACACGCACTAGGCCAGCGTGGTGGACTATATGGCCTAACAACTCTCAATCGTACTCTTGATTGTAGAGGAGGCCCGTGCCCTGCAGTGGGACGTATATGGGCTGATACATGTATGTTGAAATAGACCAACAAGGGGACTCAAAATAAACAGAGTAAAACGAACCATTACTAATCAACATACATTTTATTGGAAGACATCGTGTTGGCTCAAAAGCGAAATAACCTATTCGGTAATATATGATAAACAATTTCTACTTCTATACATCACTATAAAATAAATAATTGAATAAATGTGTATATTTGAAAGACTAAATATTACACGAGTAATAATATGCGTTTCGTAGCACTATAGGAATGTTTTCGTGTTACTTGTTAGTCACATTTTCTATATTTGTAGTTTACAGATCCTTTAAAGTTTTCCTCAATGCATCTAAGTAAATTTCCGCGTGCTTTGGTTGAAAAATGAGAGCTGGTCTCAGCCGAATTGCTTTCTCTCCACAAGTTCCTCCCAATACACCTGTAATTAATGACGAAAACTTTATAGAACATGAAGAATTTTTTACATAATAAGCTAAATTTTGGAGAATTAGTCATTAATATACGCCGAAGATGGTAGTCAGTAACTGTAATTGTATCTATCAGCCCATATACGTCCCACTGCAGGGCATGGGCCTCTTCTACAATCGTCAGTACGATTGTGAGTGGTTAGGCCATATAGTCCACCACGTTGACCTAGTGTAGGTTGGCGGATACCATATCTACCATAGATTTTTTTATAAATCGCTATAGTATGCAGGTTCCTCACGATATTTTCTTTCACCGTTTTAGTACGAGCTGATTGACTAATAATACACACATGACTCCGAAAAGTTAGAGGTGTGCCCTGGGATTAACTGTAATTAGTGGGTCAAATTATAAAAGTGCAAGTAAACGAATACTTCTGTCCGGTGTCCTCCTCTCTCATTACATCTTTAAACGCCGCTACTGAACGGTGATTATTTACCATCCGGTGTCCATCACCAATCACAGATCCTTATAATTAATAATACGCAATCTACCGCCGTACTGAGCTGAGCGTATGCCTCCTCGAACAACTCCAGTGTTGAACAGCTTACATCCGATACCCACCACCATTTTCAAATCAGCAGAACGTCATTCATTACATTTATGTCAGCAAGATGTCCACTCGTCCGGGGCGGAACCACTATCTCATAGTAAACCGTGACTTGAAGCGACAGTTTAGCTGTCGCTTTTCGTTCAGTAAGGTAGATTGCTAGATGCCCAATACCCCTATCCTCTTCCCATCTTTTTGTTTCGCCCCTCCACTCCCGTTTTCATGGGCCGGCAACTCATTATCGACGTGTTATGGAATGTTCATGGGCGGCAGTGATTCGGACCTATGGAATAATAAAAAAGTAATAACCGTTTTTCTTGAGACTGTTGTTGATTTTGTCTCTGACTTCGGTGGTATTCGCATTGTAGGCCAGGAAAGTGCCTCGGCCACGCACACTGTTTATGATATTAGGGAACTCATTTTCGAGACCATGAAGACCGGCTTTAAGAATCTTTCCAGTCTCGTTGACGAGCGCAAGCAGATTCTCCTGCTTGATCACTTTGAGCACACGTTCCAACAATATCAGTTTGCCGGGGTCACCCATCCAGGTGTTGAAGATGCGGTAAGGATGAGGAGCTCTGAAAATGCAAAATAAATAAATAATAAATAACATCCAACAGTCACATACATAGTCCTGACCCCACACTAAGATCGAGTCTTGTGTCGTGGGTATCAGAAACTACGAGAGACTATTCGGTCTCACAAACATCTGGGTGTTTGTGAAATACATATTTGTTGGCCGCACAAACATTTCTCTCGGTGCGGGGATCGAACCCGCGGCCTCTCGTTTCACATGCGGCATCTAACTGACTGTACCACGGAGGCTGTCATAATAAATATATTACTTTACAAACTACTACATATTGTGGCACTATAGCTCTATATAGTAGTCACAGATCACTCCCAATAGATACCTAATGCAAGGCAGCGGTTGCGCCCAACACATATAAGCTATCAGATAGATATAAACCGATGCCAAATGTCGCGTCATCAGTGTCGTCCAAGTAGTGGACCCGCACATGTCGTCGCACGTTAGCGAAAATTACATTTTGGGAACATAATATAACAGTTAATAATGATTTGTTCAATAAAATGGTGTGCAAAAAACTAAAAAAATAAAGTATCTAAAAAACGCAATAAGTTTTCATCGAAAACTAATATTCTTTAAATTAATTTGGTCCCGAGCGAGCTCAATTTATACTGGTTAATGTATCAATGTCAAACAGTCGAGTTCGGATGGAGAATCAGCCGTCTCTTTTTCGCATAGCAATAACCGTAATAAGCCATCTTTTTTTGGCGAAATCACGCGTTCTTCTAGTGTTTGACGCATGTTTATAATATAATTCCCAGAAATATCGATATTGTAAAACAATAATGTAAATTAATTTTATTGAATGACAATGTCACAAAATATATATTGATTTAAATAAAAATTGCAAATTACCATAATTACGTTATTTTATGTAATTTGAAATAGTTAAATTTGTTAACAAGGTACTTTTACAATATTTTTTATTTATCTTTGGCGTAATTAAATTTCCTTTTTTCCCTCTAGCTGTATACGTTTTCAAATACCGGGTATCTCAAGACTGCTACCGAAAACGAAGCCGGGTGGTAGTTTTAGTGACTACAAACACAATGCCACTAAAAATTTCTCAAAGAAACGCGACAATTATTTTTTATGATTTTTTAAATATCGTCTTTTTTGGGTGGTAAATCCATAGTTTTTGCTAAAATAATAATTTATACTCGTTTATACCTTAGATTATTTATAAATAAAAGGGTATACACTATTATTTTAGGAAAAAATGTATTTACCACCCAAATATGGTCTTAGGAAAAAAATTACAAAAAAATAATTGTCGCTTTTTTTTGCAACTTTTTCTATTGCATTGTGTCTGAAGTCGCTTAAACTACCACCCGGCTTCGTTTTCGGTAGCAGTCTTGATATACCCTGTATAATGGGAGGGTATTTATCATAAGTTTTAGTATACTAAATTTATTAAGCATCAGTAGCACAAGCTATTGCACTAATTTTAACATACGTTGTATATATCGTCTCAAAAACATTCATAGTTCGTCAAGTGGGTTTCATCGTCACTTGTCGATATTACATTTACTACAGCCGCCGTCAGAATTCAAGAAACGGAATAAGTTATTGTAGCCCTTTAGGGCGTGAGGTTTAGTTATTTACTATTTCATATTTTTATCTGATCTTTTATATCAACACTTAATTTGGGTATTTCGCCATTATGGTATACAAAAATACACGGTGAATAATAGAAATAAAACCGTTACATACTAAAGTATAAATCTTAATCCTATTTTATTCGTAGTTAGCGGTTGCCGGTTGGTATAATTTATCAGATCAGGTCGGTGAAAAAATATTATCAAACATTTAACAAGTTGGTAATTAAGTTATAGAAGCGATCATGACACATGAACTTACTGGCAAATCGAACTATCGATACATTTTTTTATTTATCGACTTATGCCTCATCTCTCCAGTGAAGTCCACGTGACCGCGCTGCAACCCGCCCACCCCCCGCGGAGTTCCCTTCGTTGGCGTTTTCGGTTCAAAACAAAACTATCGTAATGCGGTATCTATTGGAAGTGATCTGTGATAGTAGTATATAGTAGGCCCTGTTAGTTGCGATGCAAAAATCTTTATTATTGTACTATGACATGAATACTTACGTTTACAGGTCTATTCAAATTATGCATAATTATCAATGTTAAGGATAAAATACTAAAATGGCACAAATGAAAGAAAATAAGAAAAACACGCTTGGAGTTGCCATATTAGGGAAGCAATTGTTTAATTTTTTTGTCAGATTCTCAAAAGTAACACCCGAGCTGGATGAATAGAACGAACGGTGTAAAATATATTATTTTATTTTTTACATATGTAATTCATCATTCATTCAGGTGCTTCACTGACAGATTCATTGAATAAACAACAAATGACAAACTTATAATATATTTGTTTACGTAAACGTTTAACATTAAAAACGCAAATATATAAGTTCAAACACATTTTGTTTATGTACTTGATACTTATTGGCGACCATAATTCAAAGTGGGAATCATTTTATTAATAGGAAAAACACCAGATCATTCAACTAAGGAAAATTATTTAATTTCCATTTTCATGAAACTAATACACATTTTTTTTTATAATGTCCTGGCATAGTGGCGGCATTGCACCTGATGGAAAGTGCCAATGCCGCCCAGGCAGAGTATCCATTGGCATCGGAGGGCAGTCCCATGCCAATGGAAACAATTATGCCGGCCTGCTAAGGTGCCTCTTCACACCGCGGCGGAAGGACCCTGGATTGTAGGAAGGAGGGAACACGTGCGCCGGCAAACAATTCCACAGCCTGACGGTGCGGCACAAAAACGAATTTGAGAACCGTTTGGTTCGCGCCGGGATGGTGTGGACCGTCAAGCTATGGCTTCGCAAGCCAGCACGCGTGGTTCTGGTTAGGAATAGAGAGGAGGGGAGCAAGTTGAACAATTCTTCAGAGCACTCACCGTGATACAGGCGGTAGAACACGCTTAGAGAGGCGACATCTCTCCGGAGTTGTAGCGACTCTAAGTTGCTCGTAAGGTCTGCATCATTCACAATGCGGATGGCCCACCGCTGCAATCCATCCAAGGCATCGAGCAGGTACTGGGCGGATCCATCCCAGAGGTGCGAGCAGTACTCCATACCCGGCCGGACCTGCGCTTTATATAAGCGACAAAGCTGACCGGGCGTGAAAAACCGACGCACCCTGTTCAGGACTCCAACCCTGCGTGATGTGGCAGATATTACGCCCTCGATGTGATTCCTTGGATTGAGATCACAGCGGAAATCCACACCAAGGATACTCAGGTCATTCCGCACTGAGAGGGGAGTACCCTGAAGAATGGGGAGGGGAGAGAACGGGGATTTTTTGCACGTGAACGCACACACCTGGGTTTTCTTGGCATTGAACTCAACCACATTCCTGGAACCGCATGTAGAAATGAGATCCAAGGTCCGGTTGAGTTCAATGACAAGATCTTCGCGTCCCTTCACAGTTTCGACACGGCAACCTGGAGGCCCGCAGTGGTATCGCCCATGAACCGTGCTGTCATCTGCATAGCAATGAATGTTGCCAAGCGACAACATGTCATTGATATGCAGAATAAACAAGGTGGGCGACAGTACCGAGCCCTGAGGAACTCCGGCATTTACCGACATGAGCGCCGAAGCGTGTCCGTCAACGACTACACGTATTCTACGCCCATGCAGAAAGCCGAAAATCCACGAACACAGGTTGCCGGGTAGACCGTATGCCGGAAGCTTGGACAGAAGACCACGGTGCCAGACCCTATCAAACGCAATGTCGAGGCTCACAGCAAGAGCCTCGCCACGCCGGTCAATCGCCTCACCCCAGCGATGCAGGACAAACGCTAGAAGATCACCCGTCGATCGATTATGACGGAATCCGTATTGTCGGTCACTAATCAACGAGTGATCCTCCAGGTAGCGGACCAAATGAGCGTTTATGATCCGCTCCATGACCTTACACATCACTGAGGTGATAGCGATAGGGCGGTAATTGGTAGGGTCCGATCGATCACCCTTTTTGGGGATCGGTTGCACATTGGCCTCCCTCCAAGATTCCGGCACAACACCTGTGCGGTAGGACGCTCGGTAGAGGCGAGTCAGTGCTGGAGACAACTCGGCTGCACAAGCCCTTAAAACCACCGCTGGTATCCCATCGGGCCACTGGCTTTCCGCACATCGAGAGACCGTAACTTACGCCGCACATCACACTGCCTGATGCGAATATGTGCCATTGAGAAACCGCAATCAGGCAGTGTAGGCAGCGACTGGGAACCACAGTCTTCGAGGCGGGAATTAGCCGCAAAGAGATTTGCCAGCAAGGCGGCCTTCTCTTGCGGCTTGTGGGCCAGCGACCTTTCTGGGTACCTCAGCGGCAGCAACGCTGGACGGCAGAAGTTAGATTGAACGGCCCTGGCCAACCTCCAATAAGCACGACTGCTAGTTGGGTGATCGGCCAACGCACGCCCAATCCTGCTAATGCGCTGGGCATCCGCCCTAACGTAGGCCTTCTTGATGGCCTTGGAGGCACGGTTGTAGGCTTCTTTGAGGGAACTGATATTGGGATCCTTCATGGCGCGACCCCTGATCCAAGCGCGATACGCCGCCTGTTTGTCACCGACAGCATCGGCGCATGCACGATTGAACCAGGAGCGTCCACGGCCCTTACTGGCGACCTCAGAGGAAGGAATGTAATATTCCATTCCAAGTCTGATCTCGTCAGCAATAGCGTTGGCACTCGCTGAGGGATCTTTACCCTCAAAGCAGCGCTGCCTCCAAGAGATGGATGCGAAATATTCCCGCATACCATCCCAATCTGCCGACGAGTAATGCCAGACCCTTCGCCTAACCTGCACGGGACGTGGAGGTGATGCGATCGGTACTGACGACCCAACCAGGCAGTGATCGGAAGTGCCCAGAGGCGCACTAACGGTCACACGATACCCGGCCGGGTGACTCGCCAGCAGAAGGTCCAGCAGAGAAGGCGCATGACTCGCCACATCCGGGATCCTGGTGGGCTGGTTCACCAGTTGTGTCAAGTCATGAGTCAGAGCGAATGCATGGGCAGCTCTACCAGCATGATCAGTCTTGGAGGAGCCCAGCCACAGTTCGTGATGAGCATTGAAATCCCCCAAGACCACCATTTCGGCCGACGGGAACTGCGCCTGCGCGTCCTCAGCCACCTGGCTAAGATACCTGAACAGCCGAGTCGTCTCATCGTCCCCATTGTGAGACCTGTAAAGGCACACGTAGATGCGGCTCAAGGAACCTAGATCCACGTGCACCCACAGAGCGGAGAAGGAGGGGTCCTCCATGCAGTGCAAATGGCGACAGCAGATGTTATTTTCATTTAGGAAAAACAATCTTCAATGTGAATCACCCATCACATTCGACTTTATATCTACATGTTTCGAAATAAAAAAACATGTCCATCGAATTCAAACTAAACAAGGTGTGAATGATATTAAGTTTTACCACAATGATGGGAAATACGAAGCTTTGTTGCCCTAACTTCTTGTCACATTTGACGTTAACCTATTAATTAGCGACCCAATAATAATTATTTTTCACACTTACTTAAACTCAGGAGCAAAATAAAATCCGCCAGTCAACATTTTTTTGCTAAAAGTGACTATGTCGGGCGCGAAGGGCAGATCAAAGTGTTCGAAACACCACATTTTACCGGTGGGCCCACATCCCGTCTGCACTTCATCTATGATCAGTGCAACTCCTTTCTGTAAAATGGTTTGGTTTTTTAAATACAATATTTGTTGACTGAGCCGTGCTTGTATATCCTTAAAACGCATTTGAGAAAAAGTCGGCAAAACACACAGATTTACTGTATAAACCAAAACCAAGATGAAATTAGAAAAAATGGGAGTTTAAATTAATTTTTTTTTTTCAAGATAATTACCTCTTTACCAATCTTTTGTAATTGTCTAAAGAATTCTGGCGATGCTTCATAATCGCCGCCTTCCGATTGAATCGGTTCCACAATCATCCCAGCGACGGGATTACCTTTTTTCTTATATTTTTCAATAACATCACAAACTTGCTCCAGGCATCTGAAGTGTAAACATTTACACTTAAATAAACCTCTAGGTCGATTCTACATTGTATTTATAAATTATACAACTGATAATAACTAAGGCATTCAATGTGAAAACAGAATAGCATAAAAGATGAAAGCCAGCGTGTGCAAACTACTGTCTACATTCTACACTCACAATGTAAGTACATGAAGTTGCTCAACATGTGCTATACTAACGGATGGCGGCAAAACAAATTACAAAGTGACGTGATATAAGGTCACAATCAAAAATTCAGCACCCACGTATGCTACAGCATGCTTTGACTTCTTTTCAAATCAAGACTCAACTCATGATTCCAATGCCTGGTAAAATATTTTATCAAACAAAAATTGAAAGTCTGAAATAAAATAATTAAACAGAATGTTAAAGAAAATAAGAAAAAGACATTGCGATAATTATTATTTGAATACATGTCTAAGCCAAATGTTACCTTTTGTCTTCTTGTTCATTTTCCCTTGTGAATTGATCAAGTGGGTACTTGTATCGAGGGAATGGTGCGACCGGCCAATCAAACGCCGGGCAGTCCACTTTGTGAATTGCTTTCGACCTCGTTGTTGAAAGTGACCCAAATGTGCGTCCATGAAAACTGCCCTATAAAATGAATGCGCGCTTCGTATCAAGTTTGTATAATACAAAAAAAACATATATTAAATAAATAATTTCAAATGTTGATCATATCTCTCAGTAGAATATCGACCTTGGAATTTAAAAGGTTTCTAATATTTTGGAATCATTATATTTTACAGAATTTTTATTAATTTTTGTTTGTATGTATAGCGTATTTTGTTAACTGTATAGAGTAGGTAAAAAATAGTAGCAGATCCCCGTGAACAAAATTGTAACGTAACAGCAGACCGCAGTCCATCATTTTTCAGCTCTGTCATTAATGTTTTTCCTCATTATTGTAATTATGAAGCAATCTGGTTGCATGCATAATTTAAGAACAGACACAACCAATATAGCACAAAGATAAAAAATTATTGCGTGACCTTTCATAGATAAATCACCGATAATGTAATATCTTTAACTAAAATACATAACAAAAAACTTGAGAGGTGTCAGTGGATGGAACGAAGTTCCTTTCGATTAATTAGTGAAGGAATTGTTATAAAATTTATTTCTTAAGTTATAAGAATATATATATTTTTTATTATTAACAAATATAATGTTAACTTAATCAGTAGGCTCAATTTTAGTAATAATTCGTAAATATACATAGTCAAATCTAGGGTTGATGATTGACAGCAGGGTAACAAACGAATTGTAAATAATAATAATTTATTAAGGAGGATCGAAAATCAATGTATTACGGTTTTATTATGTAATTTTAATTAAATGTCACCATCAAAAGAATCATTTGGGTATCACCATCATTATATTTTTTTCACATATTTATGCAATTTATGTTTCTTTTGTATCAATTTGATTTATGACATTTGATGAAAATTAGAAATTGTCGCAATGTTTCCCACTTAATTTTGGGCTTCAGCGTATTCTTAGTTTTTACTATAGCCTTTAACATATTAATATGTATTTGGATATTTTATTGCCTCTATTAGAGTTAAATAAAATGTATGACATCATTTTCAAATCTAATATCAAATATATATATATATATATATATATATATATATAAAATGCTAAAGTAAAGAAATAAAAACGATTGTCAAATGTTTTTCATGCCTACTTTTCGTGAGAATTTTTTCCGTCTAGCCCCCTTTCACAACGCGCGATAAGGAACTTCGTTCCAAAAACTAGATAAATATTTAAGAGTATCGTTTTATAAATAACTAGCGGTCGGGCCCGACTCCGCCCGGGTGCATACACGTTTTAAAATGGCGGTCAAAATGTTTAATTCTGACTATCAGTTTAGAATATCGACCAATCGGACCACGAAAAACGAACAAAATTTCCTCGTATTTGCTAGAAATATCACTACTGCTTTCCTCCTATAGGTCATAGCATGATGATATATAGCCTATAGCCTTCCTCGATAAATGGACTACCCAACACTGAAAGAATCATTCAAATCGGACCAGTAGTTTGAGAGATTAGCGCGTTCAAACAAACAAACAAACTCTGCAGCTTTATAATATTAGTATACCGGGTATCTCAAGACTGCTACCGAAAACGAAGCCGGGTGGTAGTTTTAATGACTACAAACACAATGCAACTAAAAATTTCGCAAAGAAACGTGACAATGATTTTTTATGATTTTTTAAATATCGTCATTTTTGGGTGGTAAATCCATAGTTTTTGCTAAAATAATAATTTAAACACTTTTATATCTTAGATTATTTACAAATAAAAGGATATACACTGTTATTTTAGGAAAAAATGTATTTACCACCCAAATATGGTCATAGGAAAAAAATTACAAAAAAAAAATTGTCGCTTTTTTGCAACTTTTTCTGTTGCATTGTGTCTGAAGTCGCTTTAACTACCACCCGGCTTCGTTTTCGGTAGCAGTCTTGATATACCCTGTAGATTTATTTTCCTTGCTGATTCTGAATAGCTGTTCTTCGTTTTTGTTCGCACCATTTTAAGGTGATTTGTGAAATATTTTGTGATATTAAATCTGAGTGGAGTGATAAAACGAACCTAATTGCTATGTTTGCATTACATAAAGTAGGTCCATACCTACTTTGCTCCATAGGCCTTCCTCCATTTGCTACTTGGCTCCATAGCTAAACACATTATTTTGAATCCTCCATACGCTTGATATTAGTCAAATGTTTGTGTGCTGCGCTATTGATAGGTGCAATAAAACCTCTGTTTGTGGCAGAAAAAGATATGGCCGTTCACGCAGTGTTCGTATGAAAAAGGTAATCAAAGTAGTATGGGAAAAAAATTGAAGAAATCTTGTCCGAAAGCAAAAGATTTTATCTTAGGGGATGAAGATAAGCACCATGTCGCGCATTTTAAAGGATGAATTATGGCTTGCAGCCTCTAAGGGAGCGCACTGGTAATTTTTAACTGAGAGTTTTAAAAAAGATTAGTGTGGTAAAAAAAGAGAGGTTACAGAAAAAAAATGTTTACGGATGATATCTTTTTTACAATTGAGCAATTTCAATAAAAGACCGTATTTATGCTGAAGGTCTAGAGAAGCTTCCCAGTTATTCAACAGAGTACAATGTGGGCATTATCCGACTTCAGTTGTAGTTTGGTGGGGTGTTAGTTATGAAGGAGTGACTAAGCCATGTTTTGTGAAAAAGGTATAAAACAGTCACTAGTCTATCAAGATATCATTCTTGAGAAAGTAGTTTAGCCCCTTACCAACAGTCAACACCATGTTCAATAACCAAGAATGCTCCTTTGAGCAAGACTCAGCGACGGGTCATAGAGCTCGATCCGCCCAATATTGGTTAGAAATAAACAATACGGACTTCATCAGACCTGAAGACTGGCCGTCATCTAGTCCTGATCTTTATGATTTATGGTTGATTTTAGAGAGTAAGACATGCTCTAAACGCCCTGATAATTTGGACTCCCTAAAAAATCCATACAATTGGCAGTGAAGAGTTTTGCCATAGAAAGAGTGTGTGCTGCAATGGATAACAGGCCTCAACGTTTAAAGGACTGTATTGCAACAAACGGACACCAATGCTATATTTGTGATATAGTTGTAATGTTTTTTTTTTAATATTAATGTGCGTAAATTAAAGTGCGTGGTGGCCTGTTGGTAAACGGACTAGACGCGACTGCCAACATGTTCACGGTGGTCGCGGGTTCGAATCCCAGGGCACACCTCTGACTTTTCAGAGTCATGTATTGATAGTCAATCACCACGCACTAAAACGGTGAAGGAAAACATCGTGAGGAAACCTGCATACCATAGGGATTTATAAGAATTTCTATGGTATGTAAGTCCGCCAACCCGCACTAGGCCAGCGTGGTGGACTATATGGCCTAACCACTCTCAATCGTATTCTCGATTGTAGAGTAGGCCCGTGCCCTGCAGTGGGACGTATATGGGCTGATACAGTACAGTATATTAATGGCTTAAACGAATTCACTCTGTAATAGTAATAAATGTTTTGTACAATATAAAACTGTTGTTTTTCTTTGTAAAAATATTTATGGCAAGACTATGTATATTGTCACTGGCCGTTGTCACAATGAGAGTCTATCACTAAAGTTAAGTTAAAAAAAAAACTACCTAACGTATACAATATAAGTTGGAGTGATTCAAGAAGAAGCTTATACATTTTTATAACATAGGTTTCTGGTATGGAGTGAAGTAAAAGAATTTCAGACCCAGGCGAATCTATGCTATACCGCTAGTAAAACTATAAACAACATGAACTTTATTTTTGTACTTAAAGCTTCATAACTCACCTCGAATGATAACATCGACAAATTAGGTGAGCCCGGCATCTGATTTAACATGCACGAATTCAACTCTTCAGGGGTGAAATCCAGCTTACCACCGCGTTCCCTTGTACGGTACCAAATAAAAATCGCCTTGTAAGCGTTTTCGTTTGAACAAGAACCACACATCATAGTAGCTATGTTTTTCATTCCCATTGGCGCGACAGACAATAACACACTTTTCAACTTTTCAGGCCAATCTGCCGATGGAAACACTCCCAATGCTGGTCGATTTATCAAAGCTCGCTAAAACGAGAAATAAGCATAAATAAAACTCGTGATTACTGAAGTACATAGATAGACTCTATTATTTCTTTAATCATGTGGCACAAGAAAAAAAAATGCATATAGAACACTTACAAGATTATGTTGATCATCGAAAGCGGTTAATAACTCCGGGTGATTATAGCCGACTGGTATTGATGATATTTGAGTAAATGCATCTAAAAACGCATTGCCGTCAGCGTCCACGAAATAATTTCCTATGCTCTTATCGTAATCCGCAAAAAGTTGAACGGCGCCTGCTTGCTAAAATTAAATCAACAATCCTGTGAATATATGTTATGGGCCAAGTGATTAATCTGGCATTATTCATAATGCCCGGGCAATATGAATAATGCCCAATGAGAGTGGACAATGTGATTATAACCAATCAATTTATCACATTGCCCGGGCATTATGAATAATGCCAAGTGCCTATTGGGCAGTGATTTAAAGCAAATCAAAATCAAAACAATGAGCCGAAGTGGTAGAATTTAGAATAGGGCAGCACGAGGGGGTGGGTTGGGAGGAGTGGAGGGGGAGGGGGAGTGTCGCACCTCGCCTGGTACCACTCTCATGAAAAGGTAACGCACCATTCCTGAGAAATATCTATTATAGCAACCTAACCCTTAAAACACTTGTTGTCAATACAAATTAGCTTCTGCATCGTCTCCGGCGCAACGGGAAGTTCAGCCCCTTCGCCCTTGCGTAACAAAAGATAGGCACCCATGCTCACCTCCGCAGCTTCGGCTTACTGGTCGCCGGAGGCGACCAGCCTCAGCCGCTGCGGCTCGCACGGTTGCCTATCCTTCGTTCCAGCGGGCGGGGGCTGCTCTCCCTCCGCGCCTCCGGCTTTTTATATACACTCTAGGGTCAGTAGCCAAAAGACTACGTGAAGTCAGGGTGTCCCGACTCCCGAGTCGGTTTTGGGGCACAGTCGACCTAACTGATCCATAAAGTGGGCACACTAATTCCTTCTATAGATAATGTCTCGGACGTTAAAAAAATACTAAACATAAGCAGATCAATTCAACCTTTCTAATTTATGGGTCTGTCGCAGATGCAACAATGCGGCAGCCTTAGATTATATACTCGTCTAGATGACACATCACACCTCACCGCACGGCTCAAAAAAAATCTACCAAATTTGGTAGACTCGCTTCTCACGTACGTCTGTGTTATTTGAACTACATATGGATAACGTTCTCCCGAAAAATAATTAATTATGCCGGTTTGTGCTGTTGAATTGTATCGCAATTGTGTGGGAAAACTGTATAATAATACAAATATCACTTTCTATCGGTAACATTATTGTTAAACCACTATTATTTGAAGAAAACATGAACTTTTAATTCATTATTTTGAAGATGAGTTTCATTGGGCAGTGTTGTCAATTTATTACTAGGAAGATTTGTTGAAACTATGGGAGAAACTATAAAACATAAATATCATTACATAATATTTCGATCAGAATAACAACAAGAAGAATGGCATTATTTATTTAATGAGTAAATAATACTTACCTACACGATATTAATGAAACCCACGACGATATGCACTTCATAGTAATTTTATTAATTCTTTGCCTTGCATGTGTATTACCATTCAAAATTTCACAAACGGGGTACTACTATTATCATCTTTGAAGAAACAGCGAGAACTTATTTAAGTAGTAGTCCTAATAATATTTTTAGACTTCCTACGGATTCCGTACTAGCAAATTGCTGGAGAGACATTACACAGCGGAAACGAAAAGAAGACCATTCGTAGCCTCACATGACTTCAGTTGTGTGTTCCGAACATTATGATGATTTATATTTTACATAAATACAGAAATCAGATAACAGCCCAGGCAATAAATCCAAAGAGTTAATTCTATTCGGAAACAAACACTAGGAGATGGGTTAAGATCTTTATTGTTTTTACTATAATTTATAATTTTTGTTATAAATACAGGGTGGACAAGAAAACGGCGCACCTGCCAATATACATTATAGTATATGGTGAAGGAATCTTAATTAAGACGGATTTGTATGGCGCTAGCGAATATTAAGAAAGATGCCGAGAAAAAAAAACTAACGTTACACATGCTACCCCTTAA
This sequence comes from Hyles vespertilio, assembly GCA_009982885.2. Classification (NCBI taxonomy): domain Eukaryota; kingdom Metazoa; phylum Arthropoda; class Insecta; order Lepidoptera; family Sphingidae; genus Hyles; species Hyles vespertilio. The sequence goes on from CM042813.1 coordinate 12,634,851, forward strand.
CATGTTAAGCTAAAGTGATTGAACCTTACAACTGAACGGTAGACATTCAACAATAAATAAGCAGAGCTCATTATTAACTTATAAGTCGATTGTGTACATCACGCTCAGGGTACATAAAAAAGATATTAAATTAATACTGCCAACAGTCACATACATGGGTACTAACCCCACACTAAGATACAAATCTTGTGTCGCGGGTATTAGAAAAATAATTATGGTTCACGGAAATTATTTGTCTCGGGGCGGGAACCGAACCCGCGGTCTCTCATTTCACAGGCGGTTCTTACCAACTGCGCCACGGAGGCCGTCGGTGACTCATATGGGCTGGTTAGTTGTCATTAATGACCACCAAAATGTTAACTGACCTTGTAATGTAAACCGTAATGACCTTGATAGGCAAAGCTGGAAGCGCAGGATCCGCCAAAACCCGCACGAAAACACTGTCACAGTTTGGTAGCACAAATCACTTTTTCTTTTACATTTCACATAACACAAGTTACATCAAAAGCTATCAAATTGGGTAATGTTCAAAGCATAGTGAAATTAATAAAATTTACTCAAAATAACTGAAAACGAATTTACAATAATATGCACACGACTAATACATGCACACGCGATCGCAATCCGAATTCAACTGATAAAAAATAAATTATTATTTTGATTCTTGAAAGATAAAGGCCTGTTCACATTAGATACAAAGCTTTCCTATTTGAGTTCATAATAATTCATCTGAACAATTAGTATTACTACTGTATCAGACCATATACGTGCCACTGCAGGGCACGGGGTCTCCAGTGCAGTAAATTAGTAGTTAGTGTTTATTGATTTCACTAATTTTATCTCAAATAAGTCTCATATGCAAATTCTATGCTATAATGGTAGATGACATTTCTCTAGGTATAAGAATTTAGAAGAAATTTTATCACTTTAAAGTAACATTATTTTCAAAATACATTAAAATAATGTTAAATACAATAATAAGCAAAGTAAATAGGCAATTTGTAATTGACTGGATCGGCTGATGACATATTTAAATAACATTATAAGCTCTTGAGCAAGTATCAGTATCAGTCCAATAAGATCTTTTTTTTAACGTAACTTTTATATCGGAGTACTTAATCCAATTAAGTTATATCAAGTGTGTAGTGTGAACACACCTCAAGATGTCGGTCTTCTTTTGCAAAATGCTAAAAGTTACCGACAAAGAAATTGCCGCCTTTCGGCACGCACTCACAAACGGCGGCGGCGACCTCAAAGGAAGAATAATCGAGCCGCGTTGGATCCGACAAAGTACACTATGACCGGCGGCTTCTTTTGACTAATAGGGCCGAATTGGGCCATCATTTTAAAAATATTATTTTTTATTAATCAGTGTCATCAGATTATTTTTTCAATGAATCTAAATTATTTAGAAAATTTAAATGTTATGTAGGTATTACCAAAACTTTTCTAATTATAATTAAATTTAAGCGATGACCAGTGTGATTTCTTGGTATCTTTCAGTTTGGATTTGTGACACTAAGGAAAATAATGACAAACAAAATAGTCAATCCATTCACGATGTAACTGCACCTAAAGTTATTATGTTGTTAATTTATTGACGCTTAAATCTAAGTACGTCCCTGTTGAACTGATTGATTTATTTGAAATGAAACAAAAATATCCTTTTTTGAAGTTAGAGAAGGATAAATTATACAGCTAAGAGTTCATGACCTTACTCATGTGTAAACAGCTGTTAAAGCGAAGTTTAAGAAAGTTTTGATGCTGTTAAAAATGGTTTTCGTGGTATATTTCGTTAACCGTTCAATTAACGACGAAACGAAAAAATACGTATGTGTTTAAATCTTGTTCTTCATCCATTCCAACTGATTTTATGCGAAAAAGTGGTGATTAAACTTAAAACTTTAAACGGTCATAACTTCAAAACGGATAGGTATTTTCCAAATATTATTTTTTTATTACGATATTAATATTATGCCCTTGTACCCAACTGAGCAAGTGCGCCATTTATTTGCGCTCCTTGTATAATTAATAGTATGATTACTTTAAATAAAGAAAAAATATTTTATTTAACCTATTTTGTATATCAAATAATGGGGAAAAGTTAAGTTAATAATCTGGAGTAGGCATCCCTAAACACACACACCTTGACAGTTGGATTACAATAATTACACGACCGGTACTCACACATATCAACGAAAGTGAGGACGCTTTTAGCGCATCGTTTGTTGACATTGCTCAATCTAGACGAGTATATAATATAAGGCGGCAGCGCACCACGTAAAAATTTACCTATTAATCACATTGCCCGATCATCATGTAGCCGTATTCATAACGCCCGGGCAATGTGATAAATAGGTGAGTTTAGATTGTAATTAATCACTTGGCCCGATATGGCTCGGCAATATTCATACTGCCCGGGCATGATGAACACTGCCCGCATAAATCACTTCGCCCATAACATATACATTCTGTAAATACATTATTACATACATTCATAAACGAACATTATCTCATTCGTGCAGTTGCAAGTAAGTGATAATCTGGCACAAAATCAGTAGGTATACAGTGACATATTTATATAAAACGTGTTACAAAATACCCCGTAAAAAATATAATTAATTATGTATCTAATCCAAAAATATTGCCGACCCTAGTAAGCTGTCATGCAGGGAACCAGATTATATAACAGAAAGGCCTACTTACCTATTTTACCTAATATTTTTCTACTTTAATAGTTTTTCTATCTTTCATTCACAAATGTTGGCTACCTCAATACAAGGACTCAAGTACTGGATTAAAAAACTGATAATTTCTGAAGTTGAACATGTCAAGAAGACTATATTCCACCGGTTCGAAGAACAGTCGATCACAAGATCACAGGCGAGCCGGAACAAGATTCGGTAGAAACTAGGATATTGCAGTTTGGGAAATTCTTCATTACGACAACCGTCACCCTTATAATTATCGCCGTGCACTGGTGCTGATACCCTCCGATTCTGCACCCAGGAGGAACTTCTGCGAGTGCTACCTCAGACAGTTAGAGGAAAACCCTAATTACATAAGTAAACTATGTTCTTTGGACGGACGAGGCAACATTCACAAGGTCAGGGACTTTCAAATATGCATAATGATCACGTTTGGCCTAGCGAGAATCCACCTGCTTCACGGCAGGGCAGATTCCAATACCAGGGAAGGCTGAATGTGTGGGCTGGCCTGTCATTATGCCATCACATCTGAACGGTATCACATCTAACGTTTTTACAAACGGAACTCTAAGAGGCGATTGGCGACTTAGCTGTGGTTGACTGAGATTACTTTGAGAACTAAAGAAACATGGTGTTTCAGCATGATGGAGCTCTGGCACATTTTGCTCGCAACGTACAAGAACATCATAACGTTTGCTTTCCGCGAGGATGATTGGCCGCGGGGACCGGTGCTACGGCCTGCCAGTTCGCCGAACCTCACACCCTTGGACTTGCTTTTTGTGGGGTTACGTGAAGGACAGAATGTATTTCTCCGGTTATCTAACGGTTACCCAGATGGAACAGCGTGTTAGATCAGTTTTCCCGTCGATAACACCGACGATGGTGCGAAATGCCACACAAGCCATATCCCGACGAGCAAGGTTGTGTATTGAGAAAGGCGGAAAACACTTTGAGCCGTTTCTGTAAATTTGACTTTATCGTGAAAAAGTAAGTATTCGTTTAGGTTATGTAAGGTCTTTTTAAAAAAATCGTTCGGCGAATTAGGTAAAAATATAGGTACATTCTGCGTAGTTTACTCTTTAATTTTACTGTCATAGAGTTTGCACATCAGATAAAATAATAGGTTTCTTAAATATTGTGAATTAACTCGTTATTGTCCCCATATAACCTCCTTTCTGCTTCACGGGTAGTTTTGTAACACGTTATATACAACATTTTAGTTATTAGTTTTCTAGTTAAATACCTGAAGAGCAGTCAATTCTTTCATCAATTGCTGTGATTTCGGTCCGGGCACAGCGGTATTTATTGAAGGCTTTAGAGGCTCCTGTTGGGGCAATGTAGCCATACCCCTCAAGCCTGACAATCAGTAAAAAAAAAATAACACCCAACAGTCACATACATAGTCCAGAGGCCCTACTATATTCATCCGAACGAACGAACGAAGTTCGAAACTTCGGACAAACGAAGTTTTTTATACGATACGAATGTATCTATTCTGTAAAAGTTCGAATTTGTATAACGTACACCGTAACTATAAGTCTATGGTTACGACCATAAATCAATAACGACCATAAGTTTTATATAGGTACATTCGTATCGTATAAAAAACTTCGTTTGTCCGAAGTTTCGAACTTCGTTCGTTCGTTCGTTCGGATGAATATAGTAGGGCCCCAGACCCCACACTAAGATCGAGTCTTGTGTCGTGGGTATCAAGAACTACGAGATACTTTTCGATCACACAAACACCCAGACCCGAAAGATATGTTTGTGGGCCGCACCAACATTTATCTGGGTGCGGGGATCGAACCCGCGGCCTCTCGTTTCACGCGCGCCGTCGCGTCGTACCGACTGCGCCACGGAGGCTGTCGAATTGATATATTGGATAAGTTAGTCATATTAAGATAAAAAGTAACTTAAGAATTAGGTATCTACTCTACTAGGTAGGTTACCTGCGTAATAATTACCAGTATTTACCACTACTTTATTATTAGCTGTGCTTATTGGGGCAAATACTTTGCTTTTGTTTATTATTTAAATAGTGATAAATAATGTTACGTACTAGGTAGTTATTTGCAAGTACCAAATAAATAAGTATTTTCAGAACCTGGAGCTATTAGTCCAGTTAACGCCAGCTGGAAGAAAAATAATTACGATATTTTATCATAATGGAATTTCACTGACGAAAATAAACTCTTACCCCGACTCGAAAGAGAAATACTCAGAAATAACACAAATATTATGAAAAACACGACCGGAGATAGATTACGGGTTACGATTAATATAATAGAGTATAGCAAGATGTACCTAATAAATATGGGTGTTACTAAGAAAATGTTATTCTTCAATCATATCATTGGGGAACTTGATTTATTCGTCGCAATTAATTGATTTGACCTTCAATTTGTAACAAACAATTCACAAGTAATAAGTACTCTCTACTCTAACAATAAATAAGTGATGAAACTCCATGACAGGATATGCATCATATAAAAAAGGGTGAATGTTGATTGAGAACATCAATTGAGACATAGTATCAAGCAGTTAACCAATTTGTAAGATTCATTCAAATAAATACAGCAAAATATATTTTTTTCCTTCATTTTCTAAACACATTTATTGTTATTCTCTGAAAAATGTGAACTTAAGTCCAACAAAATGTGATTTTTTATCATTACATTGTCAGTTAAAACATTCATTACATGATGATGGTGGTATGTTTTTTTCCTTTTTTGACTTAATGAGCCACTTTATGGCAGGATTTATGCTTTAGAACTTTGGAATCGTATTTAAACATATTATGTAACTCATAAGTACTTTTTACATTAGCTTAGTTTACTTACAACATTCCATTTTTTTATATGAAAATAGCAACAGTAAAATAGTCCTCCCTCTTCTATCATTAAGAGCCATTCTTGTTTTTATTATTACAATTCGAATGTAATGGAGTATAGAAAATGTATTGAAAATTGAAGATTTAAAAAAATGTTAATTTATTATGTATATGCTAGCAAAAAAGTATGAGTTTTTATATTTATCGAAGAATTTCCTTGCTGACCAGTGTTATACTTCACTACATAGTATAAAATAAAGTCGCTTTTTCTGTCCCTATTTCCCCTTGTTTGCTTAAATCTTTAAAACTACGCAACGGATTTTGATGCGGTTTTTTTTAATAGATAGAGTGATTTAATAGAAAGGTTTACATGTATAATAACATCCATTAAATAGTAGAGAAATATTGTTATTTTTGAGGTTTCTAATGTGATGCCGTAATCAATATTTTTCCGCTTACATTGCAAACGCAGGCTAAACCCTACGAGATTTATCAAAATAATGTACTACATATTTGTACACATTGAAAAGGTCTACAGAAAACTCCGCGATGGTATATGTCTAACTCTTATTGATATCCCACAATAACATTTTTTTGTCATTTACTTTTTACGACCAATAATGGCTAATTTTCGAAGCGATTTTAACCAATACAGCATTAATCCTTATCCAATTAAATAGCTTAAATACATTGTTGATTTAATATAGATCTATGTGGTCCTTTACAGCACAAGATTTAAATGAATATTTTCGAAGATATTACAGATTTAAAATTTCGGGACGTAGTGCTTGCGGCGGTACTGGCCGGCCGGGGCGGTGCGGCGCGGCGGCAGCGTGCCTATATAGGAAGGTTTATATGTATAATAATAATATGTACAGTCAGCGACATAAGTCGTTGAACACTTCACATTTTTTGATAAGCTTTTTATGAATTAAAATTTGTACGTACTACTCTGTAGTCGTAAAATATAACCAAGTAAAGTCATCTATGCCGAGATGTGCCATACGATATTGAAAATAAATATTATTTTGGATGATAAGACAATTCCAAATCTCGTGAATGTGTAGCGACTTATGTCGCTGACTGTACATATTATTGTACAAAAATCTATTTGTACCCGGGCGAAGCTGGGCCGGGCCGCTAGTTATACATAAAAACAACCTACACTATACAAATAAAACAAACCAATGATAACAGATAATTTTATAACATAGACAATGATATTAAATATAATAATATTGCATAACAGTGCAAAATAAGATTAAGCACAATTTATCCTATTATTTCTATCCTTAAAACATTGAGCCTTATGAAGCTGTTTCAGACCTGAATAATACATGTGTAACTTAGAGTATACAGGGTATATCAAGACTGCTACCGAAAACGAAGCCGGGTGGTAGTATAAGCGACTTCAGACACAATGCAACAAAAAAAGTTGCAAAAAAAAGCGACCAATTTTTTTTTGTTATTTTTTTCCTATGACCATATTTGGGTGGTAAATACATTTTTTCCTAAAATAATAGTGTATACCCTTTTATTTATAAATAATCTAAGGTATAAGAGTGTTTAAATCATTATTTTAGCAAAAACAATGGATTTACCACCCAAAAATGACGATATTTAAAAAATCATAAAAAATAATTGTCGCGTTTCTATGCGAAATTTTTAGTTGCATAGTGTTTGTAGTCACTAAAACTATCACCCGGCTTCGTTTTCGGTAGCGGTCTTGAGATACCCGGTATATTATAGAGGGACGAGGGCGCTGGTACTTCAAAACCGTAGATAAAAATGGTGGTGCCGGGCCACTTTTTTCTGCCTTCCTATTGGCTAATATTTGAACAGGTTGTGCAACATACATAAATTACTTGAAAAAAATATTAAAAATAAATAGTATAGGTATATTTACTTTCACTCAAACTCGTTTTAAAAGGATAATAGCTAAATATAATTTTGGCTATCAAAGGAATTTATAGCAATTTATTGCTAAATAATTAATTCAAATTTCACTAATATAAGAGCGCTACCAACATTACGATCAAGAAAATATCTACGTTTTTCAAAACGCAATTGTATGACAACGCTCCCTCTATACAGGGTATATCAAGACTGCTACCGAAAACGAAGCCGGGTGGTAGTTTAAGCGACTTCAGACACAATGCAACAGAAAAAGTAGCAAAAAAAAAGCGACAATTTTTTTTTGTATTTTTTTTCCTATTGCCATATTTTGGTGGTAAATACATTTTTTCCTAAAATAATAGTGTATACCCTTTAATTTATAAATACTCTAAGATATAAGAGAGTTTAAATGATTATTTTAGCAAAAACTTTGGATTTACCACCCAAAAATGACGATATTTAAAAAATCATAAAAAATAATTGTCGCGTTTCTATGCGAAATTTTTAATTGCATTGTGTTTGTAGCCACTAAAACTACCACCCGGCTTCGTTTTCGGTAGCAGTCTTGAGATACCCGGTATATAAATACTCTAAGATGTGTAACTTGAGCATGAATATTCTATGACCTTAGATATTATGCTTAGAAGTACGACACTGAACTCACAATTTGAAAAGCAATGTTTGTGGATAAATATGCTGACATAATTGAAAACCTATTAAAAATAAACAATTTAAACATTTGATGGAAAAAAAACCAAGTCTGATAGAAATACATAGACTTGAATGAAATCAACACTACAAAATACAAACCTTACTGTGCTGAATAGTATCAGCCCATAATAATCTACTATAGCATACAGGACTCCTTTATAAACAATGGTTCTTTTGGTCTGGGTGTTTGTGAGACTGATAGTCTGGTAGTTTCTGATACCCACAACAAGACATGATATTAGTGTGGGGTCAGGACTATGTATGTTATTGTTGGGTGTATTTATTTTAAGATGTTTGACCCCACCATGCTCTAGTGGGTTGGAAGAATTCACTTAAAATGAAATATACATTTCAGACATTGACCATTTTTACTCATCAGTAGTATATTTTCTTATCTGCTGGTTATGAAATGTATAGGTCTGGACCTATAAAAATAATTTGGACATAAATTCACGAAACGTAATGGTCAATTATTACTTCAAATCACAAAACTAGTACGCACAAAATATACACTCGAGAACACAGAAACACGTAATATGACTTTCATAATTAAATAAATAATATTTGAAAACCACTTTGAGGGTTGATATATACTCGTATTTTAAATCAACAGTAAAAGAACTATTCAACTGCAATTTTTTATTTTATTATTTCACCAATTTACTAACAATTGGTTTAATCTTATTATTTATGTGACAAGTGCCTATTTTTTTAAATCCAAAAATTATTAATTTGTAATTAACTGCAGAAATAAGATTACTTCATACTACGAGTATTCTTCTATAGCGCATGCATTTTTCTAAAGCTTACCTATTCGTATTGATAGTGAATTAATAATGGAAGCTCGTGACAACATAATTGCAATCTCTTCTTTTATCCGCCGCGCCGTTTAAAATACCCTTCCAACGCCTTCCAATGTCTTACAACACAGACCAATTAGAAAGTCTTACAATTTTTTTCATCTACTATGCCTACTAACCATACCAACACATCTACTAATGATTTTTCCGCTCAGAACAATGAATAACATAGAAGGAGCGCTATTGACATTTTGACAATAAGAAATTATTGTGCTGTGATCTCTTCTGATAGTTTATCGATGTCGATACATGAATTTTATTTTTAGGAAATTCGTAGACACAATGATAAATATTGAAAGAAAAATAAAGAATATAATATGCAGTCTATTCGATTGATAAAACTATATGGCCTAATTTTTTGCTTATTTGGGATCTCTCGTTTCCGCGTTCACATAGTCCGTATCGTACGGACTATAACCCCAGGATCGGTACCGTTTTTACGGACCGCAAGGATAGGCCACAATCGTTAAGGCTTTCGTCTAGGAATTGTAGCCACAGCGTGATACCTCCGCAATCACGGAGGTCCCGCGTTCGTGAAGTCTTCTGACCATTCTCTCTCTTCAATCTTAAGCAAATACGGTGTTGTTTTTCCCATTGGAAATTTGTACGCGCAACAGCATGAATCTAATTTTGCCTAATGTCGTCATCTGTAGAGAATCTGCAATGAAGGCATTTTAATATGAAACAGAAGTTTATATCATATGGCATCCTAGACCACAGCTCTCGCGCAGTGGCCGAGTGCTTTTTACCACTACACTACCGGTTAGGTATTTTAAAGTACAAGCCAATTTATGTAACATGGCTGGTAAACTAAAATATACATTATTTATATTATCGATAAAATGTGCAGCAAATCACTATTGAATATGTCGTAACTAAATTGTGTCGGCGCTTTGGTCGTTTGTAACATTTGACATAACTGCACTTTATAATTCGGTCGTGTAATCATACCCAACATAGCAATTTGGGGTTTCATCAGTGAACATGAGTCGTCCTTAGCACATATTATTTGTCTCATTCTCTCCCATATATTGGCCCATTGGAAAAAACAGGATAAGTATATGAGTATGTTTCACGCTCATTCTATGTTATTCTTTGTTCTGAACGTTAGGTACAGTTAATGTTGCCAGGTTACATTTTTGAAAATTCGGGACAGGAAATCGGGATTTTAAGTCCCGCAGCGGGACTGCCTCTTATTTATGGAACAAAGCAACATTTTTTTTTCTATCAATAATTACAACTTCCTTAGACCCTTTTACTAGCAGCATATAAACATCAAATCGAAAAACGTCGCTTCTTGGGAAGATCTTGAACCTATTAGCATTTTTTAGTTATTGTCATAATAATGGAAGCGCTGCTAAACCAGGCCAAGTGACACCGATGAGAATACGTCATGGTCTGATAGAACTTCCCATTTAGCCTTCTCACTTAGGTATTTACGGGCTTTCCCAAATATTGGTGGTTTTCCCAGGAATGTATACCTCTAAAGTTCAGTTCATTAGACTCGCTGGGATCTTCGTTTGGTCTATGAAGTTTCGAAAATGTTGTTTTATCCACTCGTAACGATTTTGCATGTTCCTCTAATGTATTATATGGGTGTACATCAAATTATTCCTCCAATTCACAGACAATTTACTTTTATACATTTTGATTTACTAGTGATATTTCATATTATTTCATATCATTTCATTATACTTATTTCATAGTCAATATTTTCCCAATGTCGAAACCAGTGAGCGCACATAAATACTACGTCCATGACACTACCACAATATATCTCTATCTCATACTAGAATACACTGTGGGTCCCCCTGTGGTTTAGTGATTTGTTCAAAATAAAAGTATGGCTATGGTAGTACTGTGGGTAAAAAAAGTCTACTGTGGTGGTACCATGGACGTAGCATCAAATGGACTCGACATTCGAGTTCCACCGTAAGGGACAGACATAAAGTAAAGAAAAAAGCAGGGATAAGAGGTCATATATTTTCCCATAAATATTTTAACTAAATAAATAAATAGACGCAACATTCAAATTCATAGTCCTGACCCTACAAATGATAATCTTGTGTCGTGGGTATCAGAAACTACGAGACTTTTTGGTCTCACTAACACCCCGATTTGAAAAAAATATCAAGTCACTCAAATATTTGTCTCTTCTTGAGCTGGTATCGAAACCGCGGCCTCACTTTTACATCTAGCGTCTAACCAGCTACGATGAATGATGCGGATGAAGGGCGTCAGTATTAAACAACGTGACGTTTTGCAATATTTTCACAAAGGTTAGAAAGCAAAAAAGGAAAGTTGGCCTTGTATAATTATTAATACTTATATCATTTACGTAACTCGAATAATACACAGCTAGTAATGATAATATATACATAGAAACAAAACCTGCCGAGTGTTCTATAAATTATAGAAGATCAGAGAATTCATAGTAACGTAACTACTAAGGATAGAATAACATCCTACATTATTTTATTTGTTTATTTTAAGAAAGCTTACAAACAAGTGTTTACAATATACTTAATATTTCCATAAATTAAGTTCCTAATAACAAGTTCCCACAAACGAATCGTAAATAAAAAAGGTACAGAAAACCTATTGATATAGACCTAGACATTTCTCAAATGTAACAGAATGGAAAAAATATACAGTCGACTCTCGTTAATTAAAACCTGCGATAATTCGAACCTCTCTATAATTCAAAGTTATCACGAGTTCCCTACAAAATCTCTTTATATTTCGAACTAAATCAATACATTTTTATGCACTTGGTAATTCGAACGAAAAAAAACCTTTGCTATACCGGGTATCTCAAGACTGCTACCGAAAACGAAGCCGGGTGGTAGTTTTAGTGGCTACAAACACAATGCAATTAAAACTTTCGCATAGAAACGCGACAATTATTTTTTATGATTTTTTAAATATCGTCATTTTTGGGTGGTAAATCCATAGTTTTTGCTAAAATAATAATTTAAACTCTTTTATACCTTAGAGTATTTATAAATAAAAGGGTATACACTATTATTTTAGGAAAAAATGTATTTACCACCCAAATATAGGAAAAAAATAACAAAAAAAAAATTGTCGCTTTTTTTTTCAACTTTTTCTGTTGCATTGTGTCTGAAGTCGCTTAGACTACCACCCGGCTTCGTTTTCGGTAGCAGTCTTGATATACCCTGTATAACAAAACGACGCGTTAATTCGAACTCAACGGCTTCCAACACTCGGCAATTCAAAGTTTTAGAGAGAAAGAGGAAAACCAGTACAACATAGTTCTTTAGAAATATTAATTAATTCAAATTATGAATACCTGTATGTACACGAATGTACCTCTAAAGTTTTGTCATTGTTATTGAATAGCAGTTAATAAATAATAATTGATCAACACTTAATAATTCAGTTGTATTTACTTTCTCTCACAAATTTTGAACCTTTTGATATTTCGAACACTCGATAATTCGTAGTATTTTAAGAGTCCCTCGAGTTTCGAATTAACGAGAGTCGACTGTACCTACATATTTTTTTCTTTTCTATATCTTAATTAAAATAAAATGATATAGCAAAGTATCGAATGTGTAATAATACAGCGCTTGTACATTTTTTTAATCATCTGGCTTTTTTTTCCTGGAATATTGATTTTTCAAAAATACATTTATGCACTTTTTGTTTTCATCCATATCAGGCTCATGTGTCCTTTCAGCACTCTTTGTTATTCCCCACAGTTTCGGATTCGGTCATCTGTAAAAATTAAATCTAATTAATTAAAGAATAAAATATATGGTAACGTGACGCCTCGGGTCAAGGCGTGTGTGGATTGGGTATTTATTGCATTGACTTTAAGTTTTGGCACTCAAAGTCTGTAAGTTGTAAACATAAAATCTTTGTTTTTGTTGCTGAAAACGCCTATTTGTGTCTAAAATAAAATAAATAAAAAATAAAGAACTATTAAGCTTGGTGGATTGGGTGCATTTTTGTATATTTTTCGAATACAGACTTCAAATTTGAAAAATACAACTTAACTGACTTCGAAACTACATTTTATAATTTATATATTATGCATGTTGTAGCTTCACTTAATACACAGGAGGACAATTTATGAAGACAGGCTGCCGGGAGACTGATTATAGAAGAGGTTTCATTCATTTTCGTCTCAAGGATGAATACTCTGGATTTTTATTATTTAGATTAAATAGATTATAGTTTACCTTTATTTCGAGTGGCGGGAGAGAAAACGGTTTTAAGAAAGTTATAATATGCTTAGTCTTCTGAATGCAATTTTTGAACGAGTGTGTTTACCCAGCTGTCTAATTTTCCGTCACATCCTATTATAGAGCCACAAAGTTATCTGGCCCGGTGGCCAAGAGTGGAAACAATAACGTCATTTGGAATGTCAGTCTATCTGCCAGTCGCTGACATATCTGCCATTGGTTGTTTACTCAATGTATTTATTTTTCCTGCATTATTTAAAACTAGTGAAATATGCCGAGAACTTGATAAAGTGACGCTAGGAACGTTAGACTTCAGGTATTACATTTTATGAAGGAAGAAAAGCATCTCAAGCACCAATAATACCCTTAGAAAAATTGTATCAACGCGTAGTTGCCGCCATAGGTCTGTGTTGTCAGCTTTTCAAAATAAATACCACATAAACAAAATTTTGTACGTACTAGTACAATACATGTAAGTAGGTACATATAATAAACTAGAATTTATCGTTACGTTCGTGGGGGCCTGTTGATGTATGGACCAGAGGCGACTGCCAACATGTTCACGGTGGTCGTAGGCTCGAATCCCAGGTCACAAATCTGACTTTTCGGAGTCATGTGGGTATTGATAGTCAATAAACACGCACTAAAATGGTGGAGGAACACATAGTGAGGAAATCTACATAACATAGCAATTTATAATCGACAGCCTCCGTGGCGCAGTTGGTTAGACGCCGCCTGTGAAACGAGAGGCCGCGGGTTCGATCCCCGCACCGAGAGAAATGTTTGTGCGGCCCACAAATATTTCTTCCGGGTCTGGGTGTTTGTGAGACCGAAAAGTCTCTCGTAGTTCTTGACGACACAAGACTCGATCTTAGTGTGGGGTCAGGACTATGTATGTGACTGTTGGGTGTTATTTATTTTATTTATAAGAATATCTATGGTATGTAAGTCCACCAACCCGCATTAGGCCAGCATGGTGGACTATATGGCCTATGATATGGCCTAACCACCCTCAATGGCACTCTCGATTGTAGAATTGGGCAGTTCCCAACAGTGGGACATATAGTATATGGGCTGATACAGATACACCTGTTTAAGGGTATGGGGAGCGATTTGTTAGAAATCTTGGGAAGGAAAAATAACATGCAAAGGAAACTGATCCACTAATTTTCCTGACACTATTGATCGAATTGAAAAATCTTACTTCACCCACTTTATTGCTATATCTATTTTTAATGGCAACACCAAATTCGACAACAGCGACTCTCTCACCGGGTCAGATAAGTTTGTGGGACAGTAATTTGATCCACAAAACACGCGAAGGTACCTTTTGAAAAGCTGAAATAAAATGAATGATGGTTTAATTTACCATAAAACCAGGAAATGCAAATTGTTATAAGCTGGTATCCCGAAACATAATATAATCCAACTAATTAAAAATCATGTACAAAATGGCGTCCTCTTCGAGTAGTATACAGATTGTCATAATAAACAAAGTCAAGATAATTTAGTCGGATAATACTTTTAAAATACGTATTTTTTATGCTAATATAATCCTATTTTTCAATGTATTCTATGAAATACTAATTGCAGATGTTAGTAATAATGAACGTCTAGATTTATTTTTACCAATATACTAAATAAAATGCACTTACCAGTGAGAGGTTATATTTTCATATTATCGTTTAGATCGGCTATCACAGCCAATAATAAAGCAGCACACCATACCTTTTGTCTTATAACCAGTTTCAACACTCTTTTACATACATTTTTGACCGCAAATATTCGTAAAATTCTCAGTAATTCAAGATTATAACAAACCGCACGTCTTATTTGTTTGAGTACACTCAGTTAGATATGCGTCGTTCGCGATTGAACGGGTCAAATAAACCAGCTCGCAAGAACCACGCGATCGATTCGATCTTTATGTACAATAAAACTCGTTCATTCGATCGATCGCGATAGGAGAATCGCGTCGGTTACAACGAACCGAGAACCGAAAACCGAGAGCCGAGAGCCGAGAACCAAAACCCGTGAACAACGGTTTGCGAGCCGTTAACGTCCTGTGAAGTGCGACCCGACCCGAGTCGAGCCGAATCAAGCCAAACAAACGTTCGGATATCATCGGTTTTAGAGACGAATACAGACACTAAATCGTTAGAATGTAAATGACAAGGTTAATATATACTTTGAGTGGTAGGCTTTAAAGTTTATTTTGCGTTACAATTTTATAGTTTTGTCTTTTTGAGTGAGTTGAAGTTAGTTACGTCTTGATTTATGATTACTTGCGAATTGCGTTTGAAAATATTGTCATCAAGTAATAACTCCTTTTTGTTCGTTTTTCGTAATTAGTATCCCATTGTCCTAATATTTTGCCTATTACGTTGTTATAAAATTGTTTTTCACGTGTTTCAGTTGTAAAAGTGATATTTTTGTGTAAAATAATAGGTAATATGAACTTTAAAACGTGTTTACCTACCTATACTTCTACTAAGGGCCTATTCATTTATATCAATGACTTAAACGGAACCAATCGTTCGATTGATCGAGTCATTTGAACCGGTTAATTTCATAGTTGGTCAATTTTGACCCGGGTCTTAAAAATTGAACGAATTGCACATTGCTACTCAGTGTTCCCCTACAAAATTATGTGAAACTATGACAAGGACAGCAAATTGTGTTTTGTCACTTTCATTTTTTATGGTTTATGCATAAGTCTAAGTGAGATGGACTATATATGTCAAATGCATGTCAAGTCTATTGATACTACGCAATGATAAAAGAATTATAAAGGATTACGCACAAAAGTAGCTATATATATCAAATTATAGTTATGTTAGGAATATCGACGCGGAATGTACGTTTATCTATCTGTCTCCTTTACACAAAGCTGACTTTTCCCTTAATGAAAGAGACAAATAATAATTCCTCTGTTTCGAATATGGCAATATTTTGTTCACTAACCACACTGAGACCGCCCCTAGACCAAAATGACGCCATTTTATTTAGCTCATCCGAAACCACAGACTAGTAAAACAAAAACTCCATGAAATGTCAAACTGTGGCGTTATCTGTCAATCGAAGTAAACAAATCTGCAAAATCAAAGAATTTCGAATTATTCATTGTTTAATCTCGTTTGTTAAGTTTGCTAATTAGTTTGATTGTTAAGTTTTTAAAGTGCCTCAGTGTTGTGTTAGAGGATTCAAGTCGAGTTCAAGCAAAAAGGACTCAACTAGACCTGAGTCGAACGATCATTCGTCGTGACCCGGGTCGATCATGACCCACTCGTATGGTGATCGAGTTAAAATGATTCGATCATTTCAATCATGTGTGTCGCAACTCGCAATTTGTTTGTATGCCCAAAAACGGCTACTTACTGAACAGTTGATGGTTAGATTAACGATATTGATAACAATACTATTCATTTTCTTATTGCTTTACTTAAAACTTACCTATTTTTTTTAATTTCATGTAAGCATGATAATAAATATTAATAACTTTTTACTTATAACATGAGCATGTCATTTACTATACATACGTCGTTGTGCGATCGAATGCACAACTCGATTGTTTGTCTGGCAAGCAATTAGTTACGGTACGTGTATTGAAATAGAGTCCAAATTGGTTTATTTTGTCACTTGATAATCGGATGAAATAAGATCGAATCTTTTCTAGAACCATGATTCGATTACTCGTGTTTAAGTTGCGATCGAATCATAAAGATTCGGTTAATCACGATCGACACAGGTCTAGACTCAACACAACTTTTCATAGGTTAGTAACTGTTTTTACGAAATACTAACAAATATGTGCTAAATTTACATTTTGGGTTTATTTTTATCATTTATAAATGTATTTGGATCTTGTTGATTAAGTTTTAGACTCTTCTAGGCGTTATTTATACAAGTAGTGTAAATAACAACCTCATTGTTTTTAACCGACTTCAAAAAAAGGAGGAGGTTCTCAATTCGACTGTATGTTGCTTTTTTTTTTTATGTTTGTTACCTCGTTTCTCTGTACTGTGTGAACCGATTTCGACCATTCTTTCTTTGATTGAAAGCTGATGCTTGTCATTTGGTCCCATAAAAATATGGTGAAAATCTGAGCAATATCTTCGGACCTGGAGAGGGGAACTCCTTAAAATTAAGTAGGATTCCAATGGTTCTTTTTGCATTAGGTTCATTATAAAAGTTAATTTACAGAGAGAGAGGAAAAAAGGGGTGGGGGTGAGGGGGGGTAGGTGATAAAATTAAAATACACGTAAATTCTAATATCTTCGGCAGGATTTAACCGATTTTAGTGATTTCTTTTTCATTGGAAAGAATGTATTGACAGGTTGATCTCAGGAACACAACATGGAGATCTGATGATCATTTTCGGACCTGGAGTGTAGAACTCTTCAAACTTTAGTAGGATTCCAATGGTTCTTTTTGCATTGGGTTCAGTATAAAAGCTAAGCTACAGTGGTGGTGGGAAAAGGGGGTAGGGGCAAAGGGAGGGGGGGGAGAAAAAATAATAAACATATGAATACTCCAATATCTTTGGCAGCTTTTAGCCGATTTTAGCGATTTCATTATCATCGGAAAGAACATATTCCTTGTGGGGACCAAATCTTCTTCATTTTGATTCCTATCAACACTAAAAAGATAAAAATAACCAAAATTTTTAATAAAAAAATAAAAACCGACTTCAAAACAAAAAACCGCTAAAAAACAAAAAAATAACTAAATAATAAGTACCACTGCAAAGCAAAAAAATAATATTTGTTTCATGGAACTTGCGCTTGTTGATTAATTTGCTTAATGACTTGACTAGCCAACAAATCAAAATATATCCATAACATATTGAAGGCGGGTCGCCCAGTACCAAACATATAGATATTTAAATTAATATAAGGCACAGGTCCTACATGTTTGGTACTTGGCGGCCCGCCTTCGATATGTTATGCATATATTTTGATTTGTTGGCTAGTCAAGTCATTAAGCAAATTAATCAACAAGCGCAAGTTCCATGAAACAAATATTATTTTTTTGCTTTGCAGTGGTACTTATTATTTAGTTATTTTTTGGTTTTTAGCGGTTTTTTGTTTTGAAGTCGGTTTTTATTTTTTTATTAATTTACACACAAGTTTAGATATGAGTGGATTCGATACGAAATTATTCATATCGATATTATCATTTTTAAATATTTTGATCTTTATTTTTCAAAAAAAGAAAAAATAGTTCATATTTAAATATATATTCAGACCGACAAACAAAGTGAAATTAAAAATATTTTTTAGATTCCCTATAAACATACAAACCAGGACAAAATGGATACAAAAAATTTGAAGCTATTGGAACCCTGCAATAAATACATTTATTTGTTCATTACATTTTGAAAAAGAAAACAGCTTTCCAACAATATTCCCGGTAAGTGAAATTGTAGAGTCTGGCTCTCGAGTCGTGTCACAAGCATATATTTAAAAATCTTTTCATGGTAACACTATATAAATGTCAAAATAAGCGTCACTTTCGTTGTCAAATTGCGTTGCGATATTTTTAGTGGAGTTATTTTCGGAATCTTTCTGTTAATAATGGCGGTACCAATGAAAAGTAGTGTGAGGAGTATGTTGTTTACCATGATTAACAACTACAATCAAATAAAAAGTGATACGGACACTACGATTCAAGAAAAACAACAACTTTTGACAGACATCTTATCAGCATCAGGTATTCTTCCGAACCAAATAGATCCTTTTAATATATTTCCAGTATTATCTTGTATATTTAAATGAATCATTTATTTCATCTTATTTGGTATTTAATTGAATAAAATATGTTAATATGTACGTATGTTATATTTATTGTTGTACTTGGAAATTGTTAACTTATTGTAAATTAACCTAAGTACTGTAAATAAATAAAAAATATTTTTTTGTTTTAGATGGCATAGATGACATAAGTGTCAAAGAAAGAGTTAAAGACTTGGTCCGGCAACTTGAAGTTTTGGTACAAAATGTCTCTCTCAGTTCAGAAACTCAGTATTTGTCGAAAATCTCTTCAATGACAAATAAAGCAACAAGATAAATACTTTATTTACTCTTTCCTTTTTATATTTACATGGTGCTTGATTTGTATTATTTCTTATCCACCTGGTTATTAGCAGAGAGAACACCTTTGCATTAGCGTCTTGGTACATCTCTTGATACACAATAATACCAATTATGTGCTATAACATACTTGAGAACAGTAGTACAATAAAATTTAAATGTTCATGTTTCAGGTGTAAGCGTCAGATCATTAAGGAGAATAAAAAAAGAGGGTTCCATGAATCAAGGAATATGGAACACCCCAGGCAAAAAACGTCCTCGCAAACCTATTGTTTCAAATTTAGATGATTTTGACATCTCAGCGATACGCAATAAAATCAACGAATTTTATTGTGTCAAAAAGAAAGTTCCTACATTAAGAAGCTTGCTTACCGATCTTAGAGAATCTATTGAATTCACAGGACATAGGGAGACATTGAGAAGAATATTACATAAGAACGGATTTGAATTCAAAAGGAATAAAAATGAGAGGTCCATGCTTATAGAGAACTACGAAATATCTGCGTGGAGGCATAGATATTTGAGAACAATTGCTGAAAAGAGGCAACAAGGAAAATTAATTGTCTACCTTGATGAAACTTACATTCATCAAAATTATAAATTAAAAAAGTCATGGCAAGGACCTTCTACAAGTGGTGTTATGGATAAAATATCCCTAGGGAAGAGACATATCATTATTCATGCAGGTAGTGACAAAGGCTTTGTGCCCAAAGCTCTACTAGTGTTTAGCACTAAGTCAAAAATGGCCGACTATCATGATGACATGAATAGAAATAATTTTTTAAGGTGGCTGGAAGAAATGTTGTTACCAAATTTATTAGAACCTTGTGTTATAGTAATGGATAATGCAAGTTATCACGTAACGCAAATAAATAAGCCACCAAGTATGCAAAATCGAAAAGCTGAGATTCAAAAATGGCTGAATGATAATAATATTTTATTTGAAGAGTCCTTCACTAAAGCGGAACTTTTGTGTCTTGTCAAGGATAACAAACAAAATCCATTATATGAAGCAGAGGAGAAAATAAAACAGCACGGGCATGAGGTCTTAAGGTTACCGCCTTACCACTGTGATCTCAACCCCATTGAATTAATATGGAGTTCCGTGAAACGAAAAATTGCTTCTGAGAGGTCTGGGTGTTTACAACAATTACTTATCCTCCTGCACCCCACGCTTTGTAACAATAAAATATATGTATTTTACTCCATTTTCTTATCTTAAATTCAGTATCAATTATTTTTACTTTTTTAGTTGTATATCTTATTAAAGCGTGTATTTTAGTTTTTTTTAACTATTATATAATTTAGGAATATCAAGAAATAATTACCTCCAACCGTCACATACATAGTCTGACTCCACACTAAGATCAAAATGTTTAATACATCATATTACTATTGTTTATGTAGCAGTTGCATTTTTATTAGTTTTGTTACAAATAAATTTATCATAATATTAATATTTATACATACATAAACTCACGCCTTTTTCCCAGAATGGGTGGCAAGGTAGAGGTGCAACCAGGACACCCACATTTCAGCCTCCGTGGCGCAGGCGGTAAGACGCCGTTTGTGAAACGAGAGGCTGCGGGTTCGATCCCCGCACCGAGAGAAATGTTTGTGCGGCCCACAAATATTTCTCTCGGGTCTGTGTGTTTGTGAGACCGAAAAGTCTCTCGTAGTTCCTGATACCCACGACACAAGACTCGATCTTAATGTAGGGTCAGGACTATGTATGTGACTGTTGGGTGTTATTTATTTATTTATTTATTTCGCCTTGTATGTTCCGTCCTACGATGTTGTGGGTGGCGAGCCTATCGCAATATCGGGCACAAATTCCTGACTGTGCTGATAATGAATAGAAAAATCCGATATCACTTTGCGCGACCCGGGATTCGAACTTGAGACCTCAGCTTTGTAACCGTACCATAATACAACTACGCCGATGAGGCAGTCAATATTTATACATAAATTAAAATCTATAGTCCACATTATTCACCGCTTGTATGTTTATGTATGTATGTACCTTATGTTTTTTTTTTGTTTGATTGAATTATTCGAAAAATATTTTTATTCTAGTGCTGATTTCCTGCCTTCGTTCGCGATGTCTGCTACAATTTCGTTATTCAAAATCAAAATCAAAATATTCTTTATAATTTAAGTTCATTTCATTTGGCGATCTAGTGTTGTTACATAGTTTATTAAGTCTTTTAATTATTATTTTTTTTTTCGAGATTCTTATTTTTTTTATATAAAGCAGCTGTTAAATAAATAATTGTCGAAAGAGACTGACTTCTGTTATACAGGGCTTCCTAGTTCAGGAGTCAGGGTGTTATTATGTTGTAAACATGTTGTAATGAAATAAAGATTAATTATTATGGGACGTATGTGGGCTGATACAGAATAATTATTTATTCAAATAGTCTTTCAAAAGATCTTTTGGATTGTTCATTTCTGCTACCACCGCTTCGGAACGTGTTGTAGCTGTGAAGAAGAAGTGGCGCAAGAAACTTCGTCAGCAACACGAACTGTCTTCTTTTTTCTTTTTTTTATATCGCCATTTAAAATTACAATGGTTCATGTCACAGAACACAATAATGTCAGTTTATTTAGTTAATTGTTTAATTTCTATTTTTACATTTTAATTGTTAATTTTGTGTAGATATTTTATTTCTATTTATATATTTAAGTTAGCTTAGTGTACATATTTTCATTGTTGTTTGCTAAATGTCTGTTTTTTTTTTTAGATTTTAGTTATAATTTGGCAAAAGAAATATTGACATGGTGAAAATTGGTGCTTAAGGAAAAAAGTGTGGTATATTCGAAGTCGCAACCAAATTCTAGCTATTAATAAAGTTGTATTTTATCTCACGTGTGTATTATTTGACAAATCCAATCCAATCATCAGGTAAAACTTACCCATCAAATAAATCATAGCATGAAAAAAATATCAAAACATTGACCTATTATTATCGGATTTAATTTTTAAAGACTTGACTGTCAAGTCCTAAAATCCCCTGTTTATACTCAATTGAGATGTAAAGCAAAAATTAAAAATGTTATATTAATGTTAGTCGTATGCCACTGTTGATGATCGATATCGATAAAAAATTTGGTACTAGCGTATCACTATTTTTAGGGGCGGAGCCGCCGCCATGTTTGTGAATCAAAGTGTTACGCGTCACGTGACCTTATGCTTTATCCCCTCTATTCTTTAATCATTGATACTACGTCTATGGGTGGTATTATACCTACTACTTGGTCTGTGGCAGTCTGTGGAATAAAGATAAAGAACTGTCAACCAACTGAGGTAGAAATTGCAAATCCAGAAGTAAATAAATATAATATCATAATTTAAGACCAAGATTAAGAGGAATAATGTTCGGATCAATAAAGAATTATTTTAAATGGAGGACAAATAAATTGACCGAAAACAATAAAAATGAAACCCTAATAATTTGTGGATTTCTTGGATTGATTGAAGATATTTTATTTTGGAGGAAAATATGGTTATCTCTATCGTTTGTGTTCGTCTTACATATTATTTTTTTGTAAGTAATGTTCGTATAGTTTAAATTCTGTAAAAACCTGTTGTGGAACAAAATATTCACTTACTATTTACATGTCCCTCAAGCCTCTTTAATTTTTGGCCTGAGAATACTACTCATATTATTTGAATTCATATAGAGTTTTATTCTGAATGTGTACACATGGCTCTGGTGTTTCAAAATCATATTCAGAATATATGAGATTTTTTCATTCTAATATTGTTTTGTTGTGTATTGTGTTTAGTGTCACAATTATAATCATTCTTTTAGCATATGTGTCCAACGGCAAATAAATTTATTTGGATTTATTATATCCATTAGCATCACTATAATGATTGTGGATGCATTTGAAGCTTGGTTAAAACACAAACACAGAACAACATTCTTGAGACAACTTGCCAGTCATGATGGCCAAAAATTGAAAACAGCTACTTCACACCTTATCAGATGGCTAGAGAGGCAGTGGACTGACTTTGTTAATTTAAGAGAAACAAATCACACCAAAGTAAGTATGCATATATACAGATGAGCTACTAATATTATTAAGTTGTTTTAAAATGTAAAAGGGAATTATGTTGTTAACCTTAAGTTTAGTTTTTCACTTCTTAAGAGCGTTTACACCTTGCACGCAAAGTCAACTATAGGTATTTCTTCGTTAATTTCACGCACACATAAGCGACCAAAGCTGTGTGTGTAGAGCTGCCGTGTAGGCTCGCTATACAGTCAGTGCAACCAACTTTGATCTGTGCGCTTCAAAATTCTAATATTGAATTGAAATGTATCTTATGATTTATACAACGTGTAACAGGATTAATTCACAACCTCAGACACCCCAACTTTAAAATATTATTGCAATCATAGTTTATGCATTGAAATCGTACTACCATAATTACAAAATCTTTTATTTATGAAATTAGTTATACCAAATGTAGGCACTTAACATGGTCACCTCACGAGTTACAAATAAGAGAGTACTACTACACACGCTCGCGGACACGCACACATTTACACAAGACCTATTCACACGAGTACCTAACGCCGAACGCTGCGACGCGCTGCGCCGCGCCGCGCCGCGCCGCGCCGGCAGAAACAGCTGACTATAAACGAAATACAAATTACGTACGTAACTGATTACTGGGTGGTTTGGTAAATTAATTATTATTAATTTAATCTGTAAGCATAACATTTGTGTTGTAGCTATAAAATCTAAATATTTTACTTACTAGATATAATGCATACGAACCCAACGTAAGACAATATTTTGCATGAATCGGCTATAAAATATTATTAATTTCACTTCCGCTAAACTTCGTTCCTACAGGCGGGTAGGATACGGGCGTCATTTATTTTGAATTACTAATGAATAAGATAATTAGATAACGCAATATCTAACAACGAAGACTAGATTGGGAATCACAACACAAAAAAATACAACAAAATTAACTTACGTGTTACATGGCACTCATGCGGCTATTTCTTTTTAAAATATTATGTTCGAAATGTCCACCACCTTGATACACTTTGATGCACATTTGCGTAATTGTTCACGTAATTTATGTAAAACTTCAGTGTCACTCTTCACTTTTAGGAAGGCTGCCACTATTCTACTTTTTAGTAGTCTAGTTATACCAAAGATTTATTACGTCCCCACAAAAAAAGTCAAGAGGCGTCATGTCGGGTCACCTAGGAGGCCATTGCACAGGTTCGCGCTCTCCGAACTCAGCATCGAGATACTGTCGGACACTACACTGGTGCCGTGCCTGTTGTTAAATGTCCTGCATGCCAATGATACATTATCACCATTCACCACACTGTGCCAAAGTTCTCACCATTTCAGTGTATTCAATATTCGAATACCGAAAAGACATCGCGCGCGAAAGTTATCGAAATATCTACTAAACACTTAAACACAAGTAGACACAGATAACTGCGGTGCACGACTGGATTTTTTTCACATAGTCGGTGCCCATTTAGGGATTGCAATAACGGGATATTAGACACACCGGGATTCCGCATACATTGTAGCAAATTTACAAACCGAATTTAATCACCATTTTAACGTTCCGCGAAATTATTTTTCATAGAAATACCTACTTGTTGTTTCATTTCATAGTGAATTTGTTACAATTTAATTCGTTTCATTTAAGTGCATGTATTGCGCGGGATTTGGATCGCCCGGTCTTGCAAATACCGGGAGTAATTTTTTTCGCGGCGCATCCCTATACCGGTTGCCAAACCTTTTGATGTACCGCCGCGCCGCGCCGCGCGCGCCATCGTTTGTCGGATGGATCAAATTGCATTAAACAATAGCTGCATCCTGCTCTATCTAGTTGTAGTTAAATGTGCGGAAACGAGAATATGATAGTTATTTATTTTGGTAGCTTATTACGTTTATTGAGGCCTATCGTTGTGTGCGTTTGATTAATGATAGATTGCTTAAATAAACTTTATAATCATTGAAATAAAGTTCATTTTTGTTCATTATTTAGTTTATTTGAGTATTCGTTTAGTGATTCATTTAAAAATGATCTTATGTCCTGGAGTTACGTTTCAATTTCGTTTGTTCGGAGTAGTAAATGAAAGAGTGTCTGTAATTTACTTGGTCTTAACTAATTATTTAGAAAAAAAATACCTACCAAAAAAAATGTTGATATCGGTTCAGTAGCTGATTCTGAACGTACTACTTTCCGCTTTTACATTTAAATCTGTTACATGTTGTATATTGGTAATATTATATCATGAAAATATTTTATTTGCATTATAAGTAGACAAATATTACTGTGCAGGCAATGAACAGTACAAATTTAGATACTAATCATATTTTCGTTATTATTACATTGTTAAGTTGCATTCAAATCAGTGTTCAATCAGTAGACACTACGGACGTTTATTAATCATTTCGTGTTCGAACACATGAAAAGAGTTAGGGGCCTTACAACCCCTTACAATTACGAAATATATTTAATTTTATATTACAATACATAACATAATTTATCCTCGGAATTACATCCCATTATATTGTCTGAAACATAATTTATACTCACTCCAAAATCATTGTAGGTAATAAAAAGAAAAAATATGTTTTACTACTAAAGTACTAAGATGTGGCAGTCGCAGTCCGCGCGTAGCTATTTTTACGACGCATGGCAAAAATCGACTGCAGCGAGGCCGGAGCGACGAGCGATACGTCCTCCCTCTAGAAGGCCTTGCGGCGGTCTGATTTGATGCACGGCGGACAGCGTGTTTTAGTGGTTTTCAAAATATATGTAGAAAACATGAAAACTAATTTTGTTGAAATACAGGGTATATCAAGACTGCTACCGAAAACGAAGCCGGGTGGTAGTTTAAGCGACTTCAAACACAATGCAACAGAAAATGTAGGAAAAAAAAGCGACAATAATTTTTTTGTTATTTTTTTTACATGGTCGTATTTGAGTGGTAAATACATTATTCCGTAAAATAATAGTTTATACCCTTTTATTTATAAAGACTCTAAGGTATAATAGAGTTTAAATTATTATTTTACCGAAAACTATGGATTTACCATCCAAAACTGACGATATTTAAAACATGATAAAAAAAAATTGTCGCATTTCTTACCAAAATTTTTAGTTGCATTGTGTTTGTAGTCACTAAAACTACCACCCGGCTTCGTTTTCGGTAGCAGTCTTGAGATACCCGGTATAAAAATGGTAGTTTATTGATAAGATGTTCTTCTATTGTAATATGCAATCGCTATAAAAAAATATGTACGATAAGTCGGTGAAAAAAAATGTTCTTGACGAGAGTTTCTGAATAATTTCGCATTGTTTAAATTTTTATTTTTCAGGAACTAAACACAAAAAGATTATTTTTCTCAGCAAAATCCCTCCATTACGGTCTTATTAGTCTGATAACATTTTTATTTTCATCTTATATTTAGTGGTTTCGGATATCTTAAGCTTCTAAATTGCTATTTAAAGCCTAAATAACGAAACTTGTGTTCAGTAATCCGTATAGTACTCACAAATTATCCATCAATCTATAATGTTTTCCACCAAAATCCCTAGATGATAACCTTTTCTAAAATTAGTAATAATTATTTTTCCTTTAAATTGTTTATTGGTGGCTATTAACTCATTTGAAAAGTCCTGTTTTTAAGCCAAAAAGCGCGTGCAGGGTATAAACGCTCTTAAAACAGACACTTCAATTTTATTTATATGTATAGATAAGTAGTGTTACAACAATATCACAATGATCAATACTGTTCCTATTGCAGGCATTCATAATGGCTAACATATATTTGGGTATATTTTTCATCACAGGAAAATATATAAATGGCTATTTATTAATTTACACCATCAGTATGTTTTTGTGTGTTGCAAACAAAGTTGTTTTTCCTATTATAAAATTGTTTAAACACATTCAACAAGATTTAGGTAAGTGTTTTATCAGTTGGTTGTGTAAAATAATAATATACTCTAATTAATATAGAAATGATTATTTTCAGAGTCAGAGTGTGAATATGAAGGTCTCATTCCTGAAATATCAGATTTGGATATAAAACTGCTCTCCATTGAACCAGAACAGAATCAAATTGTTGATGAAAAACAGAGCTATGGTATTTTTTATTATTATTACAATATTATAATTATGAAAGATTTCACAGTAATCTTACATTTCAGTGTAAATAAGTACTTAATATGTTTATAGATTACTGGAAACCCAATGATATACCATTTGAAGAGGCCAGTGACAGTTCTGAAAATAGCAGTTCTCTTGTAACTAGCTTTTCTATGGATAAAATCCAAACTCTTGAAAAAGATGTCCAGTCTTCAGATTCAAGTGAAGATGAATATATACCACTTGGTAAGTGTTGGCAAATTATTATTGACGGATATGATCAAACAAAGGAAAAAACAACCTGGAGTAATTAGAAACATTTCTCATAGCCTCAATTTTATTTTATTTTATTTTTAGGAAGACTTACAGACTAATACAAATATGTGTAGAACTTAAATATAAGGTAACCATATTGCTAATAACAAGTCTCCACATATAGTTAACAATTTAGAGCACCGTTTAAAGTGAAATAACAAATTAAATTAAAAAAAAAAACAATTATGTAGGTACTATAAAATAACAAAGGTTGAAAAAAGAGATAAACGGAATAAGGAAAATTACACAACAGCCGCAAGATTTAACAATAAAACAATTTTAATATTATAACCATAAAAAAATATAGCTTAATACTTAACCACAAGCTGTATTGTGCCTACAATGATATGTTATGATGGATAACCCAAATCTAGGTAGTTTCTTCACTGTCTGTTTCAAAAAAGATTTTGCTAAATTTTCGCCTTACGGTTTCTGGTTTTGTGCAAAACAAATCCACGCCCAGATTTTGTGGAAGCTTATTAAATATATTTGCACTACGCAACAGGAATGAATTTTGCCTATAATTGGTTGACGCAAAAGGTATTGATAACAGAGGCTTCAGACGAAGTCCTGTTTGATTCGTGCGTAATCCTAGCTTTGACAATAACGGAGGACAATCGATAGACCCGTTAGCAGCATTCATAATGAAACAAATATCATTAATATTACGCCTAACTTCCAAAGGCAACAAATGATACCTTTTACAACGATGTGCGTAGTCATCGGACCATTGTTGCGCCTTGAAATCCAGATATTTTAAGATTTTCCTTTGGACTGACTCAATACGATAATATAATAATAATTAATACAATAATTTTATTGGATATTCAGTGTAACAATTAATGCTTTTCTGATGTATAGTCTATTATGAATTTTGCATTAATCACTCGAAATATTATGAAAAGAGAATAAGATTTGTTCCTTTTTGCTCTTGTTTTGCTTTTACCCCATTTATTTATATTAAATTAAATTTATACACATTTTGTCAATTATTTCTTTGTTGTATCTTCATCTCTAAGATGTGATTGAGTCTATGATGGGTTGGCACCTTATTTTTTGTGCATGTTGCAGCAAGATTTGGTATATGAATATAAACTGCCATCAACCCATTTGGAACCTCATGGATCATTTCAGAAAATATTTCATCTATTTATTATCATGCAAAAAGTATTACCCAAATTGGGAAAAAACCCACAACTTTAGGGTTTGTATCTTGTATCCATAACATCTAAGCAATTGAAATAGAAATAGTTTTGTAATAATTGATGCTTGAACATTGAAACCATTAAAAGGCTCATTAAGCCCAATAATATTTTATGAATTATCTTATTTTGTGGTGGCATATATATCACAGAATACTAACAGAAGTCAAGCTTGTGTATGTACTTCACTTTTGTTGCCACACTCACACTACGCTCGGCGTTCGCGCAAGGGTTGTTAAAGCTGAAAACACATTGTAGGTTTTTGTCTTACGCATAGAGTAAAGAGTACAAAACTATGGTAAAGAGCACATCTTACATGGTTCGTACGGGTCGTCAGAGGGCCCACGTACGTTTTTATTTTTTTAATTTCATTGACAAAGGACGGTTTTCTCGTCTGCCAATGACTAAGCTTTTAGGGATGGAAGAGTCGATTTTTATGTACTCTTTATCTCATCTCTATATAAACAAATAAATAATATATTTTATTAAATGAAATCAATCCTAGTTGGCGCTTATTATAAACAGTTCTTATCTGTGATAACCTGTGGTACTATCACATTCGAGTTTGCAACTGTTTTATTGTCAAAAATAATGTAAATTCTGTACACAAACATAGATTACATATTGAGAATAAATTTACTGTGGAAAAATGTTAAGCAACAATGCCGTGTACACATATTAGAAATACTTATGTATAAAATGTGTGAATTCCAAAGTGGGCAAGATCGTGTTTCGAGCACACGTCTTGTTCTTGTTGTTTTTTTTTATATATTTCTACTACCAGTGTCATTTTAAAAGAAAACAAAAAAGAGACTACCTGAAGACAAATAACAAGGTTAACTTTTTCCTATTATAATTCCTAAAACAGCGCGTGTATTTTGAAATGTTAACATCAATAACTTAATATTTGATTGTATAAAAAATTACTCCGTTATCTTTAGTATGATACTTTATTATCTTTAGTACAAATAGGTACTCACTATTTGTTCCCATACTTCTTACTTTAAGTGAGCATATTTGTATTCTTTACATTTAACATTATAAATAATTTCTCTATTACGCACATACTCTGATTGTTTTTCTTCCATTTTTTAAATGAACGCACAGACGAACTTTTGGCTAATTACTGATAATTAAATAAATAAATACACTTAACAGTCACATACATAGTCCTGACCCCACATTATGATCAATTAAGAGCCTACCTCGAAAAATATTCGCAGCATTTTGGGGCGTGGTTAACGAAAGTTGCCGCATCACGCCGCGGCACTGCGCTACTGGCGCACATTCCCCGATTAAATATTATCTACTGGTATTATTAACATTAGTAATAACAAATTAATGTAGACCTATGTATATTTATAATCCGTATGATTCTGACAATGTGCCTATATATTGTTTATCATACTTTTGTATTGATAAAAAAATCTATTACAATCTAAGTGTTAAAACACGAACTTTAAACTATTACTTTACGAAAACCTCAAAAACATTTACAATAATATCTGTATAAATACAAGATAGGTACGAATTGTTTTGCCGGTCACTCACTCTACTAGTGTGAAGCGCTAATCGCCTAGGCGCCCTTTGATAAATGCCGCCAAAGGCATTGCGCCTAGCGATGATTTATTTGTTTCTACTTCATTTGACCTGTGATTTGACCACTGACTTTCGCCTATAAAAGAATGTCATTCTTTTGTCATGTATGTGACTGTTGGGTGTTATTATTATTATTATTTATTATTATTCTTAGTTCTGCTGTTTTGTCATTTTTGACTTACGATACAACTGTAAATTTAACAAAAATGTGTGAAATAAATTTGAATTTTGTAATAACAACCAAACTAAACTGACTAGGTATTCCTGAAGTATGTACACAGAGCGGAAACGATAAGTAATTACATTAGATTATTGTTTAAATTCCACATAAAATAATTATTATTGATTTTCGAACTGTGCGGTCACACCGGCGCTCACGCTCTTATTATTACTGCTATGCGCTTGGCGCGAGAATGACGGCGATCACACCCGCCCGTTCCAGTTTGAACCTTCTTTACAACCAAATAGGGATAATTTTTGTTTAACAATGTTTCTTTTATTTACGCTAGACAAATTTTTCGGCGAAATTATTTGATATCAATTACAATTATTTTGCTTTTGTTATATGAAAAGCATTGTAAATATTAATTTTATAGTAATACTAGCGATCGGGCCCGGGTCCGCCCGGGTGCATACACCTTTTAAAATGGCGGTCAAAATGTTTAATTCTGACTATCAGTTTAGAATATCGACCAATCGGACCAAGAAAAACGAACAAAATATCCTCGTATTTGCTAGAAATATCACTACTGCTTTCCTCCTATAGGTCATAGCGTGATGATATATAGCCTATAGCCTTCCTCGATAAATGAACTACCCAAAACTGAAAGAATCATTCAAATCGGACCAGTAGTTCCCGAGAGTAGCGCGTTCAAACAAACAAACAAACTCTGCAGCTTTATAATATTAGTATAGATATAGACTTTCAGTGACATATAAAATAGATTCGTATAAAAAATATTCTAAATCTGGGGGCACGGCAATGCCCCCACCAAGTTTAAATTATTATTTTAGCAAAAGCTATGGATTTACCACCCAAAAATGACGATATTTAAAAAATCATAAAACATAATTGTCGCATTTCTTTGCGAAATTTTTAGTTGCATTGTGTTTGTACTCACTAAAACTACCACCCGACTTTGTTTTCGGTAGCAGTCTTGAGATACCTAGTATATAAAAGGCATAACAGGAGAAGGTATTGAGAGGGAAAGGGTGTATTCAGCCCATGAAACTGTACAAAATTCCTCTAGAAAGACATAACGAAGAAAAACTTGCAAATAAATAGACTAAATAGGTCCAAAATATCAATTACCATGAAAGAAAGAATATTAATAATCAAATCCGTGATATTTGTGATAAATTGACACCTACAAAAATAAGAAAAAACCATAAGACAGAGGCTTTATGAAAAATTGTTGGTGATATTCTAGAAGTAAAAAGTACCGAAAAGAAAAAAAAGTAGGACTCTAAAAAAAGACGTGAGATCCCATCAAAAACATCCTGTAAAAAAATTCAGCCATCCAGCAGCATTATGTATGAATTGTACGATACATTATGGTTTCATGCGATGGCCAAGGCGATCCATTTATTTATAACGTAAAGAATTTTTAATATTTATTTGATAATAGCTTACGTAATAACTTTATACAGAAGGTCCCTTACGCAAGGACTAAATAAATTAATCGACTTGGTATCAGTATATGCATGTAGCATCTCACAATTTTTTTAGGTAGAAACCCTGAGCTGCGAGACTTGGAATTTTTTTACAGGATGTTTTTGATGGGATTGTGTCTTCATCTGTCTATTGATAGAGGTGCTCCCGAAAGGTACTATTTTTCTGATGGATGGTTTTGAAAAATATCACAATATTATGATGACCAGTTCATGACCAGACACAAAACAGTTCAAAATGGCGGCCTCAACTATCAATTCTGACTTACTCATTCAAATGAAGGAACCATTAGATATCGATTTAGATATCAATCGAATCAAAAGCAAAAATTTTCAATTCTGACTTTGAATTTAGTGAAACGGAATAATATGGTAAAAAGGGTTTTATATTTAATTCACTATTAATATATTTATTGGGCAAAACCCGATTTAAAGTTATAAGTAAATTCAATTGATTATAAAAGTTGGTGCGACCTTGGTGGGAATATCGCGTAGCCTTCGTATTATAGGAGCTAGCAACAAGAAATATTGTGATATCAGGTGAAAATATTTTTGATGAAAAATAATGATGATATATACTGAAAGAACAACACAACGAGAAACGAATTTATTTTAACCGAATTAATTCGATGACAATGATCGCAATGTCCATATCATAGGGATTACGTTGGATCCCTTATTTTCATATTTCTCGTATGTCGTGGATCTACATACATACATACATAAACTCACGCCTTTTTCCCAGAAGGGGTAGGCAGAGGTGCCAAGACCCACATTTCGCCATGTATGTTCCGTCCCACGATGTGATAGCCTATCGCCATATCGGGCACAAATTCCTGACTCTGGGCTGATAATGAATAGAAAAATCCAATATCACTTTGCCCTACCCGGGATTCGAACCCGAGACCTCACCTTTGTAACCGTACCTTAGTACAACTACGCCACTGAGGCAGTCTACAAGTCGTGGATCTACAAGCTCAGGTAATAGTTGAAAGTTGAAATTAATCGGCCAATTGCCAATTCAAGTGCGTGGTGGCCTAACTACTCTCAATTGTACTGTCGATTGTAGAGGAGGCCCGTGCCCTGCAGTGGGACATATATGGGCTGACACAGAATTACCAATTCTGACCTTGAATTTAGTTTATGGAAATGAAGAGTCTCTCAGATATCGAATTAGAAACCAATCAGAACAATAACAAAAAAATCTATAAAAATGCTGACCACATTTTTTTTCTGAGAATATTTTCATGTTTTCGGAACGAAGGTTCTTTCAAATATCGATTTGGAATCATTCGGATAAATAACAAAAAAACAAAAATCAAAATGACCCGGACTCGAACCCGAGACTTCAGCGTCGTAATCATATTATGAGGCAAAAATGTATAAAATTTCACGGGAATAATAACAAAAAAATCAATGAAAATGCGGATCACATATTCTTTTCTCTGAGAATATTTTCATTTTTTCGGAACGATGGTTCTTTCAAATATCGATTAGGAACATTTCGGATGAATAACAAAAAACAACAATTAAAATGACCGGGACTCGAACCCGAGACTTCAGCGTCGTAATCATATTATGAGGCAAAATGAATAAAATTTCACGCGAACAATAACAAAAAAATCAATCAAAATGCGGACCACATGTTTTTTTTCTTAGAATATTTTAATTTTTTCGGAACGATGGTTCTTTCAAATATCGATTTAGAACCATTCGGATAAATAAAAAAAAAAACAAAAAGCAAAATGACCCGGTTTCGAACCCGAGACTTCAGCGTCGTAATTATATTACGAGGCAAAAATGTATAAAATGTTACGCTCCCTTCGACTAATTTCGTTGAGCGCTTATACGTAAGTCAATGACCTTTCTCTTTTATTTTGGTAACTTAGCTAGTTGAAATGAACTTAAAAATTAATATATACTGCTATTTATTTTTTAAATAAATGTAAAAAAATTAAAATGTACAAACAAAAAAGAGTACCACCTAAAATAATAAGAATTACGTAAATTTGAAATTACGTAAAAAAATTATCGGCGGGCTAGAATTTCGAAACGTCGAGCGCAGATCCGTCGTTCACCAAGGCCCGCGGCCGTCTGACGGAAACGCCCCCAATGAGATAGCTTATATGGCCGTAACGTACAAGAATGACAAGGATAGGATGGCCCATGCGCTTCTCAAAATAAAACAACATAAGCGCCAAACCATATTTTATTTTATTGTCATCGTACTATTTACATTTTTCTTGTTTTTTTCTCGCGAAAAAATAATATTTAAAAATATGTTTATGTCAAATTAATCTTGAGTTTCTACACGGGGTAAGTTAGGAGTTCTGAGTTCTTAAATAACTTAACAGCTGCTACTTTGGACTGTATTTTTGTTAAGGCAAAGTGGCATAATCATGTATTTTGATTCATAAAATTGTTAATTATATCATCAATTAAAACATATCTGAAAATGGACTACCAAATCTTAGTAATTTATGATATGTAGGCTTTTAAAAAAGCCAAATTTTTCGAGGTATCCCCTTAAGTGTTGTGTCGTGGGTATCGGGAACTACGAGAGACTTTTCGGTCTCTCAAACATCCAGACCCGAGACCAATACTTACTGGGTCTCACAAACATTTGTCTCGGTGCGGGGCTCGAACCCGTGGCCTCTCGTTTCACAGGCGGCGTCTAACCAACTGCGCCACGGAGGCTGTCAATTACGTCCAGTCTAGTATTTACAAACAACTGGTCAAAGAACTGCGGTGTTTATTTCTGTTAAGTCAAGTTAGATTACCAGCAACACCTCATGTAAATAATTAGAAATGTCCAAATTGTATTCAAATTTTTTAAATTGTATGCAGATTGAATGAAGCAAATTATGCCTTGTATGTATTATAAATTCTAATTTAATTGTAAGTTTTAAGAAATGTCATATTAGTTTGGCTTAAAAAGCTGGTAGCCATAT
The DNA here is from genome assembly GCA_009982885.2 of Hyles vespertilio. Lineage (NCBI taxonomy): Eukaryota > Metazoa > Arthropoda > Insecta > Lepidoptera > Sphingidae > Hyles > Hyles vespertilio. Next base: position 12,670,044 of record CM042813.1, read on the forward strand.
TTACAAAACCTATTTTTGTGTAAACTCAAGTTTGTCCACAATCGCAAATCGCTCAAAAGCGCTGTGGTGCACGGAGAAATTGTTATTTTTTTCTCTCTTCAAATTTCATTACATTCGACATTATTATCATTACTACTATTGGACTACTAGTATAAATGTACATTGTATAAATTATGAAAGAATATGTTAATGAAAGCGTTGTAGATATTTTTTACTTTCAATTCTAGTTCCTAATTTCACCACTTGTCAATTTATGTTAGTTGCGCTGTATGTCTCAGACGTTTTTTGTTTTTGAAGGTCATGCCCTCGAATTTCGACCGACAGTGTGCACACAACAAAAGAATCTATTGTTCAGATCGCTGTAAGACGCGTTGCTCTAGTATTTATGGCCGCTTCTTTACTCTATGCGTAAGACAAAAACCTACAGTTTGTTTTGAGCATAACTCTGGCTTATGCGAAAACACGTATCGTGTTAATAGCTAGTTTTAAAACAATATATATAAAACACAATAACACAATAAATGAATTTTAATTTTATTTATGAACTAGCTGAGAATGTGTATGTCATTATTCTAAGTTTTTGACGTGACAACGTCTTAAATTAGGTTGCGGCTGGGAGTCACTTATGAAAAAGTGTAACGCCCGGTAACGTAACGGTGCGCGCGCAGCACTAGAGAATTATTTTTCAGTTTCACCCACTTTTTCCAAAATTGTCCCATAGGCCCCCCCCTGCCTTCCCCCACCCTTATTCCGAAATAGTGCCTATTAGCCTCCCCACGAAACCTACCCCCCCCCTCCCCTACCCCCACCCCGAAAATTTACCTCACCCCCCAATCCTATCTCGGCCAACATAGGTCGTAGACCCACCGAGTTTGGTATCCTCGGAACCGTCTTGGTGAGGGCTACAAATTGACCCCGCCAGAAATCCCAAATTACGCAAAAAATTACCCCCCCAAAAAAAAATATTTTACCTCCAAAAAATTAATTTAAGTTAGCCTCCCCACGAAACCTTCCTCCCCCCCCTCCCTTACCCCCACCCCGAAAATTTACCTCACCCCCCCCCCCCAATCCTATCTCGGCCAATATAGATCGTAGACCCACCGAGTTTGGTATCTTTGGAACCGGCTCGGTGAGCTCTACAGATTGGCCCCAACCAAATCCCCAAATTCCTCCCTCTCTCCCCTAAAATATTTGTCCAGGCATAACTCCGTCATTTCTTAAAGTAAACCCCCCGTGTTTGGAGTCAGAGGAATCGTCTTGACGAGCTCGACAATCGAGAGCAGGCAAAATACGATTTTTCTTATTGACGTGACAACGTCTTAAATTAGGTTGCGGCTGGGAGTCACTTATGAAAAAGTGTAACGCCCGGTAACGTAACGGTGCGCGCGCAGCACTAGAGAATTAGGCGCATTGAATCGGCGCATGCTTGTGTCTCTGTCTTTGTCTTTCTCGAACGTTCTTGGCGTTGGAAAAACAAGAAAGCGTCACAATACAAGTTCACACGTGTGGTTAAAGTATCGTCAGCTGTGTCTGTAGTGAAAATATGGAGTGCTTAGATTCGTCATTACATGTACAATGTTTTAGTAAACAAAATATATTTCTATAGTTAAAATTTGTGCAATTCTTATTTTCATTCAATTCCTTGTTCCTATTGTGCAATTTAATTATATTCATATCAATAAATATTCTACCGAGAAAAAGACGTTGTCACGTAAAATCTTCGCCCGTAAAACCGACTTTACAGGCAACCATTTTTTTTATTGTTTTTGTATAATATGCGCTTTTTTAATGAAATTTATATTTAATTATTATAATCTGGTGTTGTTTATACAAGCGTAATAACTTTAATTCATTTGCTCCATCTTTGCACAAAATATCTCACTATTTGCGTGCGCGAAGCGGGTGACACTCCAATGATGTTTTAATAAAGATGACGCATATCCATATTGCGTGACGTTTAAAAACTGTACTGCAGTGCTATTCTCTAAGCAATACAGCGCTGCGCGCAGCGCTGTAACAGCGTCGAGACGATGCTTTGGTATTCACTAAGTTACCAATTGCGACACTAGCGCCCAAGGCTGCGACGGCCGTGAGTTAGAACTAATCAACGACGAGTAGTTTGACAGTTCTTCATAGATTTTGGTATTCCCTAAGAAAAAACAGCGTCGAAGACGCTCACAGCCTCGCTCGCAGCCTCGATTTAATCTGTCAAATCTAAAAGCTACGTTTTCTTGCGCGTAACTCATTGAATCTTAGTGTTTCTTCGAATAATTTCAACTGTTTTGTTTCTAATATTTAATCCTATTAAAAATGGCAGCTCGTTTATTGATAAAACTACAATTATTAGAAGAAGCCAAGAAAAAAGACGATCTAAATAAAGCTCGTCAGGCGAAACAACTAAGAGAGTTAAGAATTATATCCCGTGACGAAGACTTTATTCATATTTATCGTCTTTCTGAGGATTTAATTAATATATTGGAAAGTGATATAACTCCTTACTTGCGCCCACAAGTGCGCTCGAGCGGCTTGACTAATAGGCTAAAGGTTTGTTAACTGTTATTGTTTATATTATATACCTAATTATTTAAGTAACCGTTATGTAACATCTTAACAGCTTTTTAATAAAATATGATAATGTTTCAGATTTTATGCACTCTCTCATTTTTGGCAAATGGAAGCTATCAGAAAATCATTGGCAAGAATGCAGACACTTATGTATCTCAACCGTCAGCTTCTAGAGCAATACATGAAGTAGTCAATGCTCTAAATAATATAAATATTATTAGAAAATATATTCGATTCCCGCAAAGCCACAATGAACGACAAGCACTCAAGTCAAGGTAAAAATATAAAAAAAATAGATATTTAGTGGCTGTAGTCTCACAAAAACAAGAGCAATTGTTTCAAATTTTCGTTCTAATTACAGGTTTTATGAAAAATTCAATATCCCAGGAGTGTTAGGTTGCATTGATGGCACTCTGGTTTCTATGATACGTCCTAAAAAAAATGAGGAGCGATATTATTGCCGTAAAGGTTATCATGCCAGGAATGTTTTAATTGTGAGTTATTTAATTATTTTACATCATGTGGATAAATTATATTATTTTAAATATAGATATCTAGTACAAAAGCTTTGAACATATTTTATTTATTGCAGATTAATGATGCTGATTTAAACATTTTGCATGTGGATGTAACTTTTGGGGGTGCCACACATGATAGTTTTGTTTTTTCCAACACAAGTGTGAAACTGCACTTAGAAAATTTAAATAGTTCTGGAGAAATTGTATATTTACTGGGTAAGTTTTTTACTATAGAACTATCTTATTCACAGATTTGTAATTTATTCAAGTTTCATTCTTTTAATACAGGTGACTCAGGATATCCCCAAAGGAGTTATCTCATGACTCCATTCAGTAATCCAGAAACAGGCACTCCAGAGAGTCATTACAATAATATACACAGTAGTGCACGTAACAGTGTGGAAAGGACCATTGGAATACTAAAGGGGCGGTTCCGGTGTCTGTTAGTTCACAGAGTCTTACAATACGACCCTATTATGGTGGGGAAAATAGTGATAGCTTGCTGCATATTACATAACATGTGTAATAGAGCTGGGCTACCAGCTGCTAACTTAGATGAGCATGATATAGATGAAGAATATAGACTACTTGGCACACTTAATCAGCAGGCTATCACACACCATAATTTGCTAAGTGGTCAAACCAGTAGGAGGGATCTGGTGAATCAATTGTGGAGAGCCCGGCATATCTAAAATGTAGTCACACAACATCAGATGAGGGAGCCATTATTCTTAATCTTTTTTGTTTATCATGATAATATTGAATTATAGTTTGTTTACATTTTAAGTTAATATTATTATATTTTAATTATTATAGAAATAAAACATAAGAATGACTTCTTTAGGTTTACATTTATTATACAAATACATAATATCTTTTTTTACACTATTTTAAAATATGAATATAAAAATATGTAAGTATCTAAACTGACTTTTATTTAACTACAATTTTACATGTATTTAAGGAAATATATACATGTTTAATATGTTTACCATTCTTAAGCTAATTTAGTATAAAAAGTTGCAATAAAATAACAAAAAAATATAAAAGATAACTTATGAAATAAAACTATACAATTGTCATGTTCCAGGCATTTCATTGCATCCACTGATGGATGCACACAAGTGCAAAGCTTGAGTTTGCCTTGACCATGATTCGCTAATATCTTTAAAAACTTCCAACATCTTCTGCTGGTTGTCAATAAGCAATCTTTCATTGTCAAGGCGTTTTTCCTCGATGGCCACAAAGCGTTCCGTTAGACTCGCCAAATGTGAGCGCCTTTGTGAAGGTGGCGAACGGTTTAGCAAACGACGTCGTGCCGTCACCAAACGACGCCTTCGAGGTGCTATAAACATAAATGGAATGCAAAAATTATTTTACAGAGTTGGACATCTGTCCAACTTTAAATTAGATTAAACCAAATATTAATAATCAGATGATTATTAACTATTTAATCTAATTTCATAGGGGACAAATATATTGCCATTTTGTAGCCACCAATTAAATGATCTTCATACAATATAAAATTATAGGTATCCAAGAGTACATAACTTCAAATAAAGTTGGATAAAAGATGTGGAAGAAAATAAATAACTCCTTACATGGAGTGGCAATTGGGGCATTATTTCTTTGAGCTCCATCTGCTGGTGGTGAGACTGCATGAGGTGGGTTATCCACAGATATATTATGGCTATACCAAGATGGGCCCGGCTGTACATCCTATAATAATTCAAATATAAACACTTATTATTAAAATTTATATTAATAATAAACAATTACAATATATATTTTATTGAACTTACTGGTAATGTAGGGGTGGACTGTTCTGTTTGGAGCAGCACTGCAGCAGGTGTGGTGGCTTCTACAGCTATTTGCACATGACTCTATAAAAAAAAATGATATCTATTTTATATGCATATACATATATGTATATGTAAAGTTTTACATAATAATTAGATGTAAATTAAATACCTGAAGTATACTTATAGACTCTGGTGTCTGTGGGCCCTCATTAATATTCTCAATAATATTCTGCATGCTCTGAAAACAAAATCTAATTTAGAAATACTTAATTTTTTAATTAAGTTAATTGTAAATTTTTCAGAAATACAGACCAACACCATAGCATTCTGCGCTTCAGGCCTATGAGCAGTAACACTTGGCCCAGGTTCATTTTCAAATGGCTAAAACAATAATATTAATAAAAGAAGTTGGATTATTATGGTAGCTCTACATAATATGGCTAGCTATTGATTGTTAGGTAAACTATACTTTACTACATAATATGTATATTAGTAATATATTTCTGAATGTGTTAATTTAATAAATTGATAAATTCAACTTAAAATACAATAAGGCATAATTAAATAAATGATAAGTACAAGCTCAATTTCTAACTCCCTATCTCCGATGAAAAAGCCTTCACCACCCGTAATAGCTATGATTCTCTCCTCAATTGCAGAGAGAACCCGCTCCTCGTGTTCACCGCCACCAGTACGTTGCCTAGCCATTCTTATCTGACTAGCTTTTTTCCTGGCTGCTGACTTCTTATCCTTCCAATACTAAAACAAACATCCAATGTGGCTTAAAGCATGGTTTTTTGTTTATGTTTCATGCCAACACCTAATTTATACTAAGCATTGTTATTACAAATATACAGGCACACCTATGCACAATAGATGACCAACACCATGAGATTAATAATGCAATAAGTGAACACAAACCTTTGCCCATTGCTGCCAACTTTTAATGCAGCCACTTCCATCACTATTTAACTTGACGGCTACTTCCTTCCATGCCGCTCTTGTTAAGTCTCGGGCATGTGATGTCCGAGCGTGCCCTGTCGCAAGCCATCGCCTCTCTTCCAAACTCTCCAGTAACATTTCTACTTGCGCATGAGATGGGACCGCATTTCTTGGCATGCTGGATATAAATTATAAATGTTGATGTTTGAATACCACAATAGCAGTTAAATCTAATTATTAAAAGTTACTACATACTTATTTAAATATTATCCTAAACAGCTTCAGTATAAAATCAGTTTAATAAAATGCACATATTTAATACTTAGTTTAAAATTGCTTACACAACATTAAGTTAATACTTACATGTCAATGTATTATTGTATCCTTCCAAATCACAGAACTATGTTCGCACTTAAAATTCAAAAAGCAAATAATGTTTTATAACTTTGGATTCTACACGAGAATCCAGTGAAGCTATGCAGTCAAGTCAAGTGTTTTGTTTACAAAAAATAGCGCCCTTTCTAAGTGTCTTGAAGTAGGCAAAGAAATCGCCGTTCGGTCCCACTTCGTGTAGTTACATTATTAAATAAATTCTCTACATTTTTAAATTCGGGACTACATATGCCCTATTCGTTCAATTACTCAAATACTATCATGTATTACATGCGATAAGCCTCTTTCAACCCATAAAATACTAAGTCGAGATTCATCGATTGTGTTTTTAAGATTTTTGGTTCAAGCTTTAACTCGTCGTCGAAACAGCGCTGAGACGTTACAGCCTCGAATTCGTCGACGAGCATAACCGTGTTAGTGAATACCATTAAAAACAGCGCTGCGTGTTCGGTCGATGTCAAGGCTGTCTCGACGACGAGCTCGTCGACGAATACGGCCGAGAGATTGTGTTTTAGAGAATAGCACTGCTGCTATGCATATACATACTCATTTGTTAATACTTTATGATAATTTTAGTGAATGAAACAGATTATACAGAAAGTACGAGACGAAAAGAGATAGCATTGCGCTATCCAAACATAGAATCGAAGCGGTAAAAACAGAAGGGTGACGATGAATAAAACTACCTATTTGGTTTTATAAGTATACTAGCTGTGCCCGCGACTTCGTCCGCGTGGAGTTTAACAAAAAGTTAATTAGTTTTTTTAAGTTATTTTTTTAAATAAATGAAATTTTCTAAAACAAATGTAGCCTAAGTTACTCCTTATTATATCAGCTACCTGACATTAAAAATCCCGTCAAAATCGGTCCAGCCATTTCAGAGATTAGCCGGAACAAACAGACAGACAAAAAAAAATTAAATATCATTTTCGGCACTGGTATCGTGTATATACTGGTGTATCGTGTTTTACTGGTGGTAGGTCTCTCATATGTGAGAGGCCATCTGGGTGGGTACCACCGCAATGTCTATTTCTCCCGTGAAACAACACTGCGTAAATGCACTGTTGTGTTTCGGATTGAAGGACATTGTAGCCAGAGTAACTACTGGACATATTGAGACTTAACATCTTATGTCTCAGGATGACGAGCGCAGTGGAATGTTGCCACTGTTTATGAGCGGTTGTATCGCTTACCATCAGGCGAACGGCTTGCTCGTCTCGTCATTCATTGCAATAAAAAAATAAATAAAAAAAATAATAATAACGATATGTAGTAGGACATTTTTTTTTATTTTCACTCTTAAAACAGACACTTCAATTTTATTTATATGTATAGAAGATAATAAATTAACTTTGAGGTTGCTACATGAGTACACATGTGGTACGCCATCATGAAACAAATATATTTTTATTTGCTTACAAACTTGAAAAAATAATAAAATAAATTGATTGCCGTTTTTTATATTAGTTTATGGTAAGCAGGCACTGAAAAATCGATCTCTTAATAATACTATTATTTGTTGTAATGATGACAAGTGATGTGACCGCTCGTGGACATAAGCAAAACCAAGACACCTTAAATTACAAAGCAATGCTTGGCTTTCACTGCGCTCGCCATCCCGAGACATAAGATCTTAAGTATAAGTACAGCGATTACTCGGGCGAGAATGTCCCTTGAACCGGAACATAACATGGCATTTAAACTGCCGTGTGGTGGGGGAAATAGAGATTGCGGTGGTACTTACACATGGCGGTAACGTATGAGCGACCTGCCACTGGTAAACAAGCGATACTACAACCGATGGTGCAGGTTTTGTTAGGTGGATATATATATTTTCGTAGTTGTATATTTTTAATCATAATTAAATGTGCTAAACCAGTATTAATCAGTTTTAAAGGTGAAGTCACGATCCCCTCTTTTTGTCCGAGCTGTGCTTAGTGCATATCCATTTACGTCTCAAAAGCTCATCACGTGGAAATCTGGAAACATTCAATAATATATGTAAATATTGTCATTTAAATATATGGGGAAGCTAATGTATTTTGTAATGTTCGTGGTTGGATTAAGTTATTTATTATGAAAATAATTCATAACAAATAACTTAATCGTTTTAAATATGATTGAATTAGAAACAAATATACAATTATCCAAATCCATTCAAACTTTCATCGTCAATTTTCTGTATGATCGGTTTCGCTTCTGACTTATTAATCTATGACGTACGCTTTTTGTCCCTATCGCACTTCACAATCGTTGTATTAGGCGATCCTTCTTACACAATTGAAGGCGGTGTTTGCTAATTTAAAATAAAAATTAAATTTTGTGTGGTTTTTATATACTTACGTATGGTGTGTAAGTCCAATTTAGTTTCATATTTTTGCAACATTGTTTTAACACTTTTAAAACACACAATTCGACACTTTAAACAATATTTTCGAAATAAATTATGTTGACAGCACTGAGGTCTTCCCTCTGTCGCCGTTGCTATGCGACTAGATGAAATTACACCAATTGCCCGAATTTGAACGCCTCACTTTTGAAGTGCTAGTGCGATATCTACGTCGTATTTGTATATCATTGGTGACACTCGCGCTCGCAGTGGTCTCGACTGGTTTGAAATATCGTGTCGGTGAACGCTGTCTATGTGTGCGTTGATTTAGCCCGCTTTGTATGGAGCTTGACTTCTGTTAGTTTAGTATTCTGTGTATATATAAACCGTCTGCACAGGTGTTGTTGCAAGTAATATTACATGTAAAATAATAATTTATTATACATAACAATTTAGGATCTACCAAAAAAAATGGCGATGTTTTATATTTAATCTCGTTATTGAACAAGACCTAACAAAAAAAAAGAACAAGACCTACCAAAGAAGCCGTACTTTGTACAAGTTCACCATAATCCATAAAACAATGTTGCGCAAGTCCCTGGAGCACTCCCAAATGCGAATACTTTTCGTACACTTTTCCGTATTTTTAAGAATATTAAAATATTTTCCTCATTTTATTTATTTATATTATTCCTTTGCTGGAAATAACTCCCTCAACTCTTTCTATCTGACTTAATTTGCTGTTGTTGCCGACTATACCCTACTGAAGTGGTCAAGGTTGTCGCGCCAACTTTTTCGAGGTCCTACTCGTCGCCTCTTACCATCTGTGGCACAGATCACTCCCAAGTGATCTGTGATCTGTGGGTATCCACTGCGTGCTTGTCCACCTTTTTGAATTATTACATTATTGAAGAAGTAGGAACGATATACATATACATTAAGTATACAACATGTAACAGATTTAAATGTAAAAGCGGAAAGTAGTACATTCAGAATCAGCTACTGAACCGATATCAACATTTTTTTGGTAGATATTTTTTTTTCAAAATAATTAGTTAAGACCAAGTAAATTACAGACACTCTTTCATTTAGTTCTCCGTACAAACGAAATTGAAACGTAACTCGACGACATAAGATCATTTTTAAATGAATCGCTAAACGAAAACTCTAATAAACTAAATAATGAACAAAAATGAACTTTATTTTGATCGTGATAAAGTTTATTTAAGCAATCTATCATTAATCAAACGCACACAACGATAGGCCTGAATAAACGTAATAAGCTACCAAAATAAATAACTATCATATTCTCTTTTCCGCACATTTAACTACAACTAGATAGAGCAGGATGCAGCAATTGTTTAATGCAATTTGATCCATCCGACAAACGATGGCGCGCGCGGCGCGGCGCGGCGGTACATCAAAAGGTTTGGCAATCGGTATAGGGATGCGCCGTGAAAAAAAATACTCCCGGTATTTGCAAGACCGGGCGATCCAAATCCCGCGCAATACATGCACTTAAACGAAACAAATTAAATTGTAACAAAATCACAATGAAAAGAAACAACAAGTAGGTATTTCTATGAAAAATAATTTCACGGAACGTTAAAATGGTGATTAAATTCGGTTTGTAATTTTGCTACAATGTATGCGGAATCCCGGTGTGTCGGATATCCCGTTATTGCAATCCCTAAATGGGCACCGACTGTGTGAAAAAATCCAGTCGTGCACCGCAGTTATCTGTGTCTATTTGTGTTTAAGTGTTAAGTAGATATTTCGATAACTTTCGCGCGCGATGTCTTTTCGGTATTCGAATATTGAATACACTGAAATGGTGAGACTTTAGCACTGTGTGGTGATAGTGTATCATTGGCATGCAGGACATTTAACAACAGGCACGGCACCAGTGTAGTGTCCGTCAGTATCTTGATGCTGAGTTTGGAGAGCGCTGGATAGGTCGCGGCGAACCTGTGCAATGGCCTCCTAGGTCACCTGACTTGACGCCTCTTGACTTTTTTGTGGGGACGTAATAAATCTCTGGTATAACTAGAGTACTAGAAAGTAGAATAGTGGTAGCCTTCCTAAAAGTGAAAAGTGACACTGAAGTTTTACATAAATTACGTGAACAATTACGCAAATGTGCATCAAAGTGTATCAAGGTGGTGGACATTTCGAACATATTTTAAAAAGAAATCGCCGCATGAGTGCCATGTAACACGTAAGTTAATTTTGTTGTATTTTTTTTTTGTGTTGTGATTCCCAATCTAGTCTTCGTTGTTAGATATTGCATTTCTTATTATCTTATTCATTAGTAATGCAAAATAAATGACGCCCGTATCCTGGCCGCCTGTAGGAACTAAGTTCAGCGGAAGTGAAATGAATAATATTTTATAGCCGATTCATGCAAAATATTGTCTTATGTTGGGTTCGTACGCATTATATCTAGTAAGTAAAATATTTAGATTTTATAGCTAAAACACAAATGTTATGCTTACAGATTAAATTAATAATAATTTGTTTACCAAACCACCCAGTAATCAGTTACGTACGTAATTTGTATTTCGTTTATTGTCAGCTGTTTCTGCCGGCGCGCGCGGCGCAGCGATCGGCGTTAGGTACTCGTGTGAATGGGTCTTGTGTACATGTGTGCGTGTCCGCGAGCGTGTGTGACCATGTTAAGTGCCTACTTTTGGTATAACTAATTTCATAAATAAAAGATTTTGTAATTATGGTAGTACGATTTCAAAGCATAAACTATGATTGCAATAATATTTTAAAGTTGGGGTGTCTGAGGTTGTGAATTAATCCTGTTACACGTTGTATATCGATCCTCCACTTATTTCTTTCGCACGTTTTACAAACATTTTAATTACTTTAAATATTTATTTTTGGTTGTGCCTTGATGCCTCCACGACTCGGGCCATCTCTGCACTCAACAGACTTTGCCAATAAAACCCAAGTAAATTATTGTCTAGATTTAAAATCTTTTCGTTTGTTAGATGAATAGCAATAGGCTATTTGACTAGTTTCTGGAAACCATACCACATTATGAAGCGGGGTCTATAGACCTTACAAATAAAGGTTATTTTTAATTACTATATCAATATCATTTAAAAATAAATTTACAAAATACACTGAATAATTACACTGTCAAAACGCTCTGTCTGACAATGTGGCGTTCAGTTCGTAAACATCCGTTCCACAGATTCGTTCGCATATATCACTCATTCTTAAATCATCCATAGATCAATCAATCAGTCAATCGTACGAATGAGTTTTTGCATTGAGGTATTACAACTGGAGCGGACGCACAGTGGGACGGATTTCGAGGCTCCTTTACATAGGATTTTTCAAATTTTTTTTAACTTTTTTCTCAAATCTAAGTATGAGGTATTATTGTTATTACCATAACATTAACTAATATTAGAATTTTGAACCGATTGGCATCTCAAATATTGAAAAAAATGACTTTATAGATTTTAAATGTATGAAAACGGATTTTGTTTTCGTCCTTACTTTTTCTTATATCAAGATGTAAAGCTGAAACTTTCAGGGATTATAACTTAGACCCACACCAAGTCAAACAAGTTGTAACCTTGACCCCGACCCGTCCCGTTTGGGAGATATGGGGTAAGGAAATGTGCACATTTAGCCCGCATTTGGACACGGGCTTAATGTGTTTAAATAAATTAAATTCTTACATTTTTCTGACTGCTAATGGATATTGAGCTCAGGTGCTGATTTTGTCAAGTTTTGTGAAAAAATGTGGTACGATAATCCCTAACTAATTTATGACTTCATAATAATTCATTATAACATTAAAATATAAGCAACCAGGTGACGTGGATTACTTACCTTGATTATACTGTATCTGTAGAATAACAATGGATACCTCGATATCCATTGTTATTCTACAGATGTGGCCGACTTTTGGTAATGTTAATTGGGGGTAATTAGCCTTTTGTTTACCATGTTTTGCCGGCCACCTTTTATTCTAGGAATTTTGTTGTTATTGTTTGTGTAAATAAATGTGGTGGGAAGGGTAATATATCCAAATACTTTAAATACAGTGGTCATCCTAAATTTATTTCACTTATCTTTACTGATTCGTATCACTATCTTTTTGTGCGATTATTGAGTTGTTCAATATGGAAGGATTTGTGTCAAATCTTGATATATTTATATTCATGAGACAAAATAATTTTGACGGAGACATGCTATTTAAAAAAGTGATAAATTCTGTGACTGTTAGTTTAACCGAAGAAGAAAAGTCAAAACTGAAGTCGTTTTGTACTTCTTATACTTCTAACTTGAAACGTAAATGGAAGTCAGCTAACAGCACACGAGACAGTTTTTTAAAAAAGTTTGCTGATTAGTTAGATACGGAAATCAATTGGCCAGAATGTATTCAATTGATAATTAATAATGATCAGTTCAGGAGTGAAGAGATACCACCTATTGAGATGGAATATGAAGATACGACTGCTAGTACGTCTACAGTAACCGAACCCGGTTCATCATCGGAGCTTACTGTGCCCCATTCTGTGTCAGTGTCGACATCAACTACTGTATTTAATCCACGAAAAATGTTTTCACAACTAAGCAGTGCGCAAAAGAAAAGAAGGTCAGCAACTCTTATTGAGGAAAACGATTTCGAGTCCCTAGCCTATGCGTTGGCCAAAAAAGCAGAAGTAAACGAAAATTTGATCGACTTCGCTGCATTAATAAAGCATCTAATTAAACATCCCGAAGATGCTCCGATGCTCCGATCTTGTTTGAACTCCAAGCAGCGGGCTTGCTCCGCTGACAAAGCATTGGGTATTGCAACTTCTTTAAAGTTATCTAAGTGGCAATATATGACATTGAGGAAAGAAACAAAGGATTTAGGATGTGATATTTTCCCATCCTATAATTGTGTGAGAAATGAGAAACAGGAATGTTACCCTGAAAAAGAAGACATGACAATAACCGAATCTGAAGTAAAACTTAAGCTGCAGTCAATTTTAGATATTACTGTTAAAAGATTATTTAAAACAGTAGAAACTGATTCTACTAGTTGCAATTTGACTCTGACCACTAAATGGGGATTTGACAGTGCTTCTGGGTATAGCAACTATAAACAAAAAATGGACGGTGACGATTCCAACGTATTTATGTGTTCATTTGTTCCATTGAAGTTGACAAGAGATGACACTGCTGAAGCGGTATGGGAAAATCCGAAAGCTTTTTCAACGTTTTACTGTCGGCCAATATATTTCAAGTTTGCAAAAGAAAATGATTTAAATATTAAGGAAGAAATGGCTTCAGTAGAGAGAGAAATTGCTACTCTACAGCCAACTTTGTTTGAAGATGTAAAAAGCGTTAGCCACAAATTTCACATGACTATGATTGACGGAAAGATATCCTCGAAACTGACCGATACATCTACGGCAACATGTCACATTTGCAAAGCAAAACCCACAGAGATGAATAATATCAATATGCTTTCACAAAGAAGTCATCTCGTAGATATGCTTAGGTTTGGTTTGTCTTCTCTCCATACACTTATAAGATGCATGGAATGCATATTGCACATAGCTTATCGCCTCGACTTTAAGAAATGACAAGCTAAAGGTGATGACTTAAAACAACAACTGGCTAATAAGAAAAAAGCAATCCAAGATCAATTTCGAGATGAAATGGGACTTCTCATAGATGTTGTGAAGCAAGGTTCAGGGACCACCAATGATGGAAATACTGCAAGACATTTTTTTGCCGATCCCGAAACTACTGCGCGCATCACAGGTGTAGATGCACAATTAATTAGCCAGTTGAAAGTCATCATCCAAGTAATTACATGTGGAGAATTTGTTAATGTCGAAAAATTCCGGCAATATTGTACTTCAACAGCTCATAAATACGTCGAGCTCTATTCATGGTATTACATGCCATCTACTGTGCATAAATTACTCATACATGGTGCAGATATTATTGAGTTCAATAACTTCATTCCAATAGGGAAACTCTCTGAGGAGGCATCCGAAGCTCGAAACAAAGATTTTAAATATTTCAGAACTTTCCACTCACGCAAAAACAGCAGAATTGCTACAAATGAAGACATTATCCATAACCTACTAATTTCATCTGACCCATATCTGTCCAGTTTTAGACCTAGAATAAGTCAACGTGATATTCAGCCACTTTCAGAGGAAGCCAAATTATTGTTAGAATTGTCTACTTCTAGTTCAGACTAGAAAGTAATAGCTTAAAGAATGGATTTTACCTTACTATGATAGAGTAATGTTTTTTTTCAAACACCCTTTCATCCACTATTGACATAAACTTTGTAGAAAATATGATTATTTCAAACCAGACAACTAGTTTAGGCTATGTATTTCTCGCTCAATAATTCTATTCTATAATTTTCATATTCCTGTAATTTTTTATTTGTACCTTTTGAATGGAATTCTTCAAGATTAAGGTCAAAAGTAATAATTTAGGGCCTGAAACTGACGTGTTACAAAATCTCCTGTTATTTTGGATCGCAAATTTCAGGTATAGGCTAGTTACGAGAGCCCATGTAACAACATACTCAGAAAATGCCCTTTTTAATTATTCATATCTGTAAAACAGTGTCGTTCAAGGTCAAGGTTATGAGTTGCAGATGTTTTTAGATATCATATGATACTATCACATAGACAAATTTAAGAATTTAATTTACTTAAACACATAAAGCCCGTGTCCAAATGCAGGCTAAATGTGCACATTTCCTTTACTCATATCTCCCAAACGGGACGGGTCGGGGTCAAGGTTACAACTTATTTGACTTGGTGTTGGTCTAAGTTATAATCCCTGAAAGTTTCAGCTTTACATTTTGATATAAAAAAAAGTTAGGACGAAAACAAAATCCGTTTTCATACATTTAAAATCTTTAAAGTCATTTTTTTCAATATTTGAGATAAGAATCGGTTCAAAACTCTAATATTAGTTAATTTTATGGTAATAAAAATAATATCTCATACATAAATTTGCGAAAAAAAAGTAAAAAAAAAAACACATTAGCCCGTGTCAAAATGCGGACTAAATGTGCACATTTCCTTACCCCATAATATCTCCCAAACGGGACGGGGCTGGGTAAAGGTCAAAACTTGTATGGCTTGGTGTGGGTTCAAGTTATAATCTCTAAAAGTTTCAGCTTTACATCTTGATATAAAAAAAGTTAGGACGAAAACAAAATCCGTTTTCATACATTTAAAATCTTCAAAGTCATTTTTTTCAATATTTGAGATGCCAATCAGTTCAAAATTCTAATATTAATTAATGTTATGGTAATAACAACAATACCTCATACTTAGATTTGAGAAAAAAGGTAAAAAAAAATTGAAAAATCCTATGTAAAGGAGCCTCGAAATCCGTCCCACTGTGGGACGCGTCGAAGAAAGTGCTCGCATAGCTATTATAGATCAAGTCCGCATTGCTGCAGATACGACACGTCATATATGTGTTACATTTGTTACCTAATGTTTCAGAATAAAGTAAAACGAAATATAAAAGCCCAATATAATCATACATTTTTAATAACTTATAAAGCTACATTATTATATAGATTTTAAAAACAACAAAACCTATAGTAGGCTATTTGACTGTATAAAAATATTGACTTATTTGTTTCCATCCGTGTAGATAATTTAATTTTAAAACATATTTCATCATCATACATTAAAAATATTGTATATTTTGGCTAAAAACCACAATTATAATTTAATTTATTTTGAGTTCGCGCCACGTGATCGTAAACGATTTTGATTGGCTATGACGTCATGCATTAGTATGAACTACTCACGTACAGGAAATGAATGGGATTGATAAGGGCATAGATGCAAATTAAATATTAAAAATACCTTTAAAATGCGTTATTTGTCATTTATACCCGTGAATTAATAATATTATCATGTCCAATGTAATAAAATGTGAAGAAAGAAAAATAATTCTAATTTTTATGACAAAAACTTGCGAACGAATCTGTGGAACGGATGTTTACGAACTGAACGCCACATTGTCAGACAGAGCGTTTTGACAGTGTAATTATTCAGTGTATTTTGTAAATTTATTTTTAAATGATATAGATATACACTCACAGGCACAATTAACCGTCCACCTATATTTTTCGTCATCCTGTTTGTTTATGTTAACTGTAGCATAACTAATGCTTTGTTTTTTGTTAAGTAGTTACTTTAGCAATAAATTAAGTACTTATACCGTCATTTCAATGCCTAAACTTTTATCTCCGAAGCGTTTTTGGAATTTAGTCGCTGCTTGACATTTTTGCATTTTGGTTACCTTCTTTACATTTCTTGTTCTTCTCCGCCATAGTGTGCGCATATTGTTTAATTTGATTGTATGATTATTCTTTGTGCCTTAAAAAATGCCAGTCGATGCAACTGGTGCTGTTAGAGCAGTAACTTTAACTAACGCGGCGTAGAGCCAATGTCGCATTAGTTTTACACTTGTATACCTCGAACTACGGTACGGGATGCCATCAGACCCTTTTAGGAGGCTAGTTTATACACGAGGAGGCCAGGTTAAGGCTGACATTGGTGCACTTCGGCTCTTGATGACCGCTTTGTTGTCAGTAATGTGCTAAGAAATCGCTTTTGCACCGGTGCTGAAGCGCGTATACGTCTGTTTGAGGTGAGAAAGGTCACAATGTAAGTGAACGTACCATTAGAAGAAGACTTGCTGAAAGTAATCTGATGGTTTTTTGTCCAGCTCGCGCTCCACAACTATCCACAGCATCGTAGAGCTAGACTTGCCTTTGCACGAAAATATGCTGACTGGACTATGGAGGAATAGAAGGACGTAGTGTCCTCAGATGAGAGTAGAATAGCTTAAAGAGGTCCAGATGGACGTCAGCGTGTTTACAGGCGCCAAAATGAACGGCTTGTTCCATGCGCAATAATCGAAACTGTGGGTTATTAAGGAGAGTCCGTAATGGTTTGGGGAGCTATCATTTACGATGCTCGTACCTATCTTGTGGTGTTTGATAGAGGCAGTATGACCACTCAAAGATACGTGGAGGTAGTCTTACAAGACCACGTCATACCTTTCGCACCATTTATTGGTGAGAACTTTAGAATAATGCACGACAATATCGATACCATACTGCAAGATCCGTCATTCAATGCCTCGGTCGGGATTCAAGTTTTGTCATGGCCGGCACGCGGTCCTGGTTATAACCCAATTGAATACATTTGAGAAAATCTAAAAAGACGTGTCCGAGCAAGAGTATCAGCCCCTGCGACCTTAGAAGAGCTCAAGGCGGCTGTGATAGAGGGGTGGAACAATATTCCTCAGTCGGATATTCAAGACATCATAGATGGATATCCAAACCAGCTACGAGAAGTCATTAGGGCACGAGGTGGTAACTCCCATTATTAAAATTAAAATATTTAATTTTAAAGCGAACGATTTTTTTCAAAATTAAAATCATAATTTTTTTACGCAAATGTTTGCATAATCGATTTTTGGGATATTCTTTTTTAATAAACGGTTTTTTTAAAGACTTTTATGTTTCTATTTATTCTTAGTGGTTACTTTTAACATAACTTCCATCAAATGTGGTCTAAATTTGACCACTACTTTATACTGAAAGAAATACAAAGTGGACGGTTAATTGTGCCTTTGAGTGTAGTAATTAAAAATAACTACTGGACATATTGAGACTTAACATCTTATGTCTCAGGATAGCGAGCGTAGTGGAATGTTGCTACTGTTTATGAGCGGTCGTATCGCTTACCATCAGGCGAACGGCTTGCTCGTCTCGCCATTCATTGCAAAAAAAAAAAATACTTTTATTTGTAAGGTCTGTAGACCCCACTTCATAATGTGGTATGGTTTCCAGAAACTAGTCAAATAGCCTATCATGAGTTATCCTACTAAAATATACTTTTGTATCAAAAATATGGATAGTGAAAAAATATATTTACAATATCCAATGTATCTGATAATAAATATATTAAATAAACGAAATTTTCAATATTTACCTATTTGTCCGTAATATTAATCTTAATCTATAATTTTGTTAAAATATGACATTAGTCAAAACGGCTTTGGTACATAATCTAATTTATTAATATTTTTGCTACTTTATTCAAATTATCGTTAATTTACGTATGGAATTAAATTCTATATATTTTTTCAAGTGAACTGGAATGGTTTTTACATGTCTTCAGTTGGGAGTACGATATTTTTAAAATAATTAGAATAAATAGCATAAATGACAACTGTCAGAGCCTACTGTCAGCGTAAGGGTACATGTACCCTTGCGAATGTTCTAAATTATTTGGTCTAGATGTCTTCCCTTCAGTTGTATACCTCAATGAGTTTTTGTCAAAAAAATAGAATTATTTTTCTTTCTTCACATTTTATTACATTGGACATGATAATATTATTAATTCACGGGTATTAATGTAAAATAACGAGTTTTAAAGGTATTTTTAATATTTAATTTTCATCTATGCCGTTATCAATCCCATTCCTTTCCTGTATGTGAGTAGTTCATACTAATGCATGACGTCATAGCCAATCAAAATCGTTTACGATCACGTGGCGCGAACTCAAAATAAATTAAATTGTAATTGTGTTTTTTAGCCAAAATATACAATATTTTTAATGTATGATAATGAAATATGTTTTAAAATTAAATTATCTACACGGATGGAAACAAATAAGTCAATATTTTTATACAGTCAAATAGCCTATTCTACGCTACTTCCGCTACAGAATATTTTATGATTTCACTATTATACCAGAAATATCACTATCGCAAAGGTGCCTTCAATGTGTTGTATGAATGTAATTGTAACATAGTTTTACTTACTAATATAACCATGCATATGTATGATTCCATAGCAGCACCCTATGTAGATCCCGCAATACAAAGCATGTTGTTGAGATTTATTGGTAGTGTTGTGCAGTGGCGTAACTATACCATCTGGGGCCCGTGGCAGAATTATCGGATGGGGCCCCCCTTTATCGAGAGAAAATTGTTAAGCTTATTTTCCGATAGAAATATTATATTAGTATCACTTATTAGCACATTGCGAGGGTTCCTAACAAAAACCTGCGCTTGCATACCGAATAAAACCCTGTTTTCTGCATGTCGTGCAGTACTGGATATAATCTCAGGACGAGAAGCACCCCGATTCCTACTCAGTGATCGCCCGGCGCAAAACCAGGACGCACTCACTAGTCTGGACTGGTCTCTCTCATTGGGTAAAAAAGTTGCTCTCTGCTTACGTCTAGATCTGGACGCCCTTTTGAGATGTTGTCCACGACAAATACGAGGCCACGCGCTCTGTCGCCCATGTTGGAATCACAGTTAGTAAGAATGCGCCGCACCGCAGTGTTGTAAGTAACTCCGGCGGCCTCTTTAAGTAGCCTCTTAATACTTGCGTAAGACCGTGGTGGAATTTTTACGCCCTCTGACTATAAGATAGCGGCGCCCTTTAAGCAGATCATGATCTGACGTTTTCCTCTTTGAAGGCGGCGGTGAGCGGGATAGTTCCGCTCGCGATCGCGATCATTAACGACATCACGTTGTCGCAAAACCAAGGACTCTTGGCGATAGAAAAAATCACGGCCAAGACTCACAGTTCGCGCCTAAACCGTGTTTCCTATTACATAATCCTGGCCTGGCTTTATGGAATATCGCTCATGTTCATCCAATCCCCAAGAAGGGTGACCGGTCGGATCCTTCGAACCACAGGCCGATTGTGGCAAGGCATCGTTTGTGTATCTATTTGTTGGTAACTAATTAGTTAGGTTCTTTCTCTGCTTGCGACCTCTCCGGCCGAGGCTGGGGGCCCCTTAGGTCGGGGGCCCGTGGCATTTTGCGCACTATGCTACCCTATTGTTACGCCACTGGTGTTGTGTTATATTATCAAATTGAAAAGTCTTATTTTTTGCAGATCAACCAAAAGAACCCTTGTTGCGAACAACTTTAGAAGTTGCAGAACCTTCTAACACATGGAGCAGCAGTGCCTATAATGCTCTATGGAATTTAACAGGAGCTGTAACAAATATGATGCAAACAGACACCAACAAAAGAAAGAGAATTTCCAGTATGGATTCATCAGATGGATTTGAAATGATTGACCAAAATGACTTAACTTAAAAAGACATATCTTGTAAATTAGAGATGTAAAATAGAAATCAAAAGCGTAATTAATATTTATTTGTTTTATATGATACAATTTAAACATTGCAAGACATATTTTCTAATTTTGACATCATTTGTTGGTGCTGTTGTTTCAATGCTTTTAAGCGCACACCACTCAACACATTTCTGGCCACAAGTGCTTCTAACATAGGTCTGGACATCTGCAAAATACAAAAATGTGGTTTCAATGTTAAGTTTAGTAGCTTGAGATTTATTATTTATATATTTATTATGTTTCTGGTGACAATACCTTATCCACAATGTGTCCAATGGCAATAGTCCTTACTGCTGCATTATGTTGATTGGTCAGAATATCATCTGTTTCATTTTGTCTTACTTCATTATTGAAGGCCTCATCTTCTTCCTGCTTTAATATTGCTGGCAACTGGGTCAATGTCTAGACAAATCATATTGTGTGAATTATATAATTGAATAGTAAAGTGCCTCTATGTAAATACAAACAAACTAGAATTTGAATAAGCAAACAAATTATATTTAGCTTTGCAATCATTGTATTTATTTTTTTGTTTGCACTTAATATTTTCAATGTGTAATATTGATCTTTGTAAATATCAATTATGATGTAAGTTTTTACTGTGTTAAAACTACTTCATAATGTCTAAATCTAAAAGTCATCTTCCAAAGATTATAACAAAAGTGTATTACATATATGGCCAATTTTTTTAACTTATTTTAAGTTTTTTTTTGTGATGGATTGATGTGGTAATTAAAGACATGACATTTGTTGGATCCATCTTTACTGTGTCTGATTGTTATTTGCTATATTTTTATATAACAGTTTTCTTATGATAGTGTATATTGTGTTTTTTTCCACAGCCCAAATCTTACTACATTTAATTATGTTTAACAACTTAAATGCACAAAGAAGTGCCAACATAAAAGAAAGTTCTTACATTGTCCTTGTTTAATATAGTAAGTATTAATAGTGTAAAACCTACCAAATCCCAATGAGTCTACTACAATGGTATTTATGATTTTCTACTATTCCCTTTAATGTTTAATTCATTCTAACATTACAGTCATATAATATGATGTACTTACTTCAAAGTTATTTTTCAATAAAGAATCATTGTTATGTAATATTTCCATTTCTATTTCCCTTCTACTTTGACTGGATCCTTCATTCACTGATTGAAAGCAAGTTATTTGTACCTAAAACACAAGAATGATAAATAATTATTTTTACACATTAAAATTGTAACTGGCCACAGTTTGTACATGGCAGATATTTATGAAATAATTTTACTGTGACCACTGTGTTCATGATAAGAATAGATTTTTCCAGAATGGAGTATTCATTGTTGTATTGTTGTACATGATACATCCAACTTGATAAATAGGCATTTTTTTAATTGTTAAGTGTTAGAGTAAGAATGACATTGAATTTCAATATGGTTTGATTCACATTGATAGTCCTATTCAGTCGACTCTCATTAATTCAAACCTGCAATAATTCGAACCTCTCTATAAATGAAATGAAATGAAATGAAATGTATTTATTGATCACGTAGGCAATTAAGGAGCTCTTATGACAAGTCAATACACATAGAACTTAATCTCTATTTACAATATATTTCCTATGCTTATTATTACTTATTTTAATTTCTTGCTTTTATCAATTTATTTATTAATTTTATTTATTTTTAAATTAATTTTATTTTTATTTATAATTTATGATTAGTTTTTTTAATTTATTTAGTTTTTATTCATATTTTATTTAAAGTATTAGTTTTTACTTTATAGTAATTTATTTGTCAAAGAAATACATTATTTACGTTAGTCAAATTAAATTATATTATTTGTGGACCATAAATATTACAACGGTGCGTAGCGGTTTATAGTTACCACCGGATCCAACGCGGCCCTTCCTGAGAAGACCCGGCGAAACAAACTCAGTGGGCTTACACTACCACTGGAACTACGCGACGCGACCCAGTCCTGAGTATATCCAGCGACTAAGACTCAGTGGGCTTGTTTTGGGTCCAACTTAAGACAACGACCATAAGTATTTCCGATACGTCCCGTATGTTTAGGCTTACTGCCGGATCCAACGCGGCCCTGACTGAGAAGACCCGGCGAACAAACTCAGCGGGCTTTACTTTACCACTGGATACTACGCGGCGCGACCCATTTCTGAGTAGATCCAGCGAGTCAAACTCAGTGGGCTTGGTTTTGGTCAATTTACTAAAATAAGTATTTGTGACTTGTCTTACAAGGATTTGCCATATTAATTATTATTTTTATATGATTTTTTCGATCGGTCGTCATATAATTTAATTGATTTATTTGATTGTATATAGCTTAATTTTTGAGTTCACAATTTTAGATATTTTTAATTATTTAAATTAGGTGGTGTAATAAGCGAATAGTTCAGGGCCCCAGGAGGTCGCAATGTGCAAGAGAACACCTAATCCCAGGCTTTTTTATCCTCAATATATTCCTTAATATTATAATAACCCCTAGTCATAAGTTTGTTTTTAATATGGACCCTAAATAGTTTGTCCGGTAGCTGCGTTATCCTATTGGGAAGTTTATTATAAAATTTAATACAACTACCCAAGAAAGATTTTTTTGACTTTTCTAGTCTAAACGAGGGTATTGCTAGTTTATTTTTATTCCGCGTATTAATGGTGTGGGTGTCACTGACCTTATAAAACTTATTAATATTTTTACGAACGTGCATTATATTCTGAAAGATGTATTCAGATGACACGGTTAGTATATTGCTTTCTTTAAAAACAGATCGCAAAGAATCGCGGCTTCCTAGATTATAAATAGCACGGACTGCTCTTTTTTGTAAGATGAATATCGATTCGATATCAGCCGCTGATCCCCATAAAATAATGCCGTATGACATTATACTATGAAAATAAGCAAAATATACCAATCTAGCCGTTGCAACGTCAGTTAGTTGTCTTATTTTTCGGACCGCGAACGCTGCGCTGCTAAGTTTAGCTGATAATCTCTCAATTTGTGGACCCCATTGTAATTTTTTATCTAGAGTGATCCCTAAAAAAATTGTGGAATTAGCTAAATTTAGAATTTCTGAATTTAATTCGATACGCGTGTTTACGCTTGCCACGTTCGGTAAAGCAAAACGGACGCATTTAGTCTTACTAGCATTTAATAGTAGATTATTAGCAGAAAACCAATCCGAAATTAAATTAAGAATATTGTTAGGTGTATCTAGATTATCGTCTTTCCGATTAACTTTAAATATTATAGAGGTGTCGTCAGCGAATAAAACTATGTCTGACCACTTCTGAACCATGCAAGGAAGATCATTTATGTAGACTAAGAATAAAAAGGGGCCCAGAATGGAGCCCTGCGGAACCCCAATTTTAACTTTTGATCCTACCGAAGTGAGCCCGTCCAAAGAAACCTTTTGTTCACGACCCGACAAGTAAGACATTACGAGATCAAGTGACGTATCACTGATTCCGTAGTACCTTAGCTTCATAATAAGTGTTTGGTGGTCAACACAGTCGAAAGCCTTGGAGAGATCACAAAAAACTCCTAGAGCATCTTGAGATGCCTCCCAGGCTTCTAAAACCGACGTGATTAGTGATGTCCCGGCATCTTGAGTTGAGCGACCCTTTGTGAAACCAAATTGATTCCTATGTATTAACTTATTTTCATCAAAATGTGCTAGCATTTGATTAAGTAAAAGCTTTTCGAAGATTTTGCTAAGAGCCGGTAGTACAGAAATGGGTCTATAATTCGACGGATTGTTCGAACATCCTGACTTAAAAATGGGTACGACTTTACTAATTTTCATTAAGTCGGGAAAGATACCGTCACTTAGGCAGGAATTAAAAATAGTAGCTAATAACGGTGCAATGTTAACAATAATAGCTTCTATAGCTTTAACAGACAGTCCCCATATATCTTCTGTAGTTTTTATTTTAATTTGCTTGAAAGCCTTTATTATTTGACAACTGGTTACCTTTTGAAAGTTAAACTTAGACATATTTCCAGGAACATTTTCCTTTAAAAAAGATTCCGCTAAATCTACTGATGAATCTAAATGTTTAGTTAAGTCTAATGGTATGTTAGTGAAAAAATTATCAAGATAATTGGCAATAGTAGATTTATCTGAAATAAGGTCGTCATTTATGCGGAGAGCAATTTTGTTGTCATTTTTTTTATTTTTCCCAGTTTCAGTATTAATAATTTGCCAGGTAGTTTTTATTTTATTATCTGACAATCTAAGCTTTTCACTTATATAATTTGATTTAGCCTGCATACATACTTTTTTAAATAATTTTGAATATAATCCGACATATTTTTTAAAGTTGACATCAGGTGTATAGGACCTTTTGTCATATAACTCATACAAAAATAATTATTATAATTCAAAGTTATCACGAGCTCCCTACAAAATCTCTTTATATTTCGAACTAAATCAATACATTTTTATGCACTTGGTAATTCGAACATAAACATCATTGCTATATTATAAAACGACGCGTTAATACGAATTCAACGGCATCCAACACCCGACAATTCAAAGTTGCAGAAAGTAAGAGAAAGTATAAATGTTTGACGATTGCTATTGATTGAATCACAGGATTGAATAATAGTTGATCAACACTTAATAATTCGAAGTTTTATATTTTTCTCACGTAAATTTTGAACCATTTGATATTGCAAACACTCAATAATTCGTAATATTTTAAGAGTCCCTCGAGTTTCGAATTAACGAGAGTCGACTGTATCAATTCTATATTTAATTTTGTTATAATAACTATTTCAGTGAAGTGAAGACTGAAGACACACATATTATTGGTGTAATAATGCAGTAATAATAAAATTCTGCTTTGTTTAATGTTTGGACCACATTAATAAATACACTTACTGAAGGAGCTTTAGTGGTTTGATCAGTGAGAAAAACTGCAAATATAATTCCCACAAAACTTGAGTCCATTCTCTGATACATTGACTGTGTAGAGAGATCTACAAAAAAGAACAAACATTTCGTGGCAAGATTTTCATGGAACTATTAACATAGTTTATATATTTATTTATTTAAATGTCTACTTTCTATGGCAATTTAGTAATAAAATAAACGAATTTATACAGACCAACATGTGATGGCCAAACTGTAATGTGTGGATGAGAATGATACCATCCAACAACTCGAAGAGGTTTGTCTACTTCAGCTGCTAGCTCTTCTGCTCGCAATGTAGCCTGAACTAATTGCTCTTCCGAAATTTCTACACGGTCAGGTTTCTTATCCAAGCGTCGAAGAATCACTGATGATACTATAGTAACTAATGTTCCATTATTATGAACCTAATATAATGAAATAAAAACATGAATATTACATCTATTACCAAGAATAATAAACAGACACAAGCATTACATAGGTACCTCTCCAATAAGAAGTCCCATTATTTCTTCTTTTTCAGTAGATAGTGCATGTTGAGCGCATACTAAAGCCACATCAGATGAAAGTAATACTTTGTTGAGCATTGTAGCACTTGCTAAGTGTTACTTAACCAATTGGTTAATTAACTATTTCTAGATTCTGTGACAAGCTATTATTTTCACAGACGACTAAAAATATTAATTTTTGATTATTTTAAAACTACAACAAAATATTTATCATACAACAACTCAGAACGATGACAGACATAGATAAGCGTCGTTCGCGATTGAACGGGTCAAATAAACCAGCTCGCAAGAACCACGCGATCGATTCGATCTTTATGTACAATAAAACTCGTTCATTCGATCGATCGCGATAGGAGAATCGCGTCGGTTCAAACGAACCGAGAACCGAAAACCGAGAACCAAAACCCGTGAACAACGGTTCGCGAGCCGTTAACGTCCTGTGAAGTGCGACCCGACCCGAGTCGAGCCGAATCAAGCCAAACAAACGTTCGGATATCATCGGTTTTAGAGACGAATACAGACACTAAATCGTTATAATGTAAATGACAAGGTTAATATATACTTTGAGTGGTAGGCTTTAAAGTTTATTTTGCGTTACAATTTTATAGTTTTGTCTTTTTGAGTGAGTTGAAATTAGTTACGTCTTGATTTATGATTACTTGCGAATTGCGTTTGAAAATATTGTCATCAAGTAATAACTCCTTTTTGTTCGTTTTTCGTAATTAGTATCCCATTGTCCTAATATTTTGCCTATTACGTTTGTTGTAAAATTGTTTTTCACGTGTTTCAGTTGTAAAAGTGATATTTTTGTGTAAAATAATAGGTAATATGAACTTTAAAACGTGTTTACCTATCTATACTTCTACTAAGGGCCTATTCATTTATATCAATGACTTAAACGGAACCACTCGTTCGATTGATCGAGTCATTTGAACCGGTTAATTTCATAGTTGGATCAGTTTTGATCCGGGTCTTAAAAATTGAACGAATTGCACATTGCTAATGACATAGAAGGAGCAGTGAAGGAGCGCTATCGGCTTGCTATCGGCTATTGACATTTCAACGTACACTCTAAAATATACCCTATTTCTAATGATATTGGGCTTCTACTTCTTCGTCTTCTTCTTTTAAAGGTTGTATGGCTCCATCGGAATTCGATGATTTTGCCAATGTCGAATGTAGGGCAAGAAAGAGGAATAAAAATGGCGTGGTGATCAGTATATATATTTTTTTACCTGTTGCAGTATTTACTGCTGTTGCCCGGTGTTTATAGAGTTGTAGTTATCTGAAATATACCAAACACCAACTACCATAAGACAGCACACATATATAAAATAACAAATGTATTAAAAATATATAATAGTACTTCAGGGACAAACACAAAGTAAGGGGAACGAACACAGGCGATAGTTACAATTGGATTTGGTTAATCCTAATAAATTTGAAAAAGGCAATGTTCATAGAATCGTTACTTAAAGTTAAAACAAATGGGATATTAATTGGGCGAGGAACATCTACAGGGATAAGGTCGTAAAGAGGAGCCAGTAGTCCAGGACACGAGAAGAATAAATGCTCGAGAGTGCCTTCCTCTAAGCCACATTCACAAAGAGAGTGATCTCGGACTCTAATTTTTGCTAAAAATACTGGGGTGCAAACAAATCCAAGTCGTAGTCTAGTTACAGTTGATACGAGAGCTTTACTCAGATGTTTGTATTTATCAAACCAACATTTAGGCGGAATTGTAGGTTGTATGCTACCATAAAACTTCCCTTTAACTAGACAAGACCTCTGCCATAAGATATTCCATTTTCTAATCATAGAAGGTTTTGCAAGACATTGAAGATCTCGAGGGAAGCTACTAAAATATTTCTCGCTACCCCAATGGATTGAAGCCCTAGCAATAGCGTCTACGTTCATATTGCCTATAATTCCAGAGTGGCTAGGGATCCATCCTAATGCTACTTGAATTCCTGAACAATGACATTTGTACAAGAGTTCTTTGATTTGTAAAACAAGGGGGAAATTTGTGCGGGAGCGGAAACAGCTTTTTGATAGATCCTGCAGACAGCTCAGAGAATCAGAGAGGATGATTGATTGATTTAAATTATGGGTTAAAACGTATGATATTGCTTCTAGGATAGCTATAGCTTCGCCTGTAAAAATCGAGCTATATGGTGAACAACGAAAGTTTAAAATGATTTTAAATTTAGGAATCCAGACTGCAGCACCAATGTTGAAGTTCTCGGAAGATTTTGAGGCATCTGTATATATGCTTAGCCAATCTTGCCAATTATCAGCCAGGATAGCATTAAGTTTGACATTGGCAGCAGGATCGTGCTTATTAATACCTAGGTTTAAATTGATATTTGGTTTGAATATTAAAGAATCATACGAAACTTCGAACAACGGGTTAATGTTGGATTGAAATGTTGGGATATGTAGACTTTGAAAATTATTGAAACTGTTAACCAGGAGAGGGGGCACTTTATGGGACCAGTATTGGGAAGAGGCGATTAAAGCCGAAAGTGTACGGAGAAGGGGGATAAGGGGATGTGACTGAATTTGGATAGCATTGAAAAAAAACCTATCTGAAAGGAATTGTCTGCGCAAATGTAGCGGGGGGTCTAAGCACTCCACTTGCAATGCATTAGTGGGAGAACATTTCATGGCACCCGTGATGATTCGTAGGCTTTTAGCTTGGATTTCAGAGGCGGCTCGTGAAATTTTTTGATGGTGGTTCACAAAAAAATTAATTGAAAAACTAGAGCTTACTATTTATTATATTTGTATACAAAAACCATTCGCCTCTTTTTTTGGCGTGCGAAGATATCTATTACTTTCTTGTGAAAATCAGAAATGGAATTGATTAAGCGTACAAACTATTTTTTAATATTTATTTTTAAAAAAACTGCGAATTAACTGACGAAGTCGACGAACTTGCTTGACGTTGTTTGTATACATAAAGACGACAACTGCGCATAAGTAGGATATCCCGCCGGCGCGGCGCGGCGCGGCGCGCGCTTCGAGCACAGATTAAGTAGAGATGCTACGGCTTCGAGCGCGCGCACGGCTCGACTGGCTAGTGCAGGCTAGTGGCTGTACGACAAGCACAGACCAATCAGAAAACGACAACTGAGTGTGCAACTGAGTGACGCGTGAGCGGCGCTCCACATTACGCTAATTTCTCATACGATTAGTGTTGAGTAGGACATACAAGAGGCAGTACATTTGTCCCGTACATGACGTCAAAATGTAAGAGCGGCTCAACTTTTTAATTTGTACTACTTCATATTTGGTGTACTACTTGGTCTGTAATGTCATTTCATTGGCTTGAGCCGTGAGACAAAGTTATGACCCACAAATAAGCGTCAGTACGCCTCACTTCAATTGAAGTGGGACATTGTACTGGCTCAGTACAAAAATGAGGCTACTCTTACAAACTCTTTTTCAAGCCATGTCCTACTCAACACTACATACGATATCTTTTGTTTCACGCGTCAGCGCGAGTCGTAGCTCTCTTTCGCACTCATTGAATACAGTACTAAAGCTGAAAACACATTGTAGGTTTTTGTCTTACGCATAGAGTAAAGAGTACAAAACTATGGTAAAGAGCGCGACTGATATGGTTCGTACGGGTCGTCAGAGGGCCCGCGTACGTTTTTATTTCTTTTAATTTTATTGACAAAGGATGGTTTTATCGTCTGCCAATGACTAAGCTTTTAGGGATTAAAGAGTCGATTTTAATGTACTCTTTATCTCATCTCTATATAAATAAATAAATAATATATTTTTTAAAATGAAATTAATCCTAGTTGGCGCTTATTATAAACAGTCCTAAGTTTGTGATAACCTGTGGTACTAGAACATTCGAGTTTGCAACTGTTTTATTGTCAAAATCAATGATTCAATTAATATTAAATCACACATCTATATTTATACTAGTAGTCCAATAGTAGTAATGATAGTAATTTCCAATGTAATTAAATTTAAAGAGAGAAAAATAAATGGTTTCTCCGTGCACCACAGCGCTTTTGAGTGATTTGCGATTGTGGACAAACTTGAGTTTACACAACAATAGGTTTTATAAATATGGCTACCAGCTTTTTAAGCCAAACTAATATAACATTTCTTAAAACTTACAATTAAATTAGAATTTATAATACATACAAGGTATAATTTTCTTTATTCAATCTGCATACAAATTAAAATTGTTGAATACAATTTGGACATTTCTAATTATTTACATGAGGTGTGGCTGGGAATCTAACTTGACTTAATAGAAATAAACACCGCAGTTCTTTGACCAGTTATTTGTAAATACTAGACTGGACGTAATTGACAGCCTCCGTGACGTAGTTGGTTAGACGCCGCCTGTGAAACGAGAGGCCACGGGTTCGATCCCCGCACCGAGACAAATGTTTGTGAGGCCCACAAGTATTTGTCTCGGGTCTGGATGTTTGTGAGACCGAAAAGTCTCTCGTAGTTCCCGATACCCACGACACAACACTTAATTGATCTTAATGTGGGGTCAGGACTATGTATGTGATTGTTGAGTGTATTTATTAATTTAATTATCAGTAATTAGCCAAAAGTTCGTCTGTGCGTTCATTTAAAAAATGGAAGAAAAACGATTAGAGTATATGCGTAATAGAGAAATTATTTATAATGTTAAATGTAAAGAATACAAATATGCTTACTTCAAGTAAGAAGTATGGGAACAAATAGTGAGTACCTATTTGTACTAAAGATAATTAAGTATCATACTAAAGATAACGGAGTAATTTTTTATACAATCGAATATTAAGTTATTGATGTTAAAATTTCAAAATGCACGCGCTATTTTAGGAATTATAGTAGGAAAAAGTTTACTTTGTTATTTGTCTTCAGGTAGTCTCTTTTTTGTTTTCTTTTAAAATGACACTGGTAGTACAAATATATAAAAAAAGACAACAAGAACAAGACGTGTGCTCGAAACACGATCTTGCCTAGTTTGGAATTCACACATTTTATACATAAGCATTTCTAATATGTGTACACGGCATTGTTGCTTAACATTTTCCACAGTAAATTTATTCTCAATGTGTAATCTATGTTTGCGTACAGAATTTAATCAATCATAGTATTATATAATTGATTGATGTGTGATTTAATATTATAAAATTGAATCATTGATTTTCACAATAAAACAATTGCAAACTCGAATGTTCTAGTACCACAGGTTATCACAGACTTAGGACTGTTTATAATAAGCGCCAACTAGGATTAATTTCATTTTTAAAAATATATTATTTATTTATTTATATAGAGATGAGATAAAGAGTACATTAAAATCGACTGTTTCATCCCTAAAAGCTTAGTCATTGGCAGACGAGAAAACCGTCCTTTGTCAATGAAATTAAAAGAAATAAAAACGTACGCGGGCCCTCTGACGACCCGTACGAACCATATCAGTCGCGCTCTTTACCATAGTTTTGTACTCTTTACTCTATGCGTAAGACAAAAACCTACAATGTGTTTTCAGCTTTAAGCAGCACACCATACCTTTTGTCTTATAATCAGTTCAACACTCTTTTACATACAATTTTGACCGTAAATATTCGTAAAATACTCAGTAATTCAAGTTTATAACAAACCGCACGTCCTATGTGTTTGGGTAACACAAAGTCTTCCCTACAAAATTATGTGAAAGTATGACAAGGACCACAAATTGTGTTTTGTCACTTTAATTTTTAAGGTTTATGCATAAGTCTAAGTGAGATGGACTATATATGTCAAATGCATGTCAAGTCTATTGATACTATAGAGCCACAAAGTTATCTGACCCGGTGAGAGAGTCGCTGTAATCGAATTTGGTGTTGCCATTAAAATAGATATAGCAATAAAGTGGGTAAAGTAAGATTTTTCAATCCGATCAATAGTGTCGGGAAAATGAGTGGCCCAGTTTCATATGCATGTTTTTTTCCTTTACAAGATTTCTAACCAATCGCTCTCCCTTAAAGAAGTCAAAACCCTTAAAAAGTTATCTGTATCAGCCCATACACGTCCCAATGGAGGGTACGGGCCTCCTCTGCAATCGAGAGTACGATTGAGGGTAGTTAGGCCATATCACAGGCCATATAGTTCGCCGCGCTGGCCTAATGCGGGTTGGTGGACTTACACAGGTACCATAGAAATTCTTATAAATCGCTTTGGTATGCAGGCTTCCTCACGATGTTTTCCTTCACCGTTTTAGTGTGTGTTTATTGACAATCAATACACGCATGACTCCGAAAAGTCAGAGGGGTGCCCTGAGATTCGAACCCGCGGCCACCGTGAAATGTGGTTGTGGTCATTGGTGGTCCATTTACCAATAGGCCACCATGCACGTAACGGTAAATTTTAGTTTATGATATAAACTTACATCTATTGTACTAGTACGTACAAAGTTCTGTTGTCTTGGAATTCATTTTGAAAAGCTGACAACACAAACTTGTGGCGGCAGCTACACGATGATACAATTTTTCGAAGGGTATTATTGGTATCTGAAGCCGCTTTTCTTCCTACGTAAAATTTAATACCTGAAGTTTAACATTCCTAGCATCACTTTTTAAAGTTTTCGGCAATTTTCACTAGTTTCAAATAATGCAGGAAAAATAAATACATTGAGTAAACAACTAATGGCCGATATGTCAGCGACTGGCAGATAGACTGACATTCCAAATGACGTATTTGTTTCCACTTTTGGCCACCGGGCCAGATAACTTTGTGGCTCTATGCCACACTCACACTACGTTCAGCGTTCGTGTAAGGGTTGTTAACTCTGGCTTATGCGAAAACACGCATCGTGTTAATAGCACTCTTATCGTTTGATTGAATTTAATATAATTAATATAAAATTTAATTAAAATAAAATATATAACACACAATAATACAATAAATACATTTTAATATTATTAATAAACTAGCTGAGAATGTGTATGTCATTATTCTAAGTTTTTTTTAATTGTATTTGTATAATATACGATTTTTTTTTTTGAAATTTATATTCAATTATTATAATCTAGTGTTTTATATTCAAGTGTAATAACTTTTATTCATTTGCTCCATCTTTGCACAAAACATCTCACTATTTTCGTGTCCGAAGCGAGTGACACTCGCGCTCGCAGTAGTCATGTGCAAAATGAATCACTGTAAAGAAAAGAGAGATATATATCTTTTGAATCAAAAGATATATATCATTCTTTTATATCTTTATATCTCTATCTCACAATGATCAATGAGCTAAAGAATGAGTTGATTAAAATTGAGTTATGAGTCTTTCTTTATATCTATATCTAAGATTGACATTTTGGTGGACTATATCTTTATATCTCTATCTCTTAATGATTCATGAGCTAAAAGATGAGTTTAAATTAGTTGATTAGAAATTTTGTTGATTAGAAATTTAGTTATGAGTCTTCCACAATATCTATATCTAAAATTAACATTTGAGTGGACGTTCAAGAGGCTATATTCGAGTAAAAATTGCTTTGTGGTTTAGATATAGTATTGTTACAGTGAGATAAAGAGATTAATTATTTTCTGCTGATATCTATCAATAGAAATAAATTGTGTTTAGAAATATAAATAAGGAGTAGTGAAATATGTAAAAATTCATGAACATTTAAACATTGCATAAACTGGATAATTTTGTAATTAAAACTTTTGTGCTATGGTCACCACTGGTACAAGATATTTCACGGAAACAAAATACAAATCCGATAAAAAAAATTAATACAATGTATCTTTGCTAATTTGAAAACATGCTAGCGAAATTAGGCCTTAAATCATTGTAAATAGCTTTGTTTTCGCTTACATTCCATTTACTACTGTGATCGTATTCCACGATCGTACGCATGGCGCATGTATTACATTGTGAACATAAATATTCTCTTTTCCGCTCACACAAATAGAAAAGTCTATATCTGTTTCTTTCTAATCTTTGCAGTGAAATTGAACCAATAATGATCTTTACGCGTATGGATATAATGAGTTAGTTTGAGTGCAAGGGATATAAAGATATAATCGCTCCGTACGTCGGATATATATCTTTTTAGTAAATCACTCCTGAGTTACACATGTCTAGCTCGCAGTGGTTTCGACTGGTTTGAAATATCGAGTCGGTGAACGCTGTCTATGTGTGCGTTGATATAGCGCGCTTTGTATGGAGCTTGACTTCTGTTAGTTTAGTATTCTGTGCTATAATGTGCACACAACAAAAGAATCCATTGTTCAGTAGGGCGATTCACGTATTATAATAAGTTCAGCTGCAGTGCAGTTGCGGTTAAGTTTCGATCAAAACAGCATTTTTCGTATTCTCGTAATTTTGACAACCACTGTCAAATTAAGTCAATTTCAAACAAATTTCATAAGTCTGACGTACAGTTGACGTGCAGCTCACGCGCAGTTCACGCGCAGCTTATTACTTACAAGAATACCATTTTGTACCAAAGCGTAAACTTAATTGTAACCGCACCGCAACTTGATCGGCGCGTCAAAAAGTTACGTGAATCGCACTACAGATCGCTGTAAGACGCGTTGCTCTAGTATTTATGGCCGCTTCTTTACTCTATGCGTAAGACGAAAACCTATAATGTGTTTTGAGCTTAATTTTGACAATAAGAAATAATTGTGCTGTGATCTCTTCTGATAGTTTATCGATATCGATACATGTACTTTATTTATAGCAAATTCTTAGACACAGTGGTAGATATTCATACATGAATCATTATTATTTATTTCAAATCCATAGCCATTTTTTATTTATTAACAACTTGTGTCTTATCTTTGTAGCTACATAACAAAAAATATAATACGATGATCTACTTTTTTGAAAAGGTGTTCTCTGGTGTCCTCAGTTGTTACTAAGATAAAAAAAAGTAGCAAAAATATAAGATAACTCCTATGAAAACCAAAAAAAAATTATTACATATGTGATTGCGTTATTCTGCTAGTACGCAAAGTCTCTAAAGAGAAAATTTTTGCCATGAATATGATGACATCGAAAATTATGAAGAGTAGCCTAGACCACAGCCCTCGCGCAGTGGCCGAGTGCTGTTTACCACTCCACTACCGGGTAGGTATTTTAAAGTACAAGCCAATTTATGTAACACGACTTGTAAACTAAAATATACATTATTTATATTATCGATAAAATGTGTAGCACATCAGTATAGAATAAATGTCGTAACTAAATTGTCAACGCTTTGGCCGTTTGTAACATTTGACATAACTGCACTTTTTAATTCGGTCGCGTAATCATACCCAACATAGCAATTTGACGTTTCATCAGTTAACATGAGCCTTCCTTAGCACATATTATTTGTCTCATTCTCTCCCATGTTGTTGGCCCATTGAAAAAAACAGGATAAGTATACCGGGTATCTCAAGACTACTACCGAAAACGAAGCCGTGTGGTAGTTTTAGTGGCTACAAACACAATGCAATTAAAAATTTCGCATAGAAACGCGACAATTATTTTTTATGATTTTTTAAATATCGTCATTTTTGGGTGGTAAATCCATAGTTTTTGCTAAAATAATAATTTAAACTCTCTTATATCTTAGAGTATTTATAAATTAAAGGGTATACACTACTATTTTAGGAAAAAATGTATTTACCACCAAAATATAGCAATAGAAAAAATTACAAAAAAAAAATTGTTGCTTTTTTTTGCAACTTTTTCTGTTGCATTGTGTCTGAAGTCGCTTAAACTACCACCCGGCTTCGTTTTCGGTAGCAGTCTTGATATACCCTGTATGAGTATGTTCCAGACTTCTTCTATATAAAATAAAAATAAAAAAATGTCTATGGATTTCAAATAAATAATAATGATTCATGTATGAATATCTACCACTGTGTCTTGTCAATTTGCTATAAATAAAGTTAATCTATCGATATCGATAAACTATCAGAAGAGATCACAGCACAAAATTAGTGTACGTTGAAAAGACAATGGGCGCGTTCCATTAGGCGCTCACGGCGCCCAAAACACTCATTTCGCCATTCCATTTGACGATCACGATCGTCGTGGTCGCGGTGAACACGTCATTGATGACGTCATGATAAACTCTCACGCGACGCCCACGACGACCCATGTCAAGAGGTGGGTCGTGGTTAGCGTTGAGAATATTGGCAGGATTTTGAAATGTCAAAACAACAAAAATGTCACCGGAGAAAATTCCTTTAAACGCATAATGCAACCTAACCTTATTATAGCTATTTTAAAATATTTATAACCTAAACGCTCAAAAGGCCCCATAACCTGTTCCACTTTGGTTTGCGATCGTAACGCTCACGAGCTAGTGGAACGGTAAATATCATGTAGTGCGATTCACGTAATTTAATAAGTTCAGCTGCAGTGCAGTTGCGTTTAAGTTTCGATCAAAACAGCCCTTTTCGTATTCTCGTAATTTTGACAACCGCTGTCAAATACGCTCGCGTGAAGTTCGCGTCACGCAAACGTTTTAGCGTATTCTACTGCTGCGCGTATATGTCAATCTCAAACAAATTTCATACATCTGACGTACAGTTGACGCGCAGTTCACGCGCAGCTAAACACTTACAAGAATACCATTTTGTACCAAAGCGTAAACTTAATTGTAACCGCACCGCAACTTGATCGGCGCGTCAAAAAGTTACGTGAATCGCACTGCCGGTCGTGAGCGTGGTCGTTGCGATCGTCAAATGGAACTCACTGAATAGCACTCCTTCTATACTATTTATTGTTCTGAGGCTCTTGCACAGCGTAGTTGCACCAATGATAATAGAATAAAGAGGATAAAGCACAAAAGTAGCTATATATGTCAAGTTATAGTTATGTTAAGAATATCGACGCGGAATGTACATTTATGTATCTGTCTCATTTACACAAAGCTGACTTGTCCCTTAATGAAAGAGACAAAAAATAATTCCTTTGTTTCGAATATGGCAATATTTTGTTCACTAACCACACTGAGACCGCCCATAGACCAAAATGACGCCATTTTAGTTATGCTTTCGAAACCACAGACTATTAAACCAAAAACTGCATGAAATGTCAAACTGTGGCGTTATCTGTCAATCGGAGTAAACAAATCTGCACAATCAAAGAATTTCGGATTATTCATTGGTTAATCTCGTTTGTTGAGTTTGTTTAGTTTGCTTATTAGTTTATTTGTTAAGTTTTTAAAATGCCTCAGTGTTGTGTTAAAGGATTCGAGTCGAGTTCAAGCAAAAAGGACCCTAACATTTCTTTTCATAGGTTAGTAACTGTTTTTACGAAATACTAACAAATATGTGCTAAATTTACATTTTGGGTTTATTTTTATCATTTATAAATGTATTTGGATCTTGTTGATTAAGTTTTAGACTCTTCTAGGCGTTATTTATACAAGTAGTGTAAATAACAACCTTATTGTTTGTTAACACACAAATTTAGGGATGAGTGGATTCGATACGAAATTATTCATATCGATATTATCATTTTTAAATATTTTGATCTTTATTTTTCAAAAAAAGAAAAAAATAGTTTATATTTAAATATATATTCAGACCGACAAACAAAGTGAAATTAAAAATATTTTTTAGATTCCCTATAAACATACAAACCAGGACAAAATGGATACAAAAAATTTGAAGCTATTGGAACCCTGCAATAAATACATTTATTTGTTCATTACATTTTGAAAAAGAAAACAGCTTTCCAACAATATTCCCGGTAAGTGAAATTGTAGTAATTATGATATTTTACCTAATAATCCTATTAATAATACAACTGTTAATCAATAACAAAGATGACATGCAAGATAATTTGGACAATTGGTAGTCTATTGTCTAATGTTCTGGAGAACCTTTTAATGAACAGAAATAGTTTTATATTTTATTATTAATTATTATAATTGTTTATCTTAACCAACACTTTCATATTCATTGATTGAATTCTAAGTAAGACATAATGATTTTCCTCAGTCAAATAATAGCAATAAAAATCTACCTATGTTATTTTATTTTATTTGGTATGTATTAAATATCCTGATAGGTATTTTGATTTTAGCAAAGAATGGTGCAACGTAATAATGAACGAAATGTATTAGATGCAACTGGGTGTTTGTCTCGACAGGTATAACCTTGTAACGGTTGTAACATGTAAATTAGTATTAGTTGGTCATATGTTTACATTATGGCGACTAAAAAAGTAACGATAATTGTAGAGTATAAGTATATTTTTAGGAATATCAAGAAATAATTACCTCCAACCGTCACATATATAGTCTGACCCCACACTAAGATCAAAATGTTTAATACATCATATTACTATTGTTTATGTAGCAGTTGCATTTTTATTAGTTTTGTTACAAATAAATTTATCATAATATTAGTATTTATACATACATAAACTCACGCCTTTTTCCCAGAAGGGGTAGGCAGAGGTGCAACCAGGACACCCACATTTCAGCCTCCGTGGCGCAGGCGGTAAGACGCTGCCTGTGAATCGAGAGGCCGCGGGTTCGATCCCCGCACCGAGAGAAATGTTTGTGCGGCCCACAAATATTTCTCTCGGGTCTGTGTGTTTGTGAGACCGAAAAGTCTCTCGTAGTTCCTGATACCCACGACACAAGACTCGATCTTAATGTGGGGTCAGGACTATGTATGTGACTGTTGGGTGTTATTTATTTATTTATTTATTTCGCCTTGTACGTTCCGTCCTACGATGTTGTGGGTGGCGAGCCTATCGCAATATCGGGCACAAATTCCTGACTGTGCTGATAATGAATAGAAAAATCCGATATCACTTTGCGCGACCCGGGATTCGAACTCGAGACCTCAGCTTTGTAACCGTACCATAATTCAACTACGCCACCGAGGCAGTCAATATTTATACATAAATTAAAATCTATAGTCCACATTATTCACCGCTTGTATGTTTATGTATGTATGTACCTTATGTATTTTTTGTTTGATTGAATTATTTGAAAAATATTTTTATTCTAGTGCTGATTTCCTGCCTTCGTTCGCGATGTCCGCTACAATTCCTTTATTCAAAATCAAAATCAAAATATTCTTTATAATTTAAGTTCATTTCATTTGGCGATCTAGTGTTGTTACATAGTTTATTAAGTCTTTTTATTATTATTTTTATTTCGAGATTCTTATTTTTTTATATAAAGCAGCTGTTAAATAAATAATTGTCGAAAGAGACTGACTTCTGTTATACAGGGCTTCCTAGTTCAGGAGTCAGGGTGTTATTATGTTGTAAATATGTTGTAATGAAATAAAGATTTATTATTATTATTATTATTTATTCAAATAGTCTTTCAAAAGATCTTTTGGATTGTTCATTTCTGCTACCACCGCTTCGGAACGTGTTGTAGCTGTGAAGAAGAAGTAGCGCAAGAAACTTCGTCAGCAACACGAACTGTCTTCTTTTTTCTTTTTTTTATATCGCCATTTAAAATTACAATGGTTCATGTCACAGAACACAATAATGTCAGTTTATTTAGTTAATTGTGTTTATTTAGTTAATTGTTTAATTTCTATTTTTACATTTTAATTGTTAATTTTGTGTAGATAGAAAAGGACAATGGCGAAATCGTATTTGCATGAACAACGCGTTTAGAAATGTCATACTTGCTAATAATAATATTATTATTTTTCGTGACTTTTCAGCATACTAATTATAGTTGTGTAACGATGTTTAAGATTCACAATAAAATAAAAAGCTTTATTGACTATTTTGTATGGGAGTCAGTTTTTTTTCAGCAATGGCGTAAGGTCTTTTAAGCCGAAAAAAAATATTTTTCATTGAATCTCGCAAAATCTGTTATAAAAAATAGCTTCATTTGGTAAAACAAGTGCGGTAAATATTTAAATCATAGCCCTAGTTCACCAAATAACATTTTTCAGAAAACAATAATATTTCAATTGAAAATGACAAATAGATCATAACCTCAAAATCTATAAATTAAAAACGTTTAGTAAGTAATGTAGACTTTTTCACCAGTATTTCTCAACACATTATTGTTTAGGAACGGCAGCGGAATTCATTTATATTTTTTTGACCAATAAACGCTCTAAATTTACA
The DNA here is from genome assembly GCA_009982885.2 of Hyles vespertilio. Classification (NCBI taxonomy): domain Eukaryota; kingdom Metazoa; phylum Arthropoda; class Insecta; order Lepidoptera; family Sphingidae; genus Hyles; species Hyles vespertilio. Next base: position 12,710,290 of record CM042813.1, read on the forward strand.
TCAACTAAAATCATGTATGGAAATCTGCCATTGTCCTTTGGTACTAGCGTATCACTATTTTTAGGGGCGGAGCCGCCGCCATGTTTGTGTATCAAAGTGGTACGCATCACATGACCTTATGCTTTATCCTCTCTATTCTATAATCATTGAGTTGCACAGGCTCGTATCGTAGGCTGTGGGCTGATTGATGACAGTAACAGAAATTAGAAATGTCATTTTTGTTAGAACTTGGAATAAGCTATTTTAAATTAATCTTTATATGTGTTAAAATAATTCCTAATGTACAAATATTGCACTGCGAGACATTAAAATGTCTATACACCTTCATTGCCTTTAGAATCAAGAATAATTATTGTTTAATTGAATTATCGTTACATGGTGATTTATTTAGATATTTTTATGGGGTGATTGTTCCAATTAATATAGTAAGTCATGACGACAAATGATTATGAAAAATGTGTAGTAAACAGGGATGGAGCACGACCTTACAAGTGCAGCGATTACCCATCCAAAATTTCTATAAATTTACATCATTTCAAAAGGGATGGAAGATTCTGTGACATAGATTTAATATCTGGTACTACCAGAGTTAAGGTACTTTATAAGTATATTATTCTTTCTGAAATATTAATTTGGATAGATATATATATATATGTCATTTAATTTCTTTGTGATTAAAACTGAGTAACAGAAATCTTAAAATTTAATTGCAGGCACACCGTGTTGTACTGGCAGCAAGCTGTGCCTACTTTGATGCGATGTTCAGTGTGGGTTTGGAAGAAAGCCAAAAAGGTCTTGTTACTCTTCCCAGTGTGCCACCTGAAGTGCTTCCTATGATAATTGACTTTATATATACAGGTAAATTGCATTTAATATTTGAAGATTTTTTATCATTTAATTTGTAATATTGTATCAAATAGTATGGCATCACTGTCTGACACCAATTGATATTGCATTGTTCTGACCATCAGATGCAGTGCAGTCTACATATGGTAACAGATTAATAAGAATTTAAAGACTTGCATTTAATATTTACCATAAAATCCACAGAAAGTGTGTTGATGTAATTTGTTGCTAATTTCACAAATATACTGTTGCCTGTTGGATGATCATTCACAATTTTATAAATTAATTTCATTGAAAGGCTTATTATTCAGACCTTAAAAGGTGCAAACTTTTAAAGGTGCCACATAGACATTAATATTCAGGTAGATTTAAGTACTTTATAAAGCAGCCGTCAATAATTATGGTTCATTGTTTTCACATATAAATATTAATAATGAATAACATTAAAACAAAAAAAGTTGGAATCTTGATTTTCCCAACATTTAATAATCAAAAACTGATTTGATGTTCGCTGTTGTATCCATAATCTAAGAACTTTTAATCAAGTTAAAATGGAAACAAGTTAGAGCTATGCTGAACCATTTGCCATAAGAGTCATCATTCATTCAAAAACATGGAAGTTGTGCCCAAGATTAATAATAATTTATGTTTTTTTTTTCTACTCTTGCAGGTGAAATTATGATTGATAAGATTTCAGTACAAAATTTATTAATAGCTGCAGACATGTTACAACTAAGGGAACTGGTAGTAGGGTGTGGAGAGTTTTTAAGAAGAGAGCTTCATCCTTCCAATGCACTTGGGATATTTAGGTCAGTTTAATTGTTGTCAACCTACAACACCATTTAAATAAGCATAGCCAGCATTAATTTATTTCTAAATAACACTAATCTATTCATTCAATTCAATTTCAATTTATCTATTTAGTACATACATAACATAATATTTAATTGACCATCTTGTTTCTACTATTCTTTACTATTTAATATTTTGCTGGTGTGGCTTTGTTGTAGCTTTAAAGTAACCATGAAGTTGGTATTCATTTTTAGGGTTCCGTACCTATAAAGTAAAAACAGGTCCCTATTACTGAGACTCCGCTGTCTATCTGTCTCTCTGTCACCAGGTTGCATCTCATAAGCCGTGATATCTAAAAGGCTGAAACTTCCACAAATTATGTATTTCTGTTGCCGCTTTAACAACAAATACTTAAAATAAAAAAATGAGTATATTAAAGAGGGTGGAGATTATTGGGAGGAGGGGAGGGTGAGGTTTGAAGTGCGTGGTGGCCTGTTGGTAAACGGACTAGACCCGACTGTCAACATGTTCACGGTGGTCACGGGTTCGAATCCCAGGGCACACCTCTAACTTTTCGGAGTCATGTGTGTATTGATAGTCAATCACCACGCACTAAAACGGTGAAGGAAAACATCGTGAGGAAACCTGCATACCATAGTGATTTCTAAAGTTTCTATGGTATGTTAGTCTGCCAACCCGCACTAGGCCAGTGTGGTGAACTATATGGCCTAACCACTCTCAATCGTACTGTCGATTGTAGAGGAGGCCCGTGCCCTGCAGTGGGACGTATATGGGCTGATACAGAAAGAGGGTCCCCATACAATGAACCATTTTTTTTCCTGTATATACAGGGTATATCAAGACTGCTACTGAAAACGAAGCCGGGTGGTAGTTTAAGCGACTTCATACACAATGCAACAGAAAATGTTGCAAAAAAAGCGTCAATTTTTTTATGTTATTTTTTTCCTATGGTCATATTTGGGTGGTAAATTCATTTTTTTCCTAAAATAATAGGGTTTTCCCTTTTATTTATAAATACTCTAAGCTATGCTCTATATTAATAACGGTAACAGGTAGACGCGTAAAATATTCACAGGATATTTAGTAGTGTTATATACACTATCAAAGGTAGTAGGGGCGAGTACCTATAGAACTCCTGGGTCCCCCTGTACCACTTGACAGAGTAGATGCCGTAGTCGTGCAACTCGTAGAGACAGGCCATTGTCACATTTGCCCGCGCGCAGCTCACGCGCATGCCACCACTGGCCGTCACATCGGGCGCCTCCCACCACTACTCCCACCTATTACCTGTCAAAATATATAATAAATAAAAATAAAGTAAATATTAATGGGGAGCTCCCATACAACAAACGTAATATTTAAGCAATTCGATCTTAATAACAGGAACAAAGTTATTTTTAGTATTTCTTTATTGATGATGGTACGGAACCTTCGTGCACGAGTCCGAATCGCATGTGGACGGTTTTTAAAAAATTGTATCTCGTCAAATAACTTATTTGTAGGTTTGCTGAAGCACATAATTGCACAGAGTTGGCAAGCGAGGCCTTGGAGCACGCACAGGCGAACTGGAATGTCGTAGCAAATGGAGATGAACTACTTGAGCTGCCTCTGCCACAGTTAGTCACCTTGTTATCATCTGAACAACTGAGAGTTGATAGTGAAGCACAGGTATTTATTACATCTGCCTTGTGACTACGTGGGGTTAGAATGTCACCACAGTATCCCTTATTTGTTGTAGTAGGAGATTAACTGGGAAAGGTCCCAGCGATTCCCCCTTGGGAAGTAGAAGTAGTAAGGGAATGGTCTGCTCTCACTGAGTGTAATTTCTAGAGGTGCGCCTAAAGGCCAGTGCAGATCGGGATGAAAGAGGGACATGGGATTACAATTTTTTCCAAAGGATATCAATACTTATCTGGTTGGAATACGGCATAAATTGCAATGTTCTTGAAATGTCTTTCGATGCTTTTCAAAACTTTGAAATTTCCGGTGTGCTCTGACCCTTAATAAGCCGCACCTGTACTTAGTGACTGCCGAAACTTTCTTATTCAACAAGCAACGCATGCGAAGTAGTATTGGGTTTGTCTTGTTACAAGGCACCACACTCACGTAATATGCGCGATAATTCATCAATTCAAATTCATCGAGGTGTTTAGATCAGTATACCTATATATAGCGTAGGGTTTTGCGTAAGGGACCCAGCATCGCATTAACTAAAATCAAGTGCCAGCAAAGTCCACGAGCGCCATGCCATCTCCAAGAGCTTAGGGGAGCCAAAAATTTCTTTTAACAATTTCACGTATCAATTTATTATTAAGTAGCCACTATATAATGTTTCTAAATAGTAATTATATTCTGAACTATAATATGATAATGATCACTGCACATTTTCAGGTCCTTTACCCAGCTTTGAGGTGGTTGGAACACGACCCAGCTTGTCGAAGACGACACTGTTTTGAAGTGCTTGCTCACGTGAGACTGCCTTTAATTCCGCCACAAATATTAGATGACGCTATTAAAAATGTACAGGACCCATCCATAGCTGTAGCTTTAAAGACTGCGAGAGTTGACATGGTTGGTATTAAAACACCTTTTTATAGAACTTCATAATTATGTATGTGCATTTCAATTATTCATTGCGTTGGCAAAGCAGAGTATACTGATTCCTCGTTCGTTAGACTTCGCTTCACTCAGCAATATTAAATATAACGTAAACATGTTCCTATTTAAAAGGTTATAACAAATTATTAATGTATTGCTCTAGTTGAAACCACTTGTAACTTATGTAATGATCACTCTATTGTAAACTGGTTCGTTCTTCTGTAGTGAAAACCGCTTTCCACCCGGTTCGGAAGGTAGATAAAAAATTACTGAATCTGAATGATGTAGAACATTTTAATGGATTGAATAAATTATTTTCATTTCATTTTCATTTCGAGGCAGGTACTGGCCATCATGGTCAAATACAGGGTTGGTGAACATCTATCAATCTATCTGAATTTTATTGCGACACTTTCCAAACCATGGTTTCCATTATGCCTCTATAGCTGCTATTGTTTCGAAATGGCAACAACTTTGATAATTTACTTAATGTGCTCTCCAATAAGTATTTCTGTCACTTAATTCTGGATTAAAAATAATGTAATATTGGTGCAATGTTATGAATTTATAAACCGAAAAAAATGGCGCACTCGATTCTTATCTGACGTTTTGGTCCACTTTACACAACATTTCCATATTGATAGTGGCGACAGCATTGCGTATCTTATTCTTCAGATTGTCCAGGATTTTTGGAAGATTCTATACAAATATTATGATTAAGATGTTATTATGAGATAACCCCATAAAAAACCACAGAGCACAAGAACCGGCAAATTTAACTTAAATCGGGTTTTAAATTATCTTCCACATTCTTTCGACGTTCTCTGGTGTTCTTGTCGTATTAAAAGTCCTGATTATATTTACCTATTTATATTTACATTAACAGTATCCACAAAAGTGTCCACCCCTTAAACAATCGATTTACGATAAGAAGCAGGATTTAAATGAGCGGTAGGGCAATTGCAATAATTAAATTGAGACTGGAAAAATACGTTGCCACGACGGATGCCTACTCCTCTCTCGTTCTATACATAATTGTCATTGTACTAATCAATCAAAATGGTGGGAAAGGCCCTTTCAAATCATACTCTACATATATGGGGAAATAATAGTTGCGGTGCCAGGTGTGGCGCGCATTTCATATTATAAGGAAGTTACCGCGTTGGACTCTGTATGCGTATCGGTTCAGATATTAAAATGAATGATTCAAATTACATTATGATGATTTTCAGAGAGGTGGTTAATTTTTAAGGTAACATATTATGTTGTTTCTCAGAAAACAGGACGAGGTGCGTTAGTAACTTTGGCGGCCGAACCTCGCGCCAGAGCACGTCGAATGCTATTAGTAGCGGGCGGCTCGTGTCGCGACAAGGCGGCGCATCCGCCGCTAACTACTGACAACATATTATCTAGCGTACTCAAATTCGATCTCCATAAACGGTAAACACACTATTCCTACATGTGATTAAAGTTAAAAACTGATTATTTCATGCTCATATCCTCTCGCTCTTGTATAATATCCTTTTCAATCCTAGCTAGCACTCCTCAATACCTTAAAAATTGCTTTCAATTCTTACATCATACCCATTCCCGACACCTACGTTCTTCTGAAACTTTGCTACTTAAAACACCTTCCTATTCTTCCCAGCACTTTCATAATTCTTCACCACATAGTATAAAACAAAGTCGTTTTCTCTGTCCCCATGTCCCTTTGTATGCTTAAATCTTTATAACTAAGCAACGGATTTTGATGCGTTTTTTTTTATATATAGAGTGATTCAAGAGGAAGGTTTATACCTATGTATAATACGTACATATTATTGTACAGAAATCTATTTGTACCCGGGCGAAGCTGGGCCGGGCCGCTAGTTTACTATAAAAGCTGTTCGCCTTTGGAATGCATTGCCGTTGAAAATCAAACGTGCAAATACCATACAAACTTTTAAAGTTCAAGTACGGAACCACTATCTAAACTACCAGTAAACCCACTTACATTTGTATTGTATGTTTAGATGACACAATGTAATATGTTTTAGTCTATTTGTATTATTAGTGTATAAGTATTCGTATTTTATAAGTTATGAACTTCATTTGTGTTCTCTTTATTGTGGACCGCCATCTACCACTATTCCCGATACTATCCATCCCACGGTTGTCTGGCAGATCGATATTTAAGCGATAAGACCGCAAATTGTAACACTAGTGTCTTTTTGTATTTGTTTTATTTCTTTGTTTTGGTTACAATAAAGAGTTCTTGTATTGTATTGTATCTTATATTGTTTTATACCGGGTATCTCAAGACTGCTACCGAAAACGAAGCCGGGTGGTAGTTTTAGTGGCTACAAACACAATGCAATTAAAAATTTCACATAGAAACGCGACAACTATTTTTTATGATTTTTTAAATATCGTCATTTTTGGGTGGTAAATCCATAGTTTTTGCTAAAATAATAATTTAAACTCTTTTATACCTTAGAGTATTTATAAGTAAAAGGGTATACACTATTATTTTAGGAAAAAATGTATTTACCACCCAAATAATATAACCATAGGAAAAAAATAACAAAAAAAAAATTTTCGCTTTTTTTTGCAACTTTTTCTGTTGCATTGTGTCTGAAGTCGCTTAGACTACCACCCGGCTTCGTTTTCGGTAGCAGTCTTGATATACCCTGTATAGTCTAAAAACACAATTATTTTTTATTTGAAGTGACACCTATTTTGAAATTCTAAAGTACTTTGATTGACTAGCAGCTGACTAGACCTAATAACGACATGGTTTTACCATCCTTTAAGTATAATCTTGTTTATTGCCAAGAAGTGAGAAAATAAGTATAATCCTGATAACATTTGTTATCTCTTAGACTATCTTTTATTTTCATTTTATGAACCTATAACAAAATATATACAGTGGATAGTGTCATTTTAGGGAATGGGAAGAGCTGGCCCCAATGGATATAGCACGGATTCAGCCCGGAGTTGCAACATTAGCAGGCCGGGTTTATGCCGTGGGCGGCGAGCAAGGCAGTCAGATATTAGCCAATGGTGAGGTGTACGATCCTCAGGTTAGCTTATTAGCTCATCAAACATATAACGACTCGTACGAACGTCAGTATTATTCTAATGCAAAGGTGTATTTTTTAGACAAACAAATGGTCAAATATAGCTCCAATGAATGAAGCCCGTTGTGAATTCGGCCTGACGGCATGGAACGGAACCTTATATGCATTCGGTGGTTGGGTCGGCTCCGACATGGGTGCTTCTATAGAATTCTACGACCCCGTGATGGATAAATGGACGCTTGTTGGACGTATGCCTGAACCGAGATTCGGAATGGGCGTAGTTAATTATCAAGGTAAGTTTTTACGAGAACATGCTTTTATAATTTTATTAAGGACCTCTGCCTCACCATACAGCATACCATGTTGGCAAGCTATACGACCGCTCAGAAACAGTAGCAAAACCAGACACCTTGAATAAAAAGCAATGCTTGGCATTCCACTGCGCTCGCTATCCTGAGACACAAGATGTAAAGTCTCAATATGTCCAGTAGTTCTGGCTACAATGTCCTTCAATTCGAAATACAACAGTGCATTTAAACTGCCGTTTGATGAGACATGTGAGACTACCACCAGTATATGTCTTTATTTTTAGTAATCTTTTGACGGTACAATCGAAATTTTCTCATCACTAACTTAGGCACCATACCGTTGATGACGTTCACTGATGAATGTTTGTAAGCGTGCAATACATTTCAGGGTTGATATACGTGGTGGGCGGGTGCACGCACACGTGGCGGCACACGAAGGACCTGCTGTGCTACAGCCCGAGCGCGCGCACGTGGAGCGTGCTGGCGCCCATGGCGCGCGCGCGCAGCCAGGCCGCCGCCGTCGTGCTCGACAACCACCTGTACGTGATCGGCGGCAACGCGCCGCGCCGCACCGTGCTCACATCCGTCGAGCGGTACAACTTTGATGACGTAAGTACATCACAATTTACATGAAAATAGAGCCGCCTTGTTTGTTCTTGAATTTGGGCCCAACACAGTTTTTAAAATAACTCGCTGTCATTTACGATTGTAAGTACCATGGCGATTTTTTTTAATCACAGATCACTCCCAATAGATACCTAATGCAAGGCAGCGGTTGCGCCCAACACATATAAGCTATCAGATAGATATAAACCGATGCCAAATGTCGCGTCATCAGTGTCGTCCAAGTAGTGGACCCGCACAAGTCGTCGCACGTTAGCGAAAATTACATCTTGGGAACATAATATTACAGTTAAAAATGATTTGTTCAATAAAATGGTGTGCAAAAAACTCAAAACAATAATGTATCTAAAAAACGCAATAAGTTTTCATCGATAACTAATATTCTTTAAATTAATTTGGTCCCGAGCGGGCTCAATTTATACTGTTTTAATTGTTAATGTATCAACGTCAAACAGTCGAGTTCGGATGGAGAATCAGCCGTCTCTTTTTCGCATAGCAATAACCGTAATAAGCCATCTTTTTTTGGCGAAATCACGCGTTCTTCTAGTGTTTGACGCATGTTTATAATATAATTCCCAGAAATATCGATATTGTAAAACAATAATGTAAATTAATTTTATTGAATGACAATGTCACAAAATATATATTGATTTAAATAAAAATTGCAAATTACCATAATTACGTTATTTTATGTAATTTGAAATAGTTAAATTTGTTAACAAGGTACTTTTACAATATTTTTTTATTTATCTTTGGCGTAATTAAATTTCCTTTTTTCCCTCTAGCTGTATACGTTTTCAAATACCGGGTATCTCAAGACTGCTACCGAAAACGAAGCCGGGTGGTAGTTTTAGTGACTACAAACACAATGCCACTAAAATTTCTCAAAGAAACGCGACAATTATTTTTTATGATTTTTTAAATATCGTCTTTTTTGGGTGGTAAATCCATAGTTGTTGCTAAAATAATAATTTATACTCGTTTATACCTTAGATTATTTATAAATAAAAGGGTATACACTATTATTTTATGTTATAATATAATTCCCAGAAATATCGATATTGTAAAACAATAATGTACATTAATTTTATTAAATAACAATGTCACAAAATACAAATATTGATTTAAATAAAAATTGCAAATTACCATAATTACGTTATTTGATGTAATTTGAAATAGTTAAATTTGTTAACAAGGTACTTTTACAATTTTTTTTATTTATTTTTATCTTTGGCGTAATTAAATTTCCTTTTTTCCCTCTAGTTGTATACGTTTTCAAATATAATGGGAGGGTATTTACCATAAGTTTTAGTATACTAAGTTTATTGATAATCAGTAGCACAAGCTATTGCACTAATTTTAACATACGTTGTATATATCGTCTCAAAAACATTCATAGTTCGTCAAGTGGGTTTCATCGTCACTTGTCGATATTACATTTACTACAGCCGCCGCGCCGTCAGAATTCAAGAAACGGAATAAGTTATTGTAGCCCTTTAGGGCGTGAGGTTTAGTTATTTACTATTTCATATTTTTATCTGATCTTTTATATCAACACTTAATTTGGGTATTTCGCCATTATGGTATACAAAAATACACGGTGAATAATAGAAATAAAACCGTTACATACTAAAGTATAAATCTTAATCCTATTATATTCGTTGTTAGCGGTTGCCGGTTGGTATAATTTATCAGATCAGGCCGGTGAAAAAATATTATCAAACATTTAACAAGTTGGTAATTAAGTTATAGATACGATCATAACACATGAACTTACTGGCAAATCGAACTATCGATACTTTTGTTTATTTATCGACTTATGCCTCATCTCTCCAGTGAAGTCCACGTGACCGCGCTGCAACCCGCCCACCCCCCGCGCAGTTCCCTTCGTTGGCGTTTTCGGTCCCAAACAAAACTATCGTAATGCGGTATCTATTGGAAGTGATCTGTGTTTTTAATTTATCGAATAGTTAATTAATTCTATGTCGCGAAAAGGCAAGAAAATAGCACGGTTTTAATAGGTCTCAATAACTTTGCTGTATTTATGGAATGCGTTTAAAAATTAAACGCATTTCATAAATACAAGATTTTGTAAATTCGTTTACAAAAACGAATTTACAGAATCTGACACTAAAGAATATGAGGGATAAAGATTCCGATCATCTATTCTTCATTGGTTCCTGCTAAAATCGAACACGAATAAGTTTTATTTTCCTAGTATGTCAAAATAGATGTCACGATAAAAATTAAGAAAAAACATATTCGCTTACTGAATATACATATACAGGGTATATCAAGACTGCTACCGAAAACGAAGCCGGGTGGTAGTTTAAGCGACTTCAGACACAATGCAACAGAAAAAGTTGCAAAAAAAGCGTCAATTTTTTTTTTGTTATTTTTTTCCTATGGCCATATTTGGGTGGTAAATACATTTTTTCCTAAAATAATAGTATATACCCTTTTATTTATAAATACTCTAAGGTATAAAAGAGTTTAAATTATTATTTTAGCAAAAACTATGGATTTACCACCCAAAAATGACAATATTCAAAAAATCATAAAAAAAATTGTCGCGTTTCTAGGCGAAATTTATAGTTGCATTGTGTTTGTAGCCACTAAAACTACCACCCGGCTTCGTTTTCGGTAGCAGTCTTGAGATACCCGGTATGTAGGTATGTAAGGAATTGAAGCCGTTGAGATATCGAGCATGAGGTGTGTGCGTGCGTGTGTGCAGGACTCGTGGGAGGAGGTGGCGAGCCTGGCGGGCGCGCGCGCGGGCTGCGCGGCGGGCGCGGCGGACGGCGTGCTGGTGGCGGCGGGCGGCGACAGCGAGAGCGCGGGCGAGCGCGCCTTCTACCGCGCGCGCACCACGCTCGCGTCCGTGGAGCTGTACGAGCCGCGCGCGGACGCGTGGCGCGCCGGCCCGCCGCTGCCGCACTCGCGCGCCGAGGCCGGCACCGCGCTGCTCTGACACCGCACATGCGAATCTATTTTACACGTGTTCCAAATTTTTTCCACAGGACGAGCGAGTTCAGTTCCGCACACATTCACACGATCGATTATATTTAAAATATATACCGGGTATCTCAAGACTGCTACCGAAAACGAAGCCGGGTGGTAGTTTTAGTGACTACAAACACAATGCAACAAAAATTTTCGCAAAGGAACGCGACAATGATTTTTTATGATTTTTTAAATATCGTCTTTTTTGGGTGGTAAATCCATAGTTTTTGATAGAATAATAATTTGAACACGTTTATACCTTAGATTATTTATAATTAAAGGGTATTCACTATTATTTTAGGAAAAAATGTATTTACCACCCAAATATGGTCATAGGAAAAAAATAACAAAAAAAAATTGTCGCTTTTTTTTGCAACTTTTTCTGTTGCATTGTGTCTGAAGTCGCTTTAACTACCACCCGGCTTCGTTTTCGGTAGCAGTCTTGAGATACCCTGTATATATATTGTGCGCCGTGAAATTCTATGACTCGTTTTGTCGATATTGTCGTGCACGAGATGCACGCACGAGACTTTAAACGAATCACTATCGCAACGCAACTTCGTGATTTTATGAATCTGTGGCTTTTTACACATTTCAGTTTATGCATTATTATCTACTTTAAAAAGTAAATTTTGATGGCACAAAGTATAAAACCTCTTTTTGTTCCCGTAGTCGTTGACTATAAAAATCTGTTCGATCCTGAGATGACTCGATAGACAAATATTACCACAAAAAATATAATGTCACAAGTTGATAACATTTCATTTCATTGATATATTTTGATCTAACATTATGAGTGTTCACAAACAGTAAAATAAATTAAAGTTTTAAAGGCAGTGAAAACTTAACAAATATTTTTATTTTAGTGTGCTTCTTGCATTTAATACTTTTTATAGTTAAATATAAATTTAAGTGATACTAGATTCACAACAAACGACTTTAAAACTTAAGGAACTTATGAGGGTAATATTTCCATAACAAAAAAAGATGCTAATACAAATATGGTACATTTCTAATATCATTTTTAAAGTACATTTAATGCATTAATTTCAATAAGTATACATAGTACTAAACCTATTAGAGGTACATCTTATTCACAAGGCATCTGGTAAGTTGTTTAGGAGAAATAAATTGCAAATCTCATAGTTTATTCTGTTTTATTTAATTGTATGTAAATTGTGATATAAATAGACAAATTAACATGTTACTATAGAGGCATTAGATGTATGCAACTTATTTTAATTAACATACTTTAATATCTACACGTTTATATGAACAATTACCCACTTTAACAAATTGTATACAAGTCATGGTCACAAGTGTCAAATAATATTAAATCTCACACAGCCATAAATATAATAACAAGACTTACTAAAGCAAGAAACAAGGGATCACTTTGAACATTACACTATATCGCATTCAAAATTATCTAAAACCATATCCAGAATACGAAACCCAAAATGGAAACAAATAAATCTAATTCAAACTGTCAATTAAACCTAATACAATACAGATGATGCTAATGTGGGTAGATATTTGTTTACATTTTATCTACTCCTATGTTACATGCACATCGTAGAGCAAGTAGTTATTTGTTAAAGAAATAACCATTGATGAAACGGATGGCTACTTAATTTGATTTTCACAATTCATGAGTTTGAATACGAACTAAAAAAAATTCATTCATTTTTGATAGAAGAGGCATTAATGCGGATGTAAAATTATAATATGTCCATTTTAGTTCCTTTCGTCACAAGAGTATTAAAACAGTGTTCAATATTTGTTTGTCCTTTAAAATGGAAGTATTTAAACAAAATGTTCTACTTATTTTAAATCTCCAAAGCAATACGTTTTCTACATAACAACTTTTGAAACTGCTACCAAAGTGGACGATCCCGACGTAGAGACATTTTTTGTAAGATATATATTATCGTGTTTACAAAGTGTATCTATATATTTTCTAATTATAAGATCGTTATGTGTCAAGTATAAGTAGCAACAACATCTTATGTAAATACATTAATCTCCACGCATTTTATTCACTTATAGCCTCCGTAGCCCAGTTGGTTAGACGCCGGCTGTGAATCGAGAGGCCGCGTGTTCGATCCCTGCACCGAAATAAATGTTTGTGAGACCCACAAATATTTGTCTCGGGTCTGGGTGTTTGTGAGACCGAAAAGTCTCGTAGTTTCCGATACGCACGACACAAGACTTAATTGATCACAATGTGGGGTTAGGACTATGTACCTTTGACTGTTGGGTGTATTTATTTATTTATTTCACTCTCGCGGATTTTATATCGGATCATCTTTTAAATAAGAACATGCATTTTGTAAGTATAATATTAACATTATATCAATAGTACTCGGCCCTCATAACAGCCCATTGTCTAACAAGTATCTGAAAGATGTAAGGAAAAACATTAGGTAGGATTTTTTTTCACTGTTACATAATTTCGTAACACAAATTAATGTAACTTGTTTGATATTGTTTCCTTCTTTAGTAAGTGCTATTTATAAAATATGTATGAATGACAGGGGCCAAGTGATATAACTTCCAAAATTTGTAAAAGCATTTACGATTTTTGCAAGCATGAACGAGTGGTATAAAAATATTATGTATCTATAAAGTATACCGTAGTAAAATAATCATTGTGTATTAAAAACACTAGAAAAATCGTCCCAATATCGTAACTGAAACACAATTTAAGACTTCCAATACTATCATTTTTTATTCTATACCCTATATCGTTTATATGAAAGTTTACAAAATTATCGCTACTACTATATAGGTAAGGCTAATTTTACGACGTAATAAGATCAGCAGCATGCCGCCTGGTTATATTATTTATATTTATTATTTACACTGGGTGATATTATTAAATATTAAAATGAATAGCTATATGAATTTAATAAATATTTTTACAAAAGCTGTTTTTTTTTTTCATATAATAATCCCAATTAGACATTTACGATTTAGAGACAAAACGCAGGGAATTTGGCGTCTAAAACATGTGTTATATCTTCAGCTAAATAAAGGCGGCCAACTAGACCTTCGAACAAAGAAGCAGGTCTATCGGGACGATGTAACTCAGTATTGGGTCGCTCCACCGCGCACCACTCCATGAAACAACACGCTCTGTACAAGTGCACGGGATCCTGGAAATGTTCGTTACACAATACTAGGTTAGTGAACTTTTATACATAAATGTGGGAATAGATCCGTAAGGGGTCAAATCAAACAAAGATCTTTTGGATAATCTTCAATATATTGTCGTCTTAAATAAATTCGTCTTCACTTCATACGTCTTCCGTCTTTCACGTCTTCCGTCGTCTTCCAGACTGTTCTCTTCTATTCCGTCCTTGCATACTTCAACATCTATATCATTCATCGTCTTACTCTTTCTATCTTAAATACTTTCATTAGTCATCTCTTTCACACAAATCACGTTCCATATCAGTCATTCGTCTAACGTTTCATTCTACTCGTCTTTCTTCTTAACATTCAAATCCTACATAAACTTAGTCTATAATAAAAACATATATATAGGTTTTTTTTTATTGCCGTGGCGAGACGAGCGAGCCATTCATCTGATGGTAAGCGATACGACGGTTCATGGACAGTAGCAAAATCATCATCGTTTTTATGCTCGTCTAAACCCATTTAGCAGACTTCACGTAAAGAAATAATGATCAAAATATAAAATGCTCAAGGTCGCAAGCTTCAACGCGCGCGTATACTCAAATAATACTTAGTAAATATGCACAAAGTAGAATACCAAAGCGCAGTAGTCTACATATTACGAAGAAACGGCCCAATTTTACACGAATGTAAAACTTTTAAAAAAACTCATGTTACTTTTACTTGAAAACTTTGAAAACCAAACACGATACCAGCGAATGTATCATAATGATCTACCTAGCATAATAATCATGTCTTACCTTTGTAGCTTGGTACAGCTGTATAAAAGCATACGCATTTCCACTGACGCCATGGCATAAGCTGTATCCTTTTGCGCATAGACCACGTTGCCATACCACATCGCCACACTGCAGAGCCATTTTCATATATTTGTCTTCTTCGAAAACCTGTAAACGGTAAATACTTGTTTTTGGCATAGCATTGGCTTAGTACGAGTTTCTATCCATTGGGCACCGCCATGGGCGTACCCAGCGTCTGGACCATCAGATAAGATTTTTTATAAGTTACCTAGTTATCTATAGTCGTCCACTGAAGGACATGGGTCTCCATACAGGCTGGCCGTGAGCCACCCGCATCCATCCTCTTCCCGGGACCTTTACTAGGTTGTCGGTCCAGCTCATATGAGCTTTAAGCAAATAAATAATAATCGGTAATAAATTCTTTTATAATACAATAGTTATTTTAAAATAATTTTAGAAACGTGACAGAATCGCCGCATGCAAAGCCGATAGCTTCAGCACAATATATTAGTTTAGATTTATAAAAAAATCCTTTGTAAGAATGCACGATACCAATCGAGAGCAAGCCGATTCGCACTTGGCCGATTTTCAGTAGGTTGTTACCACAACAATTTTTGATAGCAAGATGGTGCACCCAGACTCTACAACGGCGTGGCTCTACCACTTTACAAAATGTGGAGTGTTAATTATCGACCGGGTTATCGACTAATGTAAATGGGCCATTATTACTTCAATCAGATTAATAAGATGAATTAAATATACTCATTTTATTTAATACACTGGTAATCATTTATCTACTTAATACATACCTGATGAGCCAGAATGCATAGTGGCACAAATCCCGGTGCTCCATGACACCATTGTACAAGTCTATCTCCGTTGCTGCTGTTCAAAGAAGATGGAAAATTTCCAGATGGAAAACGTTGGTTCAGCAACCAATCCACAGAAGGTTTTACGAAGCTCTTCATCTCGATTGTACTAATGTAAGCTCTAGCCTAAAAAAGAAGAGAATATATTAGCATGTAATACAGTATTAGTCAAATCGACAATTAAAAACAAACTAAGGAAAGGTAATTTCCAATTTAGGAAATGGCAAGTTGCTATGATTTTATATCGGCATAAAAACTACAATAGAACTGACGGTAAATATATTACAAGAATAGAGAACTGATTCTCCTCAGTCGAAAAATTATCACGTATCATTTGAATTAAGAACTAAGGATAGGCCCGTCAATACCTTCTATCAATAATTTCTGCAACATCAGGGGTTTACATTCTAACCTTGATGCCGTCCACCCATGGGCGTAGCCAGCCATGGGCTCAGGGTGGGGCAGAAGTCTAAAATAATATTTAAGAAGCAAACTATGCCCGTTGTTTTTGTTGTCCCCCAGTTGTTTTTCTTCTTACTAAAAGGCTATACTCTATAGCACCATGTAGATCTACAGGGTATTAAGTGACTTCATACACAATGCAAGTTTTTCAAGAAAAGCGACGATTTTTTTTCCTTTGACCTATTTATGTGGCAACTACATGGTTTTATTTCTAAAATAATAACATACACTCTTTTATTTTTGAAGGTGCTATGGTACGCAAGTGATTAAAATATTATTTTAGCAAAAACTATATAGTTACCACCTAACTCGACGATCTTTAAAAAAACCCAAAAGTTTTCGCGTTTCTTTCCAAAAAAAATAATTGCATTGTATTTATAGCGTGGTCAGGGATGCTCCTATCTACTGACTATGGCCTGTCTTAGTATAGGTACTAGGAGTACGCGACCTCGGCCCCCGAGCTACTGCAGTCACTTAAACTTCCCTTTGGTAACTGCAGCATCCACTCCTACAGGCCATACTCTCCTTTCCTATAACATCCTCTACCCACAAATCGTTTTTCCTTTCCCCGGTTAATGACGAGCAGCAGCGTCATTAACGCGAATCCCATACTGCGCTTGGCAACACGCCTACTAAGCGTGGTGAGAAAAGACAAATACCCCCTCAATGGCGACACTTTTCGGGACGGGACGGAATAGACGGATGTGCAATGATGTCTCTGTGACCAACAGAGTGAAAACTGGCAGTGATCACCGAATGGTTAGGGGCACATTGAATATCAATGTCCAATTAGAAAGGCGTCGTTTGATGAAGGCAACGCTCCGACCTTACGCGCCCATATCCAAAACCCCGAGAGCTTTCAACTTGAACTAACAAATCGCTTTGATTGTCAAAAGTGAAGTAGTTTGGTAGAAGCTGTCCATATGGTGGGATTTAAGTATTTAAGACTTTGCCGTAGCGATAGACCACAAAAATTCTCGATCCATACTCTTGACCTCATGGCCAAACGTCGATCTATGGCGCTGTAGTCTTCCGTTCGGCGGATCTGGAATTCCTTGCGGCACGATGTACGTGCTCACAATACTATGAGCAGTAAAGAGATAATTAAGTGGAACAGAGGCTCCAAAGTGTTTGCAAGAGACTAGTTTGAAGACGGACAGAGGCCGCGTAGTGTCGACGAGGGCAGAGGTACTAAGGAAGATCGAGAGATTCTACAGATAGTTTTACACCTCGTTTGCCTAACCTGCTGTTAGCTCGGCCCAAGACCTGAAGGCTGAATTGATTCGAAACTTTAGCGATGATATCCCGGACATCAGCCTATGAGAGATCGAGACGGTCCTGAAGCAACTTAAAAACAACAAGGCGCCGGGTGAGGACGAAATCATTTCAGAACTTCTGAAAGCGGACGAAACGCCGATACTAAAAGTCCTTCAAAGGCTCTTCAATTCCGTTCCCCTCGAGGGCTCAACGCCAGAGGCATGGAGCAGGAGCGTGGCGGTACTGTTCTTCAAAAAAGAATTCATTGAGACTTAACATCTTATGTCTCAGGATGGCGAGCGCAGTGGAATATTGCTACGTTCATGAGCGGTCGTATCGCTTACCATCAGGCGAACGGCTTGCTCGTCTCGCCATTCAATGCAATAAAAAAAAAAAAAAGGTGATAACACTTTGCTGAAGAACTACAGGCCCATCTCGCTCCTGAGTCATGTCTATAAGTTGTTTTCGAGGGTCATCACAAATCGTCTCGAAACGCAGGTTTAATGAGTTCCAGCCTCCCGAATGTGCTCCCGAACAAGCCGATTTCCGAAAAGGCTTTATTACCATAGATCACATCCATACGCTTCGGTAAGTTGTACAAAAAACCGAGGAATATAACTTGCCGCTTTGTTTAGCGTTTGTGGACTACGAGATGAGCCTTTGATTCGATCGAGACCTGGGCTTTACTATAGTCCCTCCAGCGGTCCCACATTGACAGCTATCGGTACATAGAAGTGTTGAAGGGTATATACAACAACGCCACCATGACCCTCCGTGTACAAGATCAGAGTACGAAGGATATTCCACTACAGAAAGTCGTGAAACAGGGATATGTCATATCTCCGAAACTGTTCAGTGCCGCGCTGGAAAACGCCTTTAAGCTCTTGCAGTGGAAAGGATTCGGCATTAACATCAACTACGAGTATATCTGTATCAGCCCATATACGTCCCACTGCAGAGCACGGGCCTCCTCTACAATCGAGAGTACGATTGAGAGTGGTTAGGCCATATAGTCCACCACGCTGGCCTAGTGCGGGTTGGCACGACCTTGGATTTGCCGACGATATTGAAGTATTGGCAGAATCGCTGGAATACCTTAGCACTAAGCTCGAAGACCTCAATCTAAATAAAATGAACTTGGACAAAACGAAAATCATTTCGAATATCCATGTTGTGCCCACCGGAATTGGAGGCTCGACTCTTGAAGTTGTAGACGAATATGTCTATTTAGGACAAGTTAAGCAGGTCCATCTTCGAGAGAGAGGTCAATCGTCGAATCCAACTCGGTGGGGTAGCGTTCAGAAAACTATGCGACGTCTTCTCGTCAAAAATACCTCAGTGCCTTAAATCGGAAGTCTTCGATAGTTGTGTGTTACTAGTGATTATATACGGCACTGAGACGTGGCCTCTCACTATGAACTTTATTAGGAAGCTCAAAGTTACTCAACGAGCTATGGGGCTATGCTCGGGGTTTCTCTACGATATCGTATCACAAATGAGGAGATCCGTAGAAGAACTAAAGTAAGCGACATAGCCCAACAGATTAGTAAGATGAAGTGGCAATGGGCGCGGCACATACAACTGATGGCCGATGGGGCCAAAAAGTTCTCGAATGGAGGCCACGTAGCGGAAATCGCAGCGTAGGACCTCCACCTACAAGGTCAGAGACGACCTGGTAAAGGTTGCGGGACGTCGCTGGATGCAGGCTGCCTCCAACAGATCTCTGTGGAAATCGTTGAGGGAGGCCTATGGTCAGCAGTGCACTTCTTCTGGCTAATGGATGATGGATATGTTTATAGTCACTAAAACTACGAAATCTATCATCCATGTAAATATGTGTCCCTAACTTCAGCTGCTCGGGCTCTGGGAGTATGCGAAATTGTTAAACAGTCAATTAAGAAGTTTATATATACCCATAGATAGTGCTTTATATACACTACTACTAAATACTGTACTAAATAAATACTGTATACTTTATACAGTATTTATTTTTTTTTTGTTTTGGTTAGGTACATTAAAGGCCAGAGCCAGGGTGGGGCAAGCGCCCCACCCTGCCCCACCGTGGCTACGCCCATGTGTCCACCTCCACCTCGAGACGGCTAAGCCGGCCTTGCTCTTTTTGACCGAGACGCAGATATCTTCTCCGGCAGACTCCGCGGCGTACCTCTCCTACCCGGGGTACAAATTAGAATACTCTTTTGAGCCGCGGGCTGGTGCGTGCGTGTTTGTTGGAGAGGATGTCTGCTATCAACGCCTCCATCATTTTGAAGGAAAGGACCTGTCCATCCTGTGGTTGCGTATTAACGGCGAAGACCATCCTCGCTTCTACGCATGCCTTTACAGGTCTCATAGCGGTAATTCAGAAACGGACCGACTCATGGAGTGCATTCAAACGGCTGCAGATTCCATCCAAGAGCAGATTCCATCCGCAGAAGTTGTGGTACTTGGGAATTTTAATGCCCACCATGCTGAATAGCTGGGGTCCCCAACCACCGACTATGCGGGCAGATCTGCTTACGAATTCACCTTGGCATATGGCCTGAAACAATGTGGTGGCCGCACCGACGCGAATACCCGATGTGGAAGGCCATACACCTTCCCTGTTGGACCTTCTGTTGACCTCACATCCGGACAATTATTTGATCGGGATCGATGCCCCTCTGGGATCATCTGATCACTGTCTGATAAGGACGACGGTGCCACTCATGCGCCCAATTCGCCCACAGTTTGCAGGTTGTCGCCGTGTGTGGCACTACAGGTCAGCAGATTGGGATGGGATGCGATCATTCTTTGCGTCCTACCCTTGGGGGCGAGTTTGCTTCACGCCGGATGATCCTGACGCCTCTGCTGACTCTATTGCCGATGTGGTGCTGCAAGGAATGGAACTATTTATTCCATCCTCTGTTGTGCCCATTGGTGGTAGATCCAAGCCTTGGTTTAATCGCTCCTGCAAAATGGCAAATCGCCGTAAACAGGCATGCTACAAGGCTTGGGCAGATGCAGTGGCAGCTCAGGATGTAAATACCAGCGTCTTAAAAAAGGAGTATAACTTTGCCTCGAGGTCCTTAAAAAGAGTGATAGCAATGGCGAAATCGGATCACATTGGCAGAATTGGCGAGAGATTGGTTCGTCTCCCTTCGGGAACAAGTGCATTTTGGTCACTCGCCAAAGCTGCCATGGGGAATTTTTGTAGCCCTTCCTTTCCACCTCTTCGTAGGGGGGATGCATCATTGGCCCATGGCGCAAGAGAGAAAGCCGATCTCCTAGGCTCTCTTTTTGCGTCTAACTCTTTTCTGGATGACGGGGGAAGCGGACCGCCAACTATCCCGCGGTGCAACACCAATATGCCGGAAATTCGGTTTTCGCAACGGCTAGTGCGTAAAGCGCTGTTCTCCCTCGACATCCATAAATCGAGTGGACCTGATAGTATCCCTCCTATTGTTTTGAAGAAGTGTGCTCCTGAGTTGGCTCCGATCTTAGCGCGTCTTTTTCGGCAATCCTACTTCTTAGGCGTAGTCCCGGCTTCGTGGAAGACAGCTTTAGTGCATCCGATACCTAAAAATGGCGAGCGCTCGAATCCTTCCAATTACAGATCCCTTGGCCATTACCTCCTTGCTCTCGAAGACAATGGAATCCATTGTCAACAGCCAACTCCTTGGGTACCTTGAGGATCATCAGCTATTAAGTGACCGTCAATACGGTTTCCGTAGTGACGGTCACGGTTTCTCGTGTACCTAACACATAGATGGTCGAAGCAATCGAGAGTAGGGGGGAGGCGCTGGCCGTTAGTCTGGATGTAGCGAAGGCCTTTGATAGGGTCTGGCACAGAGCGCTTCTGTCGAAGCTTCCTTCCTACGGGCTTCCCGAGAAGTTGTGCAAATGGCTAGCTAGCTTTCTAGTGGACCGGAGCATCAAGGTCGCTGTCGACAGTGCATGCTCGGATCTCAAGTCCGTGAACGCTGGTGTCCCACAATCAATAGTGGCTGTGTGCTATCTCCCACGCTATTTCTTCTGTATATTAATGATATGCTGCAAATTAGCGGCATACATTGCTATGCGGATGACAGCACAGCCAGTATCGGAATTCTTGGTGTCGAGATATCGAGTGACGTTCAGTTCCGCGGTCACCTTGAAAGTAAGGCCAAATTGGCCTCAAAGAAGCTTGGTGTGCTCAACAGATCGAGGCGATATTTCACGTCGGGTCAACGTATGTAACTTTATAAGGCGCAAGTCCGGCCCCACGTGGAATACTGCTCCCATCTTTGGGCAGGGGCACCCCAGTACCAGCTTCTTCCTTTCGACCGCATTCAACGTCGGGCTGCTCGAATCATTGACGATCAGGTTCTTTTGACGTGACAACGTCTTAAATTAGGTTGCGGCTGGGAGTCACTTATGAAAAAGTGTAACGCCCGGTAACGTAACGGTGCGCGCGCAGCACTAGAGAATTAGGCGCATTGAATCGGCGCATGCTTGTGTCTCTGTCTTTGTCTTTCTCGAACGTTCTTGGCGTTGGAAAAACAAGAAAGCGTCACAATACAAGTTCACACGTGTTGTTTAAAGCATCGTCAGCTGTGTCTGTAGTGAAAATATGGAGTGCTTAGATTCGTCATTACATGTACAATGTTTTAGTAAACAAAATATATTTCTATAGTTAAAATTTGTGCAATTCTTATTTTCATTCAATTCCTTGTTCCTATTGTGCAATTTAATTATATTCATATCAATAAATATTTTTTCTCTTTATTTATTTAGGAACTTTTGGTCCAATAGACATGCCAGTTCCATCGTACCCTAATACATAATGTTCACTTAAAACAATTATATAACCCTACTTAGCTAATATTAAACTATAAAACATTCTGGCCTGCTCAGAGTTAAGTACTGCCAAAATTTAATTTGTACCAAGCCTATGTCTAATTTATTTAAACCTCATTTATTTACAATTGTCTCCCGTAAAGCACTATTTATGGAACACTCCATCAAACGGTGTTGAACATCATCAACGGTGTTACATTGATCACAATTAGGGCTATCTGTTTTTCTCATGAGATGTTGAAACGTGTTTGTGGGATAATGCCCTGTCCGAAGCCTGTGTGCTGTTACAATCAACAAGCGACTCATTTTAATATTATAAAATCATGGCACCTGGGGTGGCTGACTTTGTATGGCCCTGTACCAAATTCCCTTATATTGAGATTTTAATTCAAAATATTCCCTCCACGTTTTAAAAAATTGCCTTTTGAATATATGTAAAATTTCCGAATAATGTGGAACAATTGGTATGTCTCGTCCATTCGTAGCTGCCAAATTAGCCAAACGGTCAGCTACCTCATTGCCCCACAAACCAATATGGGAAGGAACCCATTGCAGTCTCAGCAGCCGACCAGTTTCTTGAAAAAACATTATTTTTTTTAAGATGTCGTAGGCTATCGGTACTCCTCTGTAACCAGAGGTGCAACGAGCCAAATGTTGACTGGAACTTCTACTGTCAGTAAAAATAACAATTTTATTGTATTGACAGTTCAGAGCGTAACTAATCGCTTCCGAGATAGCAACCAGTTCCAACGACATAATTGACACCTCAGATTTTATTCTGTACATACCCATAGAAGGCTGCTCCCCTGCCCTCAGTGGACTTAGAGCCATCTGTGTAAATTTTAGACCAATTATAGTATGTTTCTTGTAGTTCTTTTATAACATTGATTCTGAGTGTATTAATTTCTAATCTAGTCTTCGTAATTACATTTCTTAAAGTAGGGAAAAGAACGTCTCCTATATTCATGTGACTTAACCAGATCTTTAAACTAAACATTTCTAAAGGATATGCAGAATGGAAAGAGTAATTGGGTACAATTTTGCCGTAAGTAACCATTAGTAAGGGTTTAATTTTACGTTGCCAATAAGAATTGTATTGATCTGCATTAAGCTGGGCTATCAGAGGCAGCATTATATGATCCCACGATATGGCTCTTAAAGTGAATTTGTTCGCCAGATATTGTCTTCTTAAGTATAAAGGCATAATGCAAAGTTCACTTTCCATTGTGTGAATGGGAGTACTCTTTATGAAACCACCTATTATTCTCATGCACCGATTTTGTACATGATCTAATTTCAATAAATGTGTTTTCGCGCTGTTATAAAAAAGAGCCATAATCGATTCTAGCTCTAATTATACTTATGTACAGGTTACGCAAATATTTGGGTGTATAAATATGCCAATAAAATCTCGCGACATAAGGGATGTTTTTAGAATCAAAGCCAAGACGACGATTAAACCAATAATTGTCGAATTTGCAACAGTCCCAATCAAGGAAAATGTACTCTTATCGATCAAAAAATTCAACAAGTATAACAACACCAATAAACTTAACACAGAACACCTGAACATTCAGGGACCAATTGTTCCAGTTTTTGTTTCTGACAATCTCACTCCTAGATTGAAAAGACTCTTTTTTCTTGCTCGTGAATTTGCATCACAGCATAATTTTAAATATTGTTGGACATCTTATGGCAAAGTTTTCCTGCGCAAAAATGATGGATCACCTCATAAAAGAATTGAGACAGAATCGGATCTCAATGATTTGAATCCCAAAGACTGACTAGATTGTGTTATTTTTATTTTTACTTTTTGCAAAATATTTAAGTTTAAGCATGGCATTCCAATGTTATTACATTTATCATTTCTTAATTTATTATTTTATATACAACCTTACACTTACATACATCTTAAACATTTTACCTACTTAACATACATTTACACACAACTTAACACACAAATCTTTACTATACATAAAAACACTGCATTTGTCCATGTAACTAATATAAATTCTACAACTAAACACTACTATATTATTATACCTAGTCCTATGAATTTAATTATATACTGTCATTTCCACCACAATGGCAACTTTCAATCCTAATAATAAAGAAATCGTCAATGATCTAGACAATTCGTCTGATATTACATGCGTCAAATTATCCAACCCTAATCTTTGTTCGAAAGTCCTTAACTATAGCCTAAACCAAAGGCACAATCTCTCCATTCTCACTATAAACATAAGAAGCGTTAATTGCAATTTTGATAGCTTTTTGATATTTATTACACAACTTAATATTAGTGTTGACATTATAGTTCTTACAGAGTGCTGGTTGGATGAGATCAGTATACCTCCGCTTTTACATGGATACACCTCATATAGAACCTCTCGCATTATTAACCAAAATGATGGAGTGATTGCCTACGTGAAAAATAATATTTCATCGAGTGCTACGGAGCCTCTGTATGAGGACGGCAATTTTTTAGTTCTCGATATCAATGCAAAACTAACTGTTATATGCACATATAGACCACCAGCGACCCGTAACCCCTGCAGGTATATTGAGTCTATCCATAATATATTAAAACAAACTAAAACTAGTAATATAATTTTAACAGGTGATCTAAATATTAACATCATGCCAACCAATCAATCGGGCTTTTCGGCAGAGTATCTTAATATTCTAGCTTCATATGGTTTAAGACAATGTGTATTTTTGCCTACTAGGAAGGGCACTTGCTTAGATCACTTCATGGTCAAAGGCTACGAGTCTATAAAAACTATTGTTTTTAATGAATTTACTCACACCACTGTCCTGTCTTGCTGTATATACAGGGTATATCAAGACTGCTACCGAAAACGAAGCCGGGTGGTAGTTTAAGCGACTTCAGACACAATGCAACAGAAAAAGTTGCAAAAAAAGGCAATAATTTTTTTTTCGTTATTTTTTTCCTATGACCATATTTGGGTGGTAAATACATTTTATCCTAAAATAATAGTGTATGCCTTATTATTTATTAATACTCTAAGGTATAAAAGAGTTTAAATTATTATTTTAGCAAAAACTATGGATTTACTACCCAAAAATGACGATATTTAAAAAATCATAAAAAATAATTGTCGCGTTTCTATGCGATTTTTTTTATTGCATTGTGTTTGTAGCCACTAAAACTACCACCAGGCTTCGTTTTCGGTAGCAGTCTTGAGATACCCGGTAGAAAAATCTAAATTAACACATAATCAAGGAACTATCCGTGAAAAAATACATTACGATCATAATAAAATACTTAAAGATATTATGGCGAAAGATTGGTCCCCAATATATCAAATCACAAATATCCATTGTGCCACGGAACTCTTTGTCAACGATTTACAAAACATATTAAATAGTAATAAAACATCTATTAAAGTAACTAAGAGATTAAATCCACATAAGCCTTGGATATCCCAGGGTAAGATCCCTTAGAAAAAGAGACCTACTACATAAACGGGCAAAAAAGTTACCAAACGGCACTGAATTATATGCTAAGTATAAAATATATAGAAACATCTGCAACAGTTTAACCAAAACATTAAAACGGCAATATTATCAAAAGGAGTTTACAAATAAAAAAGGAAATGTCAGAGAGACTTGGAAATTGATAAAAGAAATAGGTAATCTCGATCCGCAACGCCCCCAAACCACTGTACTTTTAAATATTCATGATACACCTAAAGACTCTTTAAATAAAGTCAATAATTTTTTTACAAACGTTGGAAGTGATTTAGCAAATTCTACACTTACCAAACTTAATAAATCTGATTTGGATTTGGCCAAAAACTCAGCTAAAGATGGTCCTCTATCCTCAATGTCACTGTATCCGACTGATAGTGAAGAGATCAGAGTCGTCATCCAAACTCTTAAATCTCAAAGCGCCCCAGGATGGGATAATCTTAACACCACTTTCTTTAAAAAATATAGTCCATGCCTTTGCCATCCTATCGCTTATTTATGTAACCTTAGTATGCAAACAGGTACATTTCCTAACATTTTAAAACAAGCAATAGTTATCCCTATTCATAAGTCAGGGTCTCTTTCGTCTCCAAATAATTATCGTCCTATTTCTCTCTTATCAACTTTAACAAAAATTTTGGAAAAAAATTGTTTGCAAACGATTAATACATTACTTAGAGAGTAACAAACTATTGCACGAAAACCAGTTTGGATTCAGGAAGTATAAATCTACAGACGATGCTGTTCTACTGCTGACCTCTAAAATCACTAGCTACTTGGAAAAATCTGAAAAATGTATAGGTGTATTCTTGGACTTGCAAAAAGCGTTCGACACTGTTTCTATACCAGTTCTCCTTACTCGACTTACCAACATTGGCGTTAGAGGGATTCCCCACTCATGGTTTAGGGACTATTTGACACACAGAACACAAAAAGTACGCATCAACAAAGTAACTAGTGATCCTGCTACTTGTACGTATGGAGTTCCTCAAGGAAGTATCCTTGGTCCAATCCTATTTCTAATCTATATTAACGAACTATGTAAAGTAAACATTAACAATGCCGACTTGCTTATGTATGCAGATGATACCGTTATAATTTTTCACAGTTCTAGTTGAGACTCGGTAATTAAACTAGCCGAAAAAGGACTTGCATCAATCACTAGATGGCTTGAAAATAGCTTGTTAACCCTTAATACTTCAAAGACGAAATATGTCTGTTTCTATAAAACTATAGCCACCAAACCTCCACAAAGTTTTAAGATCAGAATTCACTCATACCCCTGTAATATTGAAGTAGATGGTAATAAAATATGTAATTGCATAAATCTTGAAGCGGCACCTAGCATTAGATACCTTGGTGTATATGTTGACAGCAACCTAAAATGGAATACCCACGTTTCTGTACTTGCTAAAAGAATTAGACGGCTAAATATAGTTTTTAAAAAATTAAGAGAAATAATAGACCAACCTCTACTCATACAAATATATAACGCCCTTTGTCATTGTCTAATAACCTACTGCATATGCTCTTGGGGAGGAGCGGCAAAATCATATTTAATTGAAATAGAACGAGCACAAAGAGCATTATTGAAAGTGATTCTTCGATTACCATATCGACACCCAACAACAGACCTTTACGAAAAAGCCGGAGTATTGAGTATAAGAAAAACATATTTATTGCATTGTATTAGACACTACCATAAAATAGCTCCTCCTAAAGATAAACATAAACGGATCGATAATTGCAAAGTACCTAACGTTCGTAGTGCTGTTGCTAGGCGGCACTTTGATTACCAAGGTCCACGTCTTTATAATTTACTTAATAAATATGTAAATATACGAGATTTTAGCAACTACAAGGCCAAACATCAAATATTAAACTGGTTAGGACTCCATGATTATGAAACCTGTGAAAACCTAATTTCCACATAGACTTGTCGCATAGTGAAATGACGAATATAGTATAAACAACCTTAGAAACTCCTCTTCCATTCATGCTCCCTCCTCACACACACACACACACACACGCACACGCACATGCACACGCACGCGCACGCGCACACACACACACACACACACACACAAATACACTCGCATATAATATAATAATATACTGTATACACCCTAACACACAATAATACATATATATTCATACTAGTTATAATTTTTTATTTTTGTTTATTTTCTTTGGCTTATACTCGTATTGTAATTTTGTGTTATATATTCCTTTTCAATCAAATGTTTTGATTGTACCTTATATAATATAAGTAATTGACACAGAATATTATTGTACACGTTTATGGGAAGGAACTGTTCTCCTATAATACAAGGTTTACTTAGTTTAGGGGACAGGGCTACAATGAATTGTGATCAAAAATTTGTGTCTAATAAAATACTTTTATTATTATTATTATTTTTATAGTATGTTTCGACATTATTCTCCCAAAATTTGGGGTGTACACTATAGTGCCGAGCGTTTGGCCAAAACACTTT
Source organism: Hyles vespertilio (assembly GCA_009982885.2). Lineage (NCBI taxonomy): Eukaryota > Metazoa > Arthropoda > Insecta > Lepidoptera > Sphingidae > Hyles > Hyles vespertilio. The sequence continues at coordinate 12,738,875 of CM042813.1, forward strand.
AGTGGTATTTGTAGGAAAGATCTCTTTATTCCATAGAAAGGAACTTCCTGACTATTCTGCATGTGTTAAGTATTACTGCCTTCTGTAAGAGTGTATATGTAAGTGGATGGATGTTTAAAGTTTTGAGGTTTGTGTGCAGTGTTTTAGGGATGACGCCGGTGCTGGAAATTATAATAGGGATAGTCTTTACAGTTTGGACTCTCCATTGGGTCTTAAGTTCAATGGATAAGTCCGTGTATTTCGTTAGTTTGTTTGTGTGTGTGGAAGTAAGATTATGTGTGTTGGGTATGGCAATGTCTATAAGGAAAACTGTTTTGTTTTGTTTGTCGTGAAGTGTAATGTCAGGTCTGTTATGGTGTATGGTCTTGTCAGTGAGTAACCATGACGTAATAGATTCTGTAAACCCTGAGGAAGGATATAAATATCTAGGATATAACCAGTCACGACAGATCCATCATAAAGAAATGAAAGCAGCATTACAGCAAAATTTTAAAAACCGACTTCACAAAATATTAAACACTCACCTGAATGCACGCAATACTATCAAAGCTATTAACACATACGCAGTACCCATTTTAACATACTCATTTGGAGTTATCCGTTGGACGCAAACTGATTTAAGAAACTTACAACGTATTATTAACACCACTATGACCAAATACCGGGTATCTCAAGACTGCTACCGAAAACGAAGCCGGGTGATAGTTTTAGTGGCTACAAACACAATGCAACTAAAATTTTCGCATAGAAACGTGACAATTATTTTTTATGATTTTTTAAATATCGTCATTTTTGGGTGGTAAATCCATAGTTTTTGCTAAAATAATAATTTAAACTCTCTTATATCTTAGAGTATTAATAAATTAAAGGGTATACACTATTATTTTAGGAAAAAAATTATTTACCACCAAAATATGGCAATAGGAAAAAAATTTCAAAAAAAAATTGTCGCTTATTTTTGCAACTTTTTCTGTTGCATTGTGTCTGAAGTCGCTTAAACTACCACCCGGCTTCGTTTTCGGTAGCAGTCTTGATATACCCTGTATAGGAAACATCACCCACGCGCATGCATCCAAAGATTAACCTTGCCTAAACATGAGGGTGGAAGAAGGCTCATTGATATAACCAATTTACACAATAAGCAGATCATAACACTTAGGACTTTTTTCCACAGATACTCACAATACTCTACATTGCACAAGGCCATATCTCAAGCAGACACATACACACCACTTAAACTTGCTGACCACACTAAACAATTAGAAATAACCACCAATCAACAAAAAATTTATTCTTGGGTCCAAAAATCCCTACATGGCCGCCACCGCCTCGATTTAATCAACCCAAATGTTGACAAGATCGCGTCAAACGCGTGGTTGAGACGAGGCGAGTTGTTCCCAGAAACAGAGGGATTTATGGTGGCAATTCAGGATCAAGTTATAGACACCAAGAATTATAGAAAACACATCATACGTGATGGTAGTCTCATAAGCGACCACTGCCGCCACTGCCATAAACAACCCGAAACAATTCAACATATCACAGGAGCATGTTCTTTCATCACACAGACAGACTAGAAACACAGACATGACCAGGTAGCGGCGATCATACACCAGACACTAGCATACAAATATAAACTTATTACAGAAAAAACAGCGTACTATAAATACACTCCTCAAATTATACTCGATTCACCTAACTATAAATTATACTGGGACAGAACGATACTATATAAAATCCATCAAGCAGATAAGTTAATCAAGTCAGCTAAAAGAAATAATTGGCAATTATTTTGTAATAGTATTGATGATATTTTTTTTTCTTTTTTTTTTTTTTTTTTTCTCGCGGGGAAAATCCCTTTACGGACCATCCCACCCCCGAAGGGGCGAGGGTGTGTCGGACTCACCGGCGCCTTCCGAGCCCAGCGAGATGTTGTGCCGCCCGTGGATGTGGACGGGCGGCCGCTGGGTCGGGTCCCTACCACAATACACGCCGAAATACCGACTAAAAACCCCGCGTCGGCCACCATCGGTGCACTTGAGAGACGGCCCCGGGATACCGATGAACGGACGCGCCAAGACCGCCTCTTTGTGCACCGCCGCTTAGCGACGCGGCAAATGACGCGTGTTGCGTCACGTCTCGGGGGCCGCCAAGGTAGGGACGGCGGCCCCGCGTGGCCTCTGCGGCGCCGGGTTAGTTGTTGTCCCGGCGCCTCCTACGTCTCCTGTGGCGACGAGCGGGATCGGTCTGCTCCCGATGCCGCTCAGCGCTCTCCTTCTGCGACATGACACGTTCGCAGAAGGAGAGCATGACTCGCCACGAACTCCGGCTGCCGACCATGGCGGCGACCACGGCCGGCAGCGAAAGGTCACTTCCCACGACCGCAATGAGAGCGCTGCGCTCCTCGTCCCAGGCTGGGCACTTCTCCAGCGTGTGCTGGGCCGTGTCCTCACGGCAGTTGCCACAGTGGTGGCACACGGCGGACTCCTCCGCTCCGGCTATGCGACACAGGTACGCACCGAAGCAGCCGTGCCCGGTGAGCACCTGCGTCAGCCGGTATGTCGGCGCACCGTGGCGCCTGTCCAGCCACTGTTCGAGGACAGGTCGCACTGCCGCGACGGTCCTCGTACCAGCACTAGGGTTCTCCAGCCTGGAACGCCACTCCTCCACGGCGGTCCTGCGGAGGGAGGCCAACATGGCCTCGACCTCATTGATGATATTACGTCAGCACCAGTTATGTGGCAGAATATGTGGCGGAACGTGTTGTGGCTGTGAAGAAGAAGCGACGACAAAGATTGGATGGACAATAAAAAACGCTAAAGTTTTTAATGTCAAAATTTCATAAGGCAATCTTTATATGTACATGTATATGGAGAGACGGGATATAATAGAGTGGAAGGTACGGGAGAGGGCTGGGATAGCTGACAGATTTGATAGGACGAAATGTAAATGCACGTTATAAGACGGGATGGATAATAAAAGAAAAAGGACGGGACGGATCGGGAAGAGACTGAACAGACGGATGAGACGGGATTGAGCCAGACAGTAGGATAGCTATGTCAAGTTTAGGTATACAAGAGATTAATACGAAAAATAACATGTATTTGGTGTGGAGTGGAATCAAAAAATATATGCACCCAGGCGAAGCTGGGTCGGGCCGCTAGTGATTTTATAAATATTCTGTAGGCAAGTGATTGGTCGGTATTTCGCAGGGTTTGCTGTGTCCGATAAGTCTTTCGGAATCATGTATGTAGTACCCTGCGTGACGTAATATGGCAATGTGTGAGGTGAACGAATAAATGTGTTTATATGATTAAGCAGTAATGTGTGTGTACATGTGAATTTCTTGTACCAGAAGTTGTATATGTTGTCTGATCCAGTGGCTTTCGAGTTGTGTGTTTTCTGTATTACACGAGTTAAAAGATCTAAATGGATTTCGTCAAAATCCATTCCTGGTATACCGTCCAATTTTTGTTTGTCATCTTCGACCCATTGATTGTTCTCGTGCTGAACAGGATTGGACCAGATTTGAGACCAAAATATCTGTAATGCTTCGGAAGTAGGTAGTGAGTTCTGTGTCGTAACATCGTGTTTTTGTGTAAGTTTTCTATAGAACAGTTTTTCACTATTACAAAACTGTTTATTTTGGGCTTTCCTCTTTGTTGTTTCTTTATATCTCCTTAACCAGTAGATTAAGGAGTTCAATTTCTGCTTTAAGGTGTCTAGATAGTGTGTAACATCTGTGTTTGGTGTTTCGTGTTGGGAATGGATATTGTATTGTTGTTTTATTTTATTGATGTGTTTTTCTAAAGTTAATGACCTAACTCCTCTAGCATATTCAGTCATTCTTCCTATATTTACTCTAAGTCTTTCTATTCTGTCTTCGAGTCGTTGATGCCACCTAGGCACTCGTAGTGGCTTTTTCTGCAGCGTAGTATTACCCTCTAGGATTCTGCCACCGTTAAACTTAGTTGCAACATAGGCCCCACAATAGATAATCGTTTGAGTTATCATAAAACTGGTATCAGAAGGTAAGAACTTGGGGAGTATATCAGAATTCAGATGACTTATAATGGCAGCTAGTTTTTTCGAGGGTCTCAATTTTGGTAAATATGGTCGAGATGTAGGTTGCGTGCCTTGGAATTTGTTATAAGTTTCTAAAAACATATTTTCTAATTGTTTTTTCAGTTCTGGGGTCAGTCTAGTGTTTATATCTATTGAATGTATCGGCGTTTGGTTTTGATGGTTAACTGCTATTGGCATTCGGTCTGAGCTATTGAGTGTTGGATTCTGTGGCACAGATGCCGTTGTTTTGTGGAGGGATTATGGTTAACTCATATCGAACTTCCTCATAAATTTTATGTAATTGTTCTGATGAGAGAAGGTTATTATTAACAATTGATCGGCGTTGATCGGATATTCTTTGTGTAGTGAGGTGAGAGAGTGAAGGGTAATTTGAAATGAAGTCTTGATGTAACAGTGATCTGTAGGATATTATTATTATACCCCAACCAGATCCCGTTAGAATTTTTAATATATTAAGTTGTCTTAATGAATTCTCCACCACTTTGCTAATATGTCTATTCCAGAGCAAGGATCTGTCTAGCCAAATCCCCAAATACTTTACACAATCAGCTGTAACTAGAACCTGATTATTAATTTTGAGATCAACCCTCTGTCTTCTGTGACCTCTACTAAACAGACAAACAGTTGATTTAGTAACTGATAGATTTAAACCTAAATCATTCAACATACAAATCATAATATCTAGCGCTATTTGCAAATTAAATCTACAGATTTCAATATTCTTATTGCTAATATATAGTACAAAATCATCAGCATATTGAATTATAAAGACATTTTGAATATGTTGAAAAATACTATGTGACACTATATTGACAGTCTCCGTGGCGCAGGCGGTAAGACACCGCCTGTGAAACGAGAGGCCGCGGGTTCGATCCCCGCACCGAGAGAAATGTTAGTGCGGCCCACAAATATTTCTCTCGGGTCTGGGTGTTTGTGAGACCGAAAAGTCTCTCGTAGTTCCTGATACCCACGACACAAGATTCGATCTTAATGTGGGGTCAGGACTATGTATGTGACTGTTGGGTGTTATTATTATTATTTTGGTATTTATTTTTTTCTCGAGATATACACATATTTCGGTATAATGAATCTCACGGGCCTAGGCCAAGTGCGAATCATGTTGAGATGGAGTATTTGTGTCTTCTTGTAGAAATTTTCTTACAATCCGACACGTATTCAGAATAGCAGCTTTCTGCATGGTTATATAAATGTTTTCCGGCATATCTATTATTTTGAGGTAATGATGAAGACATTTCGGTATGACACCTGTGCTGGAGAGCACGAGCGGCACAATATATACTTTGCTGAGTTTCCAGATTCGTATTATTTCTTCTTTAAGTTCAGTATATTTATTTATTTTTTCTGTAATCGTTTTTTGCAAATTATGCGTATTCGGTACAGCAATGTCTATTAAATATGCAATATTACCAATTTTGTCTATTAATGTAACATCCGGTCTATTATTGTGGATTGTCTTATCTGTTAATATAGCTCTGTCAAAGTACATTCTGTGGCTCACGCTCTCCAACACAGGCATCGGGGTATATTGATAGTAAGGTACGGGTTTTTCGCGAATCAGTTTATGTTTAAGGGCAAGTTTTTGATGTATAATATGCGCTACCTGGTTATGGCGGTGAGTGTAATCGGTTTGGGTTAGGGTGGAACAGGCACTGATAATATGTTGTATCGTTTCAGGCAGACGGTGACATTTTCTACATTTATCATTTTGCATTGTTGGGTCTTTTAAAATAAACTTTCTATAATTTCTAGTATTAATAACCTGATCTTGGATTGCCACCATAAAACCTTCAGTTTCCGGGAAAAGAGAACCAAATTTTAACCATTTATTGGAGGCCTGTATATCTATATGGGGTTGCTCCAGATCTTGTATATGTCTTCCGTGCAATTCTTTACTCCTCCACTTTACGAGCTTATTATTTAAATTTTCACTTGGGGTGGCAAATTGAGATGTTTTATTAATTAAATTTAAAGGTGTATAATTTTTATCCGTTTCTATTGTTGCTAAATGAATTTTACTTGAGTTTCCTTTTTCGTAAAAGAAATTTCTTAATTTTATTATTTGTCCTTCCCATAAGTTATTTAAATCTATTAATCCCCTACCCCCTTTTGATCTCTCTATAGATATTCTTTCAATTGCGGATTTAGGATGTAAAAGGTTGTGTTTGGTAAGCGTTGATCGAGTCCTCATTTCCAATTTCTTGATGTCCGTTTTTGACCATTTCACTATCCCAAACGAATATATTAATACTGGTATTGCATAAGTGTTTAGCGCTTTAAATAAGTTTTTAGAATAAAGTGGTCTTTTGCATATCTTATTGATCCTACTAAAATATTCTTTACGGAGTTCTTTCTTTATTTGAATATGATTTATATTTTTTCCTTTACGTAATCCTAGATATTTGTATGTATCATTCTCCTCCATCAGATCAAAATAGTTTTCTTGAGTATATTCACTGCTGTTTCCTACTAGTTTTCCTTTCCGTATATTCAACCTTTTACATTTGTCTAACCCGAATGACATGTTTATATCTCCACTAAATTTTGCAGTAGTTTCTATGAGTGTTATAATTTCTTTTTCAGACTTGGCAAATAATTTTATATCGTCCATATACATCAGGTGACTTACAGCAGCGTTGGGTGTTAATTTGTAGCCAAAATTTGAATTGTTAAGCAGACTTGATAACGGATTGAGTGCCAGACAGAACCATAAAGGGCTTAATGAGTCTCCCTGAAAGATACCATTTTCAATAGGGATTTCGTCGGTGGTTATAGTTGTGTTGTTATTTGAAAGGAATAGTGTGGTTCTCCAATTACCCATGACAGATTTTAGGAAGGCTATTATAATTGGATTGATTTTATAGATCTGTAAGACTCGAATCAGCCAGGAGTGAGGTACGCTGTCAAACGCTTTTTTATAATCAATGTATGCTAAATACAAGTTACGACTGTGGGAGGTGGCATGTTTCAATATAGTGGAATCAATAATTAACTGTTCTTTGCATCCTTTGTGGTTCTGTCTACATCCTTTCTGTTCCTCAGCTATTATGTTGTATCTGTTTAAATGGTCATTGATTTTAAGTGTTAGGCAAGATGTGATTAATTTGTAAATGGTTGGCAAACAAGTTATGGGACGGTACTGTGAAGGATCAGATGTGTTTTCGCTCTTAGGGAGCATGTACGTTATACCTTTCGTAATAAAATTCGGAGGCTCTTCCGTACCTCTTATTATGCTTGTAATAGTTTTAGCTAGCATATCATGGAGCACAGAGAACTTTTTGTACCAAAAGTTATGAACTCCATCGATACCTGCAGCTTTCCAATTTTTAAACCTTCGCGTGATCAACTCTATATCTACTTTATCTATATCTGCAAATTGCATTTCATCTATTATACCATCTGATTTAATTTCTTCTGTTTCAACCCATTCCGCTAGTTCGTTATGGTTTTTATTTTTTTTCCAGATTCTTGACCAATATTCTTCTAAATCTTTTTTATTTGGAGTACTTAATATTATTATATTAAATAATAACGGCGAAAGAGGATCACCCTGTGCTAAACCTGTATTGGTCCATCTACACAAGTCTAGTGTTTGGCCATTACACCTTATAATTAAATGCCTTTCAGATAGAAACGACCATAAGTATTGGCAGACTAATTTACCAGCCCCAATACTATCCAATTTTTGGACAACCTTGTAAATACAAACATTGTTATATGCATTTTCTATATCAAGAAAACATGCCAAAGTAGGTATTTTTTTTGTATATCCTAACTGAATGTAAGTTATTAACCTAGATAAGCTGACCAAACATGACTGCCCCTTTCTAAATCCAGTAGTATAAGGAGATAAAATTTGGTTACTCTCTACAAGCCATTCCAGTCTTTTACATATCATGGTATGAAAAAGTTTACACAAACAAGAAATAAGGGATATAGGCCTAACCTTGGGTTCTGTGTTTTGTTGCATATTTATTTTAGGTATTGGAACTACAATAATGTCTCGCCATTGAGACGGTAAATCGCCGGTTTGAAAAATTCTATTGTACAAACTAAGTAAAAATATCTTCACAACTTTAGGCATGTTGATTATCATTGAATAGCTAATCCCATCATTCCCTGAAGAAGTGTTTTTCTTTTTAATGCTCTGATCAAGTTCTGATAATGTAAATTCTGATTCAAGCAATGTATTACTAGAACAAATATGAGGTGGTAAACAGACTACACTATCAGGAGCTAGGGAGTTAAGCAATTTCTTTTGTTGGTCATCCGAGCAATTAAACATAGTCTGGCGGCAACCCTTAATCCATCTCATTTTCTGCCACATAACTGGTGCTGACGTAATATCATCAATGAGGTCGAGGCCATGTTGGCCTCCCTCCGCAGGACCGCCGTGGAGGAGTGGCGTTCCAGGCTGGAGAACCCTAGTGCTGGTACGAGGACCGTCGCGGCAGTGCGACCTGTCCTCGAACAGTAGCTGGACAGGCGCCACGGTGCGCCGACATACCGGCTGACGCAGGTGCTCACCGGGCACGGCTGCTTCGGTGCGTACCTGTGTCGCATAGCCGGAGCGGAGGAGTCCGCCGTGTGCCACCACTGTGGCAACTGCCGTGAGGACACGGCCCAGCACACGCTGGAGAAGTGCCCAGCCTGGGACGAGGAGCGCAGCGCTCTCATTGCGGTCGTGGGAAGTGACCTTTCGCTGCCGGCCGTGGTCGCCGCCATGGTCGGCAGCCGGAGTTCGTGGCGAGTCATGCTCTCCTTCTGCGAACGTGTCATGTCGCAGAAGGAGAGCGCTGAGCGGCATCGGGAGCAGACCGATCCCGCTCGTCGCCACAGGAGACGTAGGAGGCGCCGGGACAACAACTAACCCGGCGCCGCAGAGGCCACGCGGGGCCGCCGTCCCTACCTTGGCGGCCCCCGAGACGTGACGCAACACGCGTCATTTGCCGCGTCGCTAAGCGGCGGTGCACAAAGAGGCGGTCTTGGCGCGTCCGTTCATCGGTATCCCGGGGCCGTCTCTCAAGTGCACCGATGGTGGCCGACGCGGGGTTTTTAGTCGGTATTTCGGCGTGTATTGTGGTAGGGACCCGACCCAGCGGCCGCCCGTCCACATCCACGGGCGGCACAACATCTCGCTGGGCTCGGAAGGCGCCGGTGAGTCCGACACACCCTCGCCCCTTCGGGGGTGGGATGGTCCGTAAAGGGATTTTCCCCGCGAGAAAAAAAAAAAAAAAAAGAAAAAAAAATATCATCAATACTATTACAAAATAATTGCCAATTATTTCTTTTAGCTGACTTGATTAACTTATCTGCTTGATGGATTTTATCTTCTAGAATTCGAAGGTTATCAGGAGTAGGATTGCGTCTAAAATATTTTAATGCCAATCTTCGTTGAGCAACTGCTTCAGACAAGGATGAATTCCAGTAACTTTTTGGCGTGAACTTACTATTAATATTTTTACATATTTTAATCCAAGGTATACTACTTTCTGCAGCATAGTTGAGTGCTTCAATTAAATAGTCATAAGCCTCTTGTGAACTGCTATCGTTAAAATTAGCAAGTGTAAAGGATTCAAATCGTTCAGCTAAGAGCTGGCTATAAGATGACCAATTAGCCATTTTATAATTTCTTTTTTTGATAAAATTTACGTTTTCTTTATAATTTACTGACATTTTTATCAAAAGATGATCACTGCCTAAATTTTCGTTCATTACTTGCCATGTAAAATTAAGAGCTATATCTGACGACGCAAATGATATGTCTGGAGAGCTTAGTTGCAAGGAGCCATTTACTAACTTCACTCTAGTTGCTTTTCCATTATTTAATGAAATATACCCTTGTTCCAAAGCACAATCCATTATTTGTATTCCACGTGTATCGGTTTTGTATGACCAATTAGAATGATGGCCATTAAAATCCCCTGCAACAAGTGAATTCCTGGGAAGATATGAGAATATATTGTTCCAATCTTGTATACTAGTGTGCACTGACGAAGGACAATAAAGAGACGTAACACCCTCAAGATTTTTACAATTAAGAATTTTGATGTGTATTATCTCTATTCCCCTATTCGCAGTTAATATGGGACATAGTTGAGTTATAATGGACTTATGGATAATTATTGCAACACCTCCATATGCATCTAGCCTATCTTGTCTAAAAATGTTATAATTATTTATTTTAACAGAGTCATTAGGATCTAACCAAGTTTCACTGACGATTGCTATATGAATTTTTTCATTGTTTAATAGTGATTCAAAAGTTGTTAATTTTGGTTTCAAACTGTGTGCGTTCCACTGAATTATGTTTACGACCTTATCCATCAAATGACCAAAAATTACGAAGAATATTACTATCGATAAGGAAACCTTTCAAGAATGCCTTTACCTCCTGCACACACAGTTTTAGTATCTCAGTTATCTTTTCTTCAAATTTTCTGCTTGAAATACATACTTCTATTATTTTATTTATAAGAATTCTAAAGGAGAATGCCCAAAATTGGCCCTGCACCTGCCCACTTTATCGTTTTATTACAAAATCATAACTCAATTTATCCACAATGATAGTATCATTTGTTTACTGAAATACTCCGGGAATATTATTTTTATAATAAAAAGTAGCTACCGGAAAAACAGTTACATGACTATTTGTTGCCAATTTTTCATTTTCTCCTAAAAATTGTGGATTTGGGTGTAGTTGTGATATATTATTTTAGTTCTTATTTTTTTTATAATTCTCTAAAAGCTGATGATTTTGTGTGATGTTTCTATAACTAGCATTCAAACCAACAAAATAATGATTTCCAGAAATAGAATAGAGAATCTTGTCCTAAAAGACACCTAGTACCTAATCATTAAATATTCACTGAAATAAATAAATGCTTCCAACAGTCGTATAACCGACTTGATCCCACATTCAGTTAATTTAAGTCTTTTTTTTTAATGGTGAGTTATTGTTATTTTGTGTCTTGGGTTTGGCAGTTGGCAACATTTGTCACAACCACAATTAGTACTACTTGGTCTATGACCACAATTCTCTGTAATTTTTACAAGTCAAACACAACAAACACAAGTTAAACAAGCAAGCTCATATTACGGTGAGCATATAAGATTTAATATAATAAGTATCGCAAATGTGAATACACAATATGTTTTAATGAAAACTATGACAACAACGTTGTAAAAACTAGAGTAAGGAGAAAATAAAAAGTGTTTTTCCTTCGAACCCCCAAGTTTTATTGCATCCAATCCTTTTAAAAGTTATTTACTACATTGTATATAATAATTTGAGTGTATTTTGAAACGTGGGCAGCTGGGGCCGACATCTGTATGGGGAGTGGGCATGCCCTTTTAACGCTAAATCTTTTCGCCCTTCTATCTTCGTCTTGTACTGAACTTGTGTTACTTGTAATATCGTCTTCTCTGCTTATATCTTCTTGATAATCCATCCTTATTTGATCGTTTCCTTGCTGTTGATCTCTTCCCTTTTTATTCCTCTTATAGACTCTTACTCATAGATTCTGTATGGATGATTGTTGATTTTCCATGTTGTGGTACTGTAACTTCGGCTTCCGCAACGTGCTTTCTCTCCAAATTTATGTGAACGTGTTCCTGTAAGTTATTTCCTGAGAATATAGAATCTTGTGACGATCAGGTTCTCTCCGACCGGCTTGATCCTTTGGCTTTGCGTAGAGATGTAGCTTCGCTCTGCATCCTCTATCGCATTTATCACGGGGAGTGTTCTCAAGAATTGTTCGGACTTATCCCTGCTGCTGAGTTCCGCCACCGTACAACACGACAAACCTCCAAATACCACCCACATCACCTTGGAGGGTGGAAATCTACTACAGTACGTTTTTCCCGGCACTTTCTCCCACGTACTACAAATCTGTGGAACCAGTTGCCAGCGGCATCATTCCCGGACAGATACGACCTGGCGACCTTCAAAAAACGAGCTTATTCCCACCTCAAAGGCCGGCAACGCATCTCCATGCCCTATGGTGTTGCAGATGTCCATGGGGAGCGGTGTTCACTTACCATCAGGTGAACCTCCTGTAGTATTAAAAAAAAAATACAATTATTGGAGTTTTAAAAAAAAATCACTGCCTCGGTGGCGTAGTTGTAATAAGGTACGGCTACAAAGCTGAGGTCTCAGGTTCGAATCCCGGGTTGGACAAAGTGATATTGGATTTTTCTATTTATTATCAGCCCAGAGTCAGGAATTTGTACCCGATATGGCGATAGGCTCGCCACCTATCACATTGTGGGACGGAACATACAAGGCGAAATGTGGGTGTCCTGAACCTCTGCCTACCCCTTCTGGGATATAGGCGTGAGTTTATGTACGTATGTAAAAAAAAATCACAAGAGATGTACTGGAGCGCACGAGCCCCTGACGTCGCGTCGGCCCGCTTTACGCGCTTTCCGCCGCGCCGTGTTCATAATATATTTATTTATGTCAATGCACGAATTGAGAACAGTATCCAACTAACCAAAAATGTTACTTGAAACACAACTAATTTGCGTGCTTAACTGCTGATTTTGCATCATCGTGTACGGTGTTGGCATCCCAAGGATACAAATAACTAACACCAGTCCAGCCACATCGAAATATCGAGTGGACTGCTGTCTGCTGTAGGCTGATAACGAAGACACACACAATGGAGGCGTCGACTATGAAACGAGAAGCCGCAGGTTCGATCCCCGCATGGAGACAATTTATTTTGGGTTTAGGTATATGTGAGACCGAAAAGACTCTCGAAGTTCTTAAACCTACAAAGCAAAACTTGAATGGTCCAAACATAAGTTTAGAAGAGATGGAGATTAATTGTGATAACAACTGAAATTGGTATACTCACTTGTAATAACATGTGCAGTATTCCCGCCATTCCATGAGCAGCACCAAAATATATTTTGTCATGCCATTGCCATAATAACGGACTTTTTGATCTCATTTGGTTGGAAAATTGCTTTCCTGTTTTCAAAATACTGTTGACTACCTGGAATATCAATCAATGGTAAATATTTCAAAGTAATCTCTTTGCCAATACACAATAGTAACTCTTAAGTCTTAGTAAATTTATGAATATTTGTAATAATAGGTCATTAAGTTCCTATGTAACAATTTGCAACAAACATATTTATATATCTATAGTTTATGGTTAATGAGGGTTGAAGGTGTTTGATTTGATTCCCCACCCAAATATACATTATAAAACAAAATATTGTCATAACTTGTTTTTTTAAATGAAATTGTCAATAAAAATGTATTATTCAGTCACCAAAAATAAAATTTGTCCTTATTGTATGAAGCAGAGTTGGGCATTATTCGAATGAATCGTTATCTAGATAATTATTCGAATGAAAATTTATTCGCACCAAAATTATTCACGAATGATTCATTCGCGAATAATTTATTCGTGAATAATATCCTCACGAATTATTTATTTATGATTTATTCGTTATTCTGAATAATATTTTTACTCGGTACTTCATATAGGTTGTGGGTCGTAAGGGCCTTGATTCGAACCCAGGGCGAGTACTTACTCTAAATTGTGGTTTCTGTATTGGGTAATAGTTAACTGGGACTGAATTTGTTCTTAGTATGTTGTGGAAACCGTAAATTGCCAATTACGGTAGTGACCGAGAAATGATTAGAGGCAGTGAGGTAAGGTATGGAGGGAATTTGGGTTTACTGGTTTGTTCTAGAGATACTAAACTTGGTGAGGTGGGTGAGGAAAGAACCATGGCGCAGCTATCCTATTTACTGCTCTATCAAGGGGAATGCCCATTTTTCTTAGTGTCTTGGTCTAAGAACGAGCACTTATAATGGGGTTCTTTGGGACTTATTTCAGAATAAGGGTATCTATTATCAGAAAATACATTAAAAATTATGCCATAGTCTTTTTAGGGAAGAAAAAATAAGAAATCCACAACATTTTGACCTTATCTTTTTAACAATTTGACAATGAAACATTTTTTTTTATTGCTTTGTTTTGCAAAACGAACATGCCGTTCGCCTGGTGGTAAGCAATAAGACCGCTCATGAACAGTGCCAAAACCAAACAATAACTTGAATTACAAAGCTATGGTTGGCATTTCACTGCGCTCGCCATCCTAAGACATAAGATGTTAAATCGCAATGTGTCCAGTAGTTATTCCGCTAATGTATTTGGCTGCTTTATACTTATTTTAGTTCAGGATTTTACTATTCCCATATTTCTCCGCCACAGTGTGAAATCAGCAGAGTCCATTTATTAACGTTACAAATACATAAATTCAATCCAATAAAACATATAATTCTCGAAGGTACTAAAAATGTTCAATCAAACGTCAACTGTGTCATTTTGTCATGTACCTAGCCTATATGTATAAAAATATTGTAAACTTACGATTGATTAGTCGATTTAATGACACTCAAATGATAGATATTATGAAAATATAATGTTATTGTTTATCTGTTTTTATTTAAAACCCTTTTACGAATGATTAGTCAAAAACGATGTTATATAATTAACGAAATATAACGAAATAAACAAATATACATGAGTTTTTCAAGTGGGCGTGGATGATGATTTGATTGATTCGTTTTTCTGTTTGTCATTGTCCGCTTACCCCACGATGGGCATTACCCTTTGTATAGTTGCATCACACACTGTCAATGGCAAATATAAATTAGTGACGAAAACAATTTAATATTTCACGATAAACAATTCCCAACCGACAATAACAGAAAAAAATTGTGTATGCAGTCTGTGTATACATGTCCAGTTGCTATTATTCGTTTAATAAAGTCCTTTTTCAAATAAAATATGTACCGAGTTTAATACCAATTATTCGCTCGTTTATTTTATTCTTATTCGAATAACGAATAAAAAAAGTTATTCGTTATTCGAATAATTTTGGTTCGAATAACCTATGTTATTCTTTATTCGAATAACGAATAAAAAAAATTATTTATTCGTTATTCGTCATTCGAATAAATTTTGCCCAACTCTGGTATGAAGGATAAGAATATTAGGCAATGAGAGCTCAGTAGCTCAGTATTGCTGTGCCTTATAACAACAATAAAGAGAGTAAACATGAAATTTGTAATGAATCTCTAGCTGAAATTGGTAAACACTGTGAGTTTTTCGCTGCAAATGTAAGACATAGTTTCCCTACTTGTGATTCATTTGTCTTATTCCTTACCTGCCTACATCTGCTTTAAATTTTTTGGAGAGTGGTGATGTGCTACAAACTATATATACCTTTTCAATGTGATTAGCTGGTATGACCTCTTTACCGTGTATATATTGATTGACAAACAACAGTGAATAAAGGTATCCTGATTTTCCATATAGCAGTTCATCAGGAGAATCATTTAGTAATGAAATCAAAGACATTAGCCTGTAAGAGATAATAAATTATAATTATGATATAACATTATATCACGTAAAATAATAAAGTTGTAGCATACCTTTGGGCTAGAGTTTTATAATCAAGTGAATTATCTGGGTTTCGGTTGCCAAGACGGTATGATATGACTGTGGCTAGGGCCAGTGGCCCAGCATCTCCACATAGAAAACTAATTCTTTTGCCTCTCAAATTGTCTATGTTTAAATATTCAAGGGCATTCTGTAATGAGAATTACAGTAAATTTAGCCTTTGTAAATGAACAATTCAATTGCTTAGTATGTAACTCTCTAACTAATCGCACACATAATACTGTACTATAATACTATACTATAATTCTGAAAATATTTGAATATGATATGTATGTATAAATGTAAATAATCACTAACAGATTCAACAGAATGATATATTGAATTAAAGATGTTCAAGGATAATGGAAATAAATAATCCTCAATACTGTACCTTGAGTGCAGTATAACTGTTGGGATTCTTGATAGAACTCATAAAATGAAACATTGCGAGTCCAGTGGAACCCGTATACACTGTTCCATCATGAAATATATCATTTTGCATTTTAGTAGACAACAAATTTAGCTTGACAGATTTAAAGTTTTGCAATTTAGCATTAAACATTCCTGAAATCTGAATGAAAAAAAATATAGTGTAAAAAAAATTTAGATTTAAAAATATGTTATATTTAACAGACATGTAAATTAAAAAAGCAGAAGTTATTAGTTAAGTCGAATGTTATGAGATTTAGACTTACCGCATCTTTACTCTCGTTGAGAATATTATTTGCAACTTCCTCTGAATAGTCTTCAAAGGGATTCTCAAAAGATACTTTAGAAGACATAATTTCGAAACTATTCTTAATAAATTAAATATAATGATAAAAAAAGAATACTAAAAGATTTTATGCAAGAGATTTCGAAATGTTGAAGACAAAATGGTAATTCAGTTTTTATTTATAGGGAACAAAATTATTGTAAAATGTAAATAATCTTTGAAGCAGTAGGTTTTTTTTTATTTATTTAAAATTTTACGGCTCTGGAAACAAGTCCTTTTAGCCAATCCTTAACTATTACAAATCGTATGTTCGAATTATATACAATCATAAATCTATATAGCTTTACAACATCAACAACCTTTACAATTTTTCTACTGTACTACATATATATTTATACAACGGTTTATACATTAATGGATTCTTTAACTGACGAAGGCTTATATGTTGATATTTCTAATAAAACCGAAATTAAAATTAAACGTGTTAAATTAAATTTAGAGCAAGATAAAACAATATGGTCTAAGTCTGCTGGTTGTACGCCACAATATTGGCAATGATCAGATGCTAATATTTTCATCCTAAACAGATGTGCTGGAGTCTGACAATGTCCAAATCTTAATCTATTTATTATAGTTATACATTTCCTTTCTTCAAATTGCATTTTATTATTATTAAACCATGGGCGGGCGGGTAGGTTCTCTTGTATTGATGCATACCATTTTCCTTTACTTTTATTTTTTCCTTCCAGTAGCACTCCCATCTGTAGTCTGTGATGAGTCCTACGGCCGGTTCCTATAATCTATCTATCTTTAACAAGAGATTTCTCTCGAAATTTCGTTGCATTTTTAGCTTCAGTAAAGAAAGACAGAGATATTTAGATAAGTTGCATATATTTATACATATCTAGGCAAGATAATATTGTATTTGTATCTTTGTTTATTGAAGCATACAGTGGTATCGACATAGTAACGATATCCATTTTAACCTCTTGTTAAAGATAGATAGGATATAGAGAACGGCCGCTAATGATACTTTTATAGAGCATTAATAAGGTTTTAGGATCTGAACCCCAGAATGTTCTTGCCAAACTTCTCAAGATATTTAAATTTCTTGTTGCATTTTTACATATATAATTTATATGGCTTTGAAATTTAAGCTTATTATCTATTATTACTCCTAAAAATTTATTTTCTTTCACTTGAGGAATGGATAAATTATTATACAGGGTATATCAAGACTGCTACCGAAAACGAAGCCGGGTGGTAGTTTAAGCGACTTCAGACATCATGCAACAGAAAAAGTTGCAAAAAAAAGCGACAATTTTTTTTTTGTTATTTTTTTTCCTATGGCCATATTTGAGTGGTAAATACATTTTTTCCTAAAATAATAGTATATACCCTTTTATTTATAATATACTCTAAGGTATAAAAGAGTTTAAATTATTATTTTAGCAAAAACTATGGATTTACCACCCAAAAATGACGATATTTAAAAAAACATAAAAAATAATTGTCGCGTTTCTTAGCAAAATTTTTAGTTGCATTGTGTTTGTAGTCACTAAAACTACCACCCGGCTTCGTTTTCGGTAGCAGTCTTGAGATACCCGGTATTGAATATTGATCAAATCATCAGTACCAAATACAACAAGAGAACTTTTTTCCGTATTAATATTTAATTTTAACTTATTACTGTAATATGAATTCAACTGACATAAAGCTAGATTTAAATTTTGTTGAGCAACCGAAATATTTCTGTCAATTGAGTAAACAACAATGTCATCTGCGAATTGTAATACTTTAACGTTTTTCGTAAGATATTGTGAAAGGAGATGGGCCAGAAATGTATGGGCCTTGGGCCGTTTGTAGTACATTACACCAAATTTACTTAGTGAAATTGGCATTCGATTTCTGTATGAAATACTATTATACGTTACATATTAGCTTTATACAAAAATAAATACCAAGCCAAGAACAGCAACACTACAAGGGGACAATATGGCGTCTGAAACGGCATGTTTGACAACCGATGTCAAAACTTGACATTTATGAAATATAAAGTCGTAATTCGTTTTCCTATAAATCAAATATTATTTTTAGTCGTCTGTGCTATAAATTACTGTACTCTATATAACTCGTAAATGTTTTTACGTCAACGGAATTAGTATCATACTTTATTGATCATCTTATATAATATAACATAATGTCTATACAATAAATTGCAACAAGTCTGTCAGAATCTCGTCATGTTTATAGTTATTTAATATTAAGAAAGTGTACCTATATCTGGCCGTAAGTGCGGTGCATAATACTTGCTAAACAACCTATTTAAATAATCCACAATAAAAATCTGCTAGGCATGAGATACAGCACGGCACAGACTGATCACTTGTCGCGACTGCTAGCATCTGTATCAGCCCATATACGTCCCACTGCAGGGCACGGGCCTACTCTACAATCAAGAATACGATTGAGAGTGATTAGGCCATATAGTCCACCACGCTGGCCTAGTGCGGGTTGACGGACTTACATACCATAGAAATTCTTATGAATCGCTATGGTAAGCAGGTTTCCTCACGATGTTTTCCTTCACCGTTTTAGTGCGTGGTGATTGACTATCAATACACACATGACTCCGAAAAGTCAGAGGTGTTCCCTATGTGCATATGAATAAATAATCATTTTATTATTAGGCATATGCACTTAATAAGCTCTTAGTTATTATAGTCCATACAAATGAATACGCTATAAAAATGGAATCGAATCTGATAGCAGCCATGTTTATTTCTATACCTTAATGTCTAGTAAAAGAACATACTAGCAATCATTTCTGTACAAGCTAACATTTCAAACATTATATTTAGTCTACCCCTAGAAGTCTAATATACTTTAGTATATTAGACTTCTGCATACTTAAAAATAATATTATCCTAAGGTTTAAGATATTATTTTTCAAATAATGTATTTGACATTAATTCTAACTGGTTATTTCTGAGCACACATAAAAATAAAAAAAAATGAAAAAGTAGGATTAATTGATGAAAGAAAACTAAAATCAAACAAAACTTAAGGACAATAAAGTACAACCAGATCTTGCTTTATATTTTTTATTTATATTCGCCTAAAAATAATCTCCAGTCAAAACATCTAGGAACAATGCCGGTGCTCCTATATTGTACTATTGGTAGCCCAACCTAAAGGCTAAATACCACAGTATAATCATGGTATGAGTACAGCAACCCACTGTCCAGTATCCAGCCATGTTCCTTTCAACATGAAGCACTTGTGGGTGTTAAGTATGTCCAAAAGAATCGAGATTGATACAATCTTTTTACGGCGGAGTTGGAATAAAATCTTGCTCATTGTCTACAGCTTGATTTATTTGCAGCCAGCAGTTTGTACAGATAATTGCTTGTCCTGATAACTAAAACAAAATAAAAAAGATTTAATATTGAAGATATCGAAGAATTATGATGAATAAATCCATCCCATGGTTGTCTGTAAGATATTGCTGTTGAGCGATAAGACCGCCATTTGTACTCTTTGTTATTATTATTTCTGTTAAGCTATGTTCTTGTTAAGTTTGTGTACAATAAAGATTTAAATAA
Organism: Hyles vespertilio; assembly: GCA_009982885.2. Classification (NCBI taxonomy): domain Eukaryota; kingdom Metazoa; phylum Arthropoda; class Insecta; order Lepidoptera; family Sphingidae; genus Hyles; species Hyles vespertilio. The sequence continues at coordinate 12,758,767 of CM042813.1, forward strand.
ATAATAAATAAATAAATCTTTGCAGTCACATGTGTATGATCCCAGGTCTTCTTCTTTAAACAATAGCGGACTATTGTTTAAAGAAGCATCTTAGCAGGCCGGCCGGATAATTGTATGAAATGTCTTGGGACAGTCATCTGATGCCATTAGATATTCCTCCTGGACGGCATTTGTGCTTACCATCAGACATAGTGTTGTTATTATGGATATAATTATAATATAATATATTATACATAACACAAGATCATCTGAGTGTCCAGAGGGAAATAAAAGAAAATGTAATTAATTTAACAATTTAAACAACAATATATAAAATATCACTTCTTACATATTTATGTACTAGTAGACTTGTCCTGTGGACACAATGCAATTCAGCTCTAACATGAGTACTTTTGTAATACTCCATACTTTGTATTGACCTTGATTAATTGGCATAAAACATACATTTCCCAAATTAATGAAGAAAATAGAATACTTACTTCTTGTTCTGCCATTTCAGCAATAAAACGTTTTGAAATATTCTACACGAGAGTGAATTGGCAGCCCATGTAGTTACTAAGATTCTGTTGAATGATAGAATCCATTTCAATTTTTGATTGCAGAAGTGCAATTCAACCATTTCACAACAATTGCAGAAGTGCAATTCAAGCAAAGCGCCACTTTTGATGTGCTGAAAAGCAGAATTGTGGGTTAGAAGAGAAATATGAACATAGAAAAACATAACAGTATTACTTACATGTGGCATTCAAAATAATAAATAATATGTTTACTCACCAAAATACGAACTAGTAATTGCGTTTAAACGTCAAGATATATCATCTGCGAGAATCAGAATCCATAAAACAAAGCCAGGTATACAGAGAAGCAAATACACATTTGCGAAATGTATGCGAATAATAAAAAATAATACGAATTACGGCCACAGACGTAGACAGATAACACAGAGTTTTGCAATTGCTGTCAAGTTAAACATTTTCGTTCTTAAACTAAAATCATGTAACATAAATAAAATAATAAAAGTGACTTCTTTAACATATATCGTCTTTTAAAAAGCGAAGAATATGGAAAAAGAAATATAGACAATAATTATAATTTGTAGGGGGGTTTTAAAAATAAGACATATTCAAGTTAAAGATAATGGGTTCGCGCATTTTTGAACGAAATGACAATTAGGCATCATGGAGGACAGATTATAGAAGAAAATATTGCTTCTGTACTAAAACAATCACATTTTTGTATAAAGCCCCCTGTTGTCCAAGAAATCTAAATGTATTTTATTTGAATTCCACATTTTTTTCTAGAATTTGTATTAGACGTACACAAAACGGCCCAAGATAGCACATCTCCTTTGAGAAGTATACAGGTTGTACAAGATAGGTGACAGAGATGCTCCTTGCATTAGGCCTTTACAAACAGAATATGGGCCTTGTAGTAGCCCATTAAATTTAACATGAAACGACCGATCGTTAAGGAAATTATGAATCCACTTTAACAATTTTCCGGGTAAACCCAATTCATACAATACCAGTATCAGTTGATTAATATCTACATTATCATATGCACCCTGAACATCAAGGAAGGCACAAACTGCAACAGATTTTGAAAGGAGACATTTTTTCATGTCTCTGATAAAGGTAACAAAACTTTCTGGAGCACTTTTACCTTTTCTGAAACCAAATTGGATATCTGGTAAAATATTGTAATGCTCTACATAATAATCAAGTCTTAATTTGATAATTTGTTCTGTTACTTTACCTATGCATAGAGGTTAATGATATGGGTCTATATGAATTGTAATCTTTAGGAGGTTTCTCAGGTTTCAGAATTGGAATGATGCACTGAGCTTTCCAAGATTCAGGAATAATTTGATTAAGCCATAGCGAATTTAAAACCATTAATAATTTCTTTTTACAGTTGATAGGAAGTTTTCGTAAAAGGATATAAGGAATATTGTCTAGTCCTGGAGCCGAATCCTTTCTTGAATCTAATGCTATACAAAGTTCCTTATATGTAAATTCTTTTAACAAAAAAGTATTAATTTCATTGTCATTATTTTTATCGAAAAATATATCATTACCCACTAAGCTACTGTTTGATCCATTACTAATTTTATTAATAAAATCAGGTAACCATTCATCTTGTTTAGGTTTAGTCATCACATTAATCCTTTTAAATCTACGGATGTAATTCCAAATTCTTGAAACAGGAGTGTATCTATCTAAGGATGAACATAGGGTTTTCCAACTATTACGTTTTTGCTCACTAATATTTTTTTTCTTTTTTGCATCCAGTTTTTTATATTCAATAAACAGTTCCATTGTCATTGATGATCTATATGCTAACAAAGCCATTTTTGATTTTTGTACAGTTTCTGCACATTCATCATTCCACCATGGTGCTGGGATTTTCCTATGGTTTGATGAAATATTACATTTGAAGATAGGTGTACATTGGTCCCTTAAATTGTATAATAATTCACAAAATTGATTATACAGGGTGGACAAGAAAACGGCGCACCTGCCAATATACATTATAGTATATGGTGAAGGAATCTTAATTAAGACGGATTTGTATGGCGCTAGCGAATATTAAGAAAGATGAAGAAAAAAAAAATAACGTTACACATGCTACCCCTTAACATGTTAAGCTAAAGTGATTGAACCTTACAACTGAACGGTAGACATTCAACAATAAATAAGCAGAGCTCATTATTTACTTATAAGTCGTGCGATTGTGTACATCACGCTCAGGGTACATAAAAAAGATATTAAATTAATACTGCCAACAGTCACATACATGGGTACTAACCCCACACTAAGATACAAATCTTGTGTCGCGGGTATTAAAAAAATAATTAGGTTCACGGAAATTATTTGTCTCGGGGCGGGAACCGAACCCGCGGTCTCTCATTTCACAGGCGGTTCTTACCAACTGCGCCACGGAGGCCGTCGGTGACTCATATGGGCTGGTTAGTTGTCATTAATGACAACCAAAATAGTTAACTGACCTTGTAATGTAAACCGTAATGACCTTGATAGGCAAAGCTGGAAGCGCAGGATCCGCCAAAACCCGCACGAAAACACTGTCACAGTTTGGTAGCACAAATCACTTTTTCTTTTACATTTCACATAACACAAGTTACATCAAAAGCTATCAAATTGGGTAATGTTCAAAGCATAGTTAAATTAATAAAATTTACTCAAAATAACTGAAAACGAATTTACAATAATATGCACATGACTAATACATGCACACGCGATCGCAATCCGAATTCAACTAATAAAAAATAAATTATTATTTTGATTCTTGAAAGATAAAGGCCTGTTCACATTAGATACAAAGCTTTCCTATTTGAGTTCATAATAATTCATCTGAACAATTAGTATTACTACTGTATCAGCCCATATACGTGCCACTGCAGGGCACGGGGTCTCCAGTGCAGTAAATTAGTAGTTAGTGTTTATTGATTTCACTAATTTTATCTCAAATAAGTCTCATATGCAAATTCTATGCTATAATGGTAGACGACATTTCTCTAGGTATAAGAATTTAGAAGAAATTTTATCACTTTAAAGTAACATTATTTTCAAAATACATTAAAGTAATGTTAAATACAATAATAAGCAAAGTAAATAGGCAATTTGTAACTGACTGGATCGGTTGATGACATATTTAAATAATATTATAAGCTCTTGAGCAAGTAAGGACCATTCTATCAGTCCAATAAGATCTTTTTTGTTTTACCATAACTTTTACGTCGGAGTACTTAATAATATTTAGTTATATCAAGTGTATAGTGTGAGCACACCTCAAAATGTCGGGCTTCCTTTGCAAAATTCTAAAAGTTACCGACAAAGAAATTGCCGCCTTTCGGCTCGCACACAATCGAGCCGCGTTAGATCCGACGAAGTACACTATGACCGGCGGCTTCCTTTGACTAATAGGGCCGAATTGGGCCATCATTTTAAAATTCTTATTTTTTATTAATCAGTGTCATCAGATTATTTTTTCGATGAATATTAATTATTTACATAATTTAAATGTTATGTAGGTATTACCAAAACTTTTCTAATTATAATTAAATTCGCAATCTTACATGATTTAAGCGATGACGAAATCACACTATCTTGGTATCTTTCAGTTTGGATTTGTGACACTAAGGAAAATAATGACAAACAAAATAGTCAATCCATACACGATGCAACTGCACCTAAAGTTATTATGTTGTTTATTTATTGACGCTTAAATCTAAGTACGACCCTGTTTAACTGATTGATTTATTTGAAATGAAACAAAAAATATCCTTTTTTGAAGTTAGAAAAGGATAAATTATACAGCTAAGAGTTCATGACCTTACCCATTTGTAAACAACGGTTAAAGCGATGTCTAAGAAAGTTTTGATGCTGTTAAAAATGGTTTTCGTGGTATATTTTGTTAACCGTTCAATTAACGACATAACGAAAAAATACGTATGTGTTTAAATCTTGTTCTTCATCCATTCCAACTGGTTTTATGCGAAAAAGTGGTGATTAAACTTAAAACGGTCATAACTTCAAAACGGATAGGTATTTTGAATTTTCCAAATATTATTTTTTTATTATGATATTAATATTATACCCTTGTATCCAACTGAGCAAGTGCGCCATTTATTTGCGCCCCCTGTATTACTACTCAGCCAAAACAGCCCATCCTATTTTTACATTTGACAGAAAAAAAGTATGTACTCGTATGAACCAAGCCACACATATGGACTATGTTTAAAACAATTCTGCTATAATGATCCAAAAATATGTGGTGCACCCTTGATAATATAAATATAAACCAAAGGACTCTGGCTTAATGAATTAAATAAAATATATTTTGTATCATCATCATCACCATATCAGCCACAGGAAGTCCACTGCTGAACATAGGCGTCCCCCAATGATCTCCACAATGACCTGTTGGAAGTGGCCTGCATCCAGCGACTTCCTGCGACCTTAGTCAGATCGTCCGTCCACCTTGTAGGCGGGCGTCCGACACTTCGCTTGCCTGTACGTGTCCTCCACTCGAGAACCTTTCGGCCCCAACGGCCATCGGTTCTACGAGCTATGTGCCCGGCCCACTGCCACTTCAACTTGCCAATCCTATGGGCTATGTCGGTAACCTTGGTTCTCCTACGGATCTCCTCATTTCTGATTCGATCTCGTAGGGAAACACCGAGCATAGCCCGCTCCATGGCTCGTTGAGTGACTTTGAGCCTTTTATTGAGGCCCACAGTGAGAGGCCACGTCTCGGTGCCGTATGTCATCACTGGTAACACACAACTATCGAAGACTTTCGATTTTAGGCACTGAGGTATTTTGGACGAGAAGACGTCGCGAAGTTTCCCGAACGCTGCCCAACCGAGTTGGATTCGCCGATTGACCTCTCTCTCGAAGTTGGACCTGCCTAACCGGACCACTTGTCCTAAATAGACATATTCGTCTACAACTTCGAGAGTCGAGCCCCCAACTCCAATGGGGGTGGGCACAACGCCCGCAATATTTTGTATAGATGTCTGAAACCATTACGGTTCATGTATGCAATTTTTAGTTGAATTATCCAAGTCAACAAACATGGACCAAATACAGTTGAATCACTTAAATTATTAAAATTACTATTGTTTCATTTTTTATTATAGGAACATTAAAAATATCCTCTTCCTCCTATAAAATATGTTATCCTCTTACTCTAACAAAATATATGATATAGTTTATTGAAATAAAATGGTCTTAATAAATTATTTTGTAAACATAATAAATATGGTACATTTTGGCAAATCTAATTTATGTCCGATTACCTGAAAAATCCATTTTTGCCAAAACATACCAACTGCATAGTGCATATATTTACAGATAAATAAATAAAAATGAGTTTATACACAATCTACTTATATGTGTACCCAAGCTCTTTAGCAAAGGCACAAATTGGTAATAACAATAAATTAATACAGATAGTTGAACCATGAGTAATTAAGTAAGTAAACAAAGCTAACTTTAAACACCATTTCCTCGAAATCAATTTTATGCAGTTGGTACATTTTGGCATAACTCGGTCCAATTAATAAATTTTGTCAATCTGGGGCCCAGAGGGTGGGGGGGTCATGACCCCCATGACCCCCCCCCCTGGATCCACCCTTGGTGTATAGACACCTATCAGCTGCTTTACTTTCAAAAAGAGGTCCTTAGCCTGCGCCTTATTAGCATGTTTTTCAATTTCTTCGCATATTTTATTGATGTGCTCATCTTTGTCTCTTCGAGTAGATATTTCAATCTCTGCATGTAATTGATTATAGCAATCTCTTTGACTATTGTTCGTTATGCCTTTTTCTTTTAGAATTTTTCTTTCCTCAATTGCAGGGCGCGCTATCACTCTATTCGTACGATAAACGATTTTCTTCGCACCATTTGTATGGGAATTGTTGATGTTGATGAATCTTGTTATTTTATTACTATTCTCAATTACTGTCTGCGCCTCCACCGACAGCGAACTCGACGAAAAAGTGTCAGTTCATCCGGGTCCAAAAAAAGTATCAGTAGAGCCCTGTTTTTTCCGCCTTTTGTTGCAAAACTTTAAAAATAAGTCTGCGACTTCGTTTTAGCGGTCGAAGCGATGAAGAGCCTTCTTATATCCACACCCGACTCAGAGACATTTGAAATATCTTTAGGCAAGCATCTTTCTGAATTAATTGTTACAAAACTGCCCGACGCGTGCCGCGCCACGCCGCGCCGTGGGACAAATCATCCGAATCAGGCGGATAATAAGTTTTTAACTATTGACTACAACTGTTTACAAAGACTTACCAAAACGATGAAAATGTATCTAACGTACAAAATAATAAAAAAAAAATACAAATTTATACAATAGAAATATACTGATAATCAAGTGAAAAAACACGTACCTAGGTACAATAAGTACAAAGTTTCCCGCGCTTTTTCTAACAAAACATATTAGTCATTTCGTTTTTTTTGCGCGTGGACTGTACAGGCGAACAAATCTATACCGTACAGCTTTGAATATGGCTTATTTCTGGACGATATTATTTTATAAATAAAGTATATTGTATAATAAAGTATATTTTATGTTTATAGTATATTTTTGTGCAATAGCTTAATTCAGTATTCATAAAATTGATAGTACAACCATGTACTACTAATTTATATCCGTATCGTTGTCCCTATCGTTTATTTAATGTGTTTATTTAATAGTTGGGATCATCCATACATTATGTATAAAAAAAATAATCTTGATCATTTCCCCAGACGATTAAATCAATTCTAATTATACATGATCAAGATACTAACATATAAATACCTACATTAATTTATTTCAATTTCATGTCGTAATTAATCCAGTTATGTTAGTCTCTTTTTCATTCTGTATTTTTGTGTTATACCTAATTCATTAGCTAATAATATACCTATTACCTACTTAAAACATTGTTTAAGCCCTATTCCTTTATCCTTTACCAATATTTTTCGAAAAGGGAAATTGTTCTATTTGATGTCCTGTGTTTAAAACCCAAATATAATGTTTATCCAAGGGTTTATCAGTAGTAATTATTGTGCAATTTCTATCCAAATATTTGACAGCTCAAACTTGTAAACACTTTCTTTACTTCTTTGAGGTAGGGTTAAGTACGTAATAAAACTTATAGAGCGCATGCGCCTGACAATTTTCGGCCATATTGTGATGACGCATACAAGATCATAGGTCTCCGCCAGTGACGAGACCTCTCGCAGTTGACGTGGCTACTACGTACCATCCCGTTCGCCCACTCCGGACGCAGCATAGACGGTGACGAGGAATACGTAACTGGTGAGTGCTTGTGAAGACAAAACTTGCGACCTGTCACGGTCGCTTATATTTGGGTTCACAAATGTTGTATGTTCCGTATAATATTGAAAACATCCAAAACAACTATAAATACAGAAAAAATATGGTGCGTGAATGATAGACGCAATAGGAAATTCCGCGTCCCGACTATGACGCGATGATTCCGTTTTAGGATTTCCCTGTGAACAGTCATCGTGAGAAGCCACGCGATAATGTAACAGAGTTTCTATCTTGTTGAGTGCCACGGAAAAAGCAAGAAATGCACAGACGGATGACCTTGAATTTTAGGTGACCTTAGTGGGCATGGAAGGAATGGTCGAAGAGAATGGCACCTCTGGCGGTGCTGGTTCGGCAGACCCTCTGGCGAGTGCGAGCTCATCGGCGCCCGGCTCCGCGGCGCACGTCGTCGCCGTCACTAGCATAGTGCAGCTCACGTTACCCACACAGGCGCCTTCTGCACAGGTGACCAGTTGTTCTCTCGCTTGCTACTCTACGTGTTTACATGCTGCTTATAACTTTACCAATATCATAAGTAAACGAAATTTAATAAAACAATCAACTTAAGTTTGTTTATGTTTTGATGAGTTAATAGTTTTATATAGAAACAATATTTGTCTTGCAGGTCCAGTCAGTTATCCAACCTAACCAACAATCAGTAATACAAACAGCATCCAATATACAATCTGTGCAGTTACCAAAAGGAAATGTTATACTTGTCAGCAAACCTAGTTCAGTAATACACACAACTCAAGGAACATTACAAACATTACAGGTAAATATCCAGCTCTATTACATTTCCAAGTGTTTTTGTGATTCAGTAGTGAACAGAACATTATCAATACCTACTATATGTGATGCATTCTCACTGTGGTTTGTGTGCTCACCAATGACTCAATGCAATTTTAATGAGGAAGGTGTGTATCAAGCATTTATACATGCTAATGAGACTTTAAATAAATAGTGATTTGGTATTATAATATAATTTATTTTGAAATCTATTCTGTATCATGATTCAAAATAAACAGAAATCTGCCAATAAACAACATTTATTATTATTCTTTAAATGAAAAAAAATATATGTAAAATAATCTTATAAGACTTATGTAATATAAAAATATAGATAACAATTCAAGAACTGTTATACAATGGTTGTCAATTGTATACATAATTATGTATGAACAGATAACTAAGAAATAACTAACATATTTAATTGTATATACTATATTCTAGATTAAACCAGAACCAAATACAGTAGTCAGCACACAAGGTCAATCATGTAGTGATGACAGCTGTAGTGATGATGAAAGTCCCAAAAGAAAATATCGAGAAATGCTAACAAGACGTCCCTCATATAGAAAAATTCTTAATGACCTTGGTGGAGCAGAAATAGCGGGTTAGTACATAAGATTTATTATATTCACCTTTATCTTTAATTATTGGGTATAAGTGAGTATAATATTTAAAAACTATTTATTATTTAACATGCATATTTTTGCTGGGAAATGTATAAAGATTGTGTTCTCACAGAATAAAACAATATTCACTCTGTTTTTAACAAACTTTAGTAATGTAATAAAAAATATGTTATATTAGGGTTTATTATGCAACTACTTTCAATTGTGTTATAACATTATAAGTTACTGGACACACTTCTAATAAGATTATTGTACTTTAAAAGTCTAGGATAACAATAATGGATCTAGGTATTAGGTTTATTTTGTTCACTCCGGGAGACAATACTAACTATTTTGATGAGAGAAGACCTGTTCTTGTACAGAACAAACAAATGATGTGGCTTCTAGAACTAAAATCAAGTAGCCAAAAGTATAAGAACATGATAATATTGCAGAAAATCGCATGGGGTCTAAACCAGGATGCGAGAATGAAGTGTCGCTGTCATCTTCTTTGTCATTTGCACCAGGTTAGTTAAGTGTACTGCTGTTGACACTACTTGTTTCTGTGTGCAACATGTGTCACTAACCTGTTACAACTCATCATACATAACTTCTCGTGTTGACATGGCTCATAATCACTAGCTTTGGGATCATATAATAATTATTGTATCACTTAGACTGATGTACAATTGTAAGAATGCAATAACAAATGTTTAATTGGATAATGTAAGTAGTAGACTTGTGTAAGCATCATTTTGAGTGACTCACTTTTTCATTGGCACTATAATGTATTTGGTGGGTATTGGGGTCCATATTTATACACATCTCATTGTTAAGGGTTGCTCCAATGGTTTGTCGGGGTTACTATTGATATCAAAATATAAGCACATCATAAGAACTTGTTGAGCAAGTTCTAGCTTTGACCTATGTTCATTAGTATTGCTAATCAATTTGTAGTTATGATTTGCTGTTGTGATATTAATATTAAATTTGCATAGAATAATTCCTCACTACAAATAATTGTTAAAGTTTTGTGTAGCAAAAACAAGCTGTAGTTATAAGACTCTATCATTGTTGTGCTAGTTAAACAATCTAGGTTTGTTATAAATAAAAGCAAAGTGAATGAGAAATATTACTGCTGACTGTAGAAAATCTATTTTAATTCAAATTATGTATAGTGATGAGTAATGTTTACACGAGAAAGAGTTCATGTGCAAGTGGATTCTATAAAGCAAGTACTTTAACTGAATGGTGCATAATATTAGAATCTCATAAGCAGTTAGAAGGTAGAACTTTTATTCAGCAAAGATTTGTAATACAATAATGCTTTTATCTCCACAAAAGTACCTACAAAATTATGTTGTATTCCTTACATTTATTTATAACTCTTATCTATAAATACAAATTATGCTCTTCCTATATAACAGATACATCAGTGAATTGTAGACCAAAAAATATCATGGTATTATTGACTGTGTGAACATAAGCAATTTCGCTATATATTAGATTATGCTAGTTAGTTATAATTCAATAAATTTATAGCTATACGATTTAAGAGTAATGCCCTTTGTCATTTGTGCGTAGAAAGGCACTGTAACGCAGGGCAAAGACTCCTCTTCCCACAGTCCATACATTTCTGTCAAAGGCTTTATAGGGCCAATTATTCCAATTGGCATTCAATTAGTCTTGGCACCTGCGTCTAGTCCTTCGTGGCCCTTTGGTACTCATACTGTGGTGGTCTTCGCCCACATTATCCGGCATGCGACACATGACACATGTGTCCATCCAGACCCACTTGAACTTGGAAAATTTCTGGACAACTTGGATAAATTTGATTCAAAAATTTATTTATAATTCGGTCTGAGAGATAAACACCCAAAATACTGCGCTCTATTGTTCGTTGGCTTATTAAAGACAGTGGATACAAGAATGTAGTAAATATAATATTTCTTAAGACCGTTGGTTACCCTTTTTCACATACCGTAAAGGAGGTTTGTTTAAATTGTAAACCAGTTTAATCCATAACAAGAAACCACGTCATCAGTACTTAGTTGTCTGGAACCTGATTGTTATTCACTGCGATGACGTAATCCTGGCCGCGAGCAAGAGTGACGTAATCCTCAGAAATGTTTATTGTATTGTTTATGTTAACATGCCGTTTTAAATAGAATCTATACAAAATACAGGAATCAATCTGTTAATAACTCGTAGAACTAAAAAATATCGAAATAGACAATAATATCCTTTTAAATGCAATTGGTAGACAGAATGTTATATAAAAGTATCAAAGATTCAGAATATTTTGTGCAATTGACCAGATATTATAAGGAAATCTTGGTAATGTTTGAATATGGCTTGCCATTTAAGTTCATAAGATTATTAGCAAAGATTTTTGCATTTAGGTGGTATCCGATCATATACCGGGTATCTCAAGACTGCTACCGAAAACGAAGCCGGGTGGTAGTTTTAGTGACTACAAACACAATGCAACTAAAAATTTCGCAAAGAAACGCGACAATTATTTTTTATGATTTTTTAAATATCGTCATTTTTGGGTGGTAAATCCATAGTTTTTGCTAAAATAATAATTTAAACTCTTTTATACCTTAGATTATTTATAAATAAAAGGGTATACACTATTATTTTAGGAAAAAATGTATTTACCACCCAAATAAGGATATAGGAAAAAAAATACCAAAAAAAATTTGACGCTTTTTTTTGCAACTTTTTCTGTTGCATTGTGTCTGAAGTCGCTTAAACTACCACCCGGCTTCGTTTTCGGTAGCAGTCTTGAGATACCCTGTATATATTATGCAAACTAACCAAAAATATCAGGCCCGAAGGTTAATGTCAGTTACATTTTTATAACACACTAGCGGTCCGGCCCGGCTTCGCCCAGCTGCAGATACGTATGTAGTCCTATATAAACTTTGGAACTACTGCGCTTGATAATTAACATAATATTTAAATTCCTTTGTGTTTGAAAGAGTATCGAATATATTTGAATTCCTTGCACATCTCAAGGGCACACTACATTTTGTCGGGATTAAAAGTAGTATGTATTAATCCGGGGTGTCTGTTAGCTCCATGCCAAACAACAAAATTGGTCCAGCGGTTTAACCGTGAAAAGAACAAACATACTGACTTCCTCATTTATACTATTAAGTAGGATTATCTATACATATAAATAAAATTGAAGTGTCTGTTTTAAAAGTGAAAATAAAAAAAAACCGACTACATATCGCTATAAACACGATACAAGTATCGAAAATGATATTTTAAAAATTTTTGTTTGTCTGTCTGTTTGTTCCGGCTAATCTCTGAAATGGCTGGACCGATTTTGACGTGACAAGGAGTAACTTAGGCTACATTTATTTTATAAAAAATCTTTTATTTTAGAAAGTAAAGTAACGTTGCAATGCCCGCGCGCAGCTCACGCGCATGTCACCACTGGGCCGTCACGTCGGGCGCCTCCCACCACTTCTCCGACCAACGAATCAATATTTCTTTATCATTTACAAAATATTGTATTGGGTGTACAAATTAATTCGGTCCGTTTTTTGTCGTTAAAAATAAATTTATTTTTAAATCAGAATAAATTAATAGATTAATCAAAGTATTGTCCATCGTTGACTACTACTTTCTCCCATCTTTCAGGCAATTTTCGAATTCCATCTCGAAAAAATTATTTGTCTTTCGAGGCAATCCAACTTCCGATCCAATTTTCTATTTTTGCAAAAGAAGTGAACCGGTGACCTGCCAAGTCATGCTGCATCCGTCGGAATAACCAGTAATCCGAAGGAGCAAGGTCCGGAGAATACGGCGGGTGTGGTAAAATATCCCACTTGAGTGTTTCTAAATATTTTTTGACGACGTTTGCGACATGAGGTCGAGCGTTGTCGTGCAAAAGAATAACTTTATCATGTCTTTGTTCGTATTCCGGCCGGTTTTCACGTAATGCACGGCTCAATCGAATTAATTGTAGCCTATACCGATCGCTCGTAATAGATTCGCCAGATTGTAGCAACTCATAGTACACAACACCATTTTGGTCCCACCAAATACACAGCATGACTTTTGAACTCAAATTTTGCTTTGTTGTTGATGTCGAGGTCGATGGTAACGATTCACCAGGCTTAGCGTAGTATTTTTTCTTCTTGGGATTATCGTAGAATATCCATTTCTCATCTCCAGTAACAATTCGATGTAAAAACCCCTTTCTTTTTTGCCTTTGAATCAACTGCTCGCAAGTGAAAAATCGCCTTTCAACGTCTCTTGGTTTCAATTCATGAGGAACCCAGTATCCCTGTTTTTGAATCATTCCTATGGACTTTAATCGTACAGAAACTGCTTGTTGAGTCACTCCTAAACTACCTGCAAGCTCCTCTTGTGTTTGACTTCGATCTTCATCGAGTAATGCCTCCAATTCTTCGTCCTCGAATTTTTTTGGTTGTCCGGGTCTAGGCTTATCTTCAACGCTGAAATCACCATCCTTAGAACGTCGGAACCATTCCCTACATGATTTACCCGTTGGAGCATTATCACCATAAACTTACACTAGCATTCTATGCGCTTCCGCTGTACTTTTCTTCCAATTGAAGCAAAAAATTAAAACCTCCCGCAGATGCTGCTTAGTTAACACAAAATTTGACATATTCAAAAAAATTAAAAACAAGTTCTTTTACGAAATTCGAAGTGATGGGAACGGAATGTTATTGACAGATGTCTAACCTCTCTGAAACCACCGAGATCAAGAAGCTTATACCCAAATGGAGATTGCATTCCGTATATAAAAGTGAAGCACAAAAATTTGACCTCGAATGACGTTGCGACTGATTGCTATCCTTTTCTTTCGAGTGACAATGAATGAAAATGACTTTTTGTTCATTCATTTGAGGTCAAATTTTTGTGCTTCACTTTTATATTATACGGAATGCAATCTCCATTTGGGTATAAGCTTCTTGACCGAGATCAACTGTCACAATAAAACATTTATGACAGCCAGAGCCATCTTTTTAAAACGGACCGAACTAATTTGTACACCCAATATATAAAGAAATTTAATACAAATAACTGAAAATAAATGTGTAACGACTAACGGGAGTTTACCGCCGCTCGCTAAGCGATGGCGCCACCGTAGAATTAGATCGCAGTATGGTTTCGTTACAAAGGTTGATAATTAAAATAAAAATGAAAAAACTAAAAAAAAAACTAAATAAACTAATTAACTTTTTTGTTAAATTCCACGCAGACGAAGTCGCGGGCACAGCTAGTTACCTTATATAAACACCAGTCATTACACCAGGCATTATTTTGAAGTGTTATTTTTGACAACTTGCAAACTTATCTATTTTTAACAATATTTCACCCTAAGTCCACGTAAGGCTCGATAATGATTATTGTAAAAATGAAAAATCCTACGGGTCTCCTTCACAATTGAGAGAACTTATCCCCCTTAATAGTTAGTAAGCACATGTATGTGATGGAAAACATTCCATCAACAGAAGTTGAAAGTTTATACTAGAAATAAAGATACAGAGGAATTCTAATTCCTCTGTATCTATTTATCAAAAGAACCTAATGGCCTGTTGATACTAGATGTGTTCACTACATAGTTGTCGAGATGGCGGTCGTGGATTTGACACTAATAGGGAACATGCACCAGACTTCAAAATAAGTTAAAATATTTTTTTTGTAATCTTTATTAATATAGAAATATACCTTAAAGATATTATTTAAATTTATTAACTCTAAATCGGTAAAATGAATACTTACATAATGACATTTCAAATTTGCCGCGCATTTTTTCCGAAACGCGATCTATTGCTTGAAAAGGGAAGTGACGACAATGGTCACGTTCTTATGAAGATTTAGCTTGTTGTTTTACGTTTGTTTATGAGTTATTTTGTGCTTTCTTTATACTATTAAATAAAATGGATTATTTTGTCACGAAATACAGTTCTGTAGTAATTCATGAAAGAAACTTAATCCCAATACTACGTTGTTCATATCGTGACCTCTGACGTCACAGCGAGTTCGCGCCAACATGGCGTTTAAATGCTTCGAAACTGATAGCAGTTTTGACTATTTTTTGTACTTTTTTATTGATATTTTCAAAGACTTATATTTTTTTCCGATAATGTAATAACATACAGAATTGATTAAATATATAAAAAAAATTACATGCATATTCCCTATTACCATGCCATTCAAGGGTGATGGAGAAACTTGTGAAAAAGCCTACATTGTTTTAAATCTTTGTTGTTTTAAATGGTTGGTGTTATTAAGGCTTCGCCCAGAGGTTGCCTTTGGGTTGGAGACTAGTTTAAAGAGTTTATGCCAACCACTACTGCTGATTTGAAAGTAAATCTATATTATTAATAAAGCTGTAGTTTTTCTTTTTGGTTTTGGTGCACGCTCGGGTACTACTGGGTCCAGTAGGAAAATTATTGTTGTGTCGGAAAGTCCATTTTTCGAGGAATGCTTAAGGCCATGATGAGAGTTTATAGATGAAAAGTTTCTTTGTATGCAATAATCTCTAGAACTACTGATTTGACTCAAAATTCTTTCACGGTCGGAGAGGTATAACCATTCCTAAAAGAGTTGAAATAAGAGTTAAAATGTTAAATCAATCGATGATGTTATTTCTATGAAAAATTACATTTTAGCTCCTTATTATAACAAAAGAATTGGTGTGCGACAATATGGATGAAATAAGAGATGAAATATTGTATGGAAAATCAAAATTGCTGAAGTTTTTGATGTCGGTAATTCATAAGGCACACTATTTGGGTGTGGAAAGATGGGATGGAATAGAGTTAGGTCGATATAAGAGGTAGGACTAAAATAGCTGACTGAATTAATTTGATGGTATAAGACGGAATGTAAAAGCATGGAATTAGACAGGATGGTATATGACGAGAAAGGAAAGGACAGAGCGGGAAGTTTGTATGAAAAAAAATACCTTGTATCTGGTGTGGGGTGGTATCATAAAATATCAGTACCCAGGCGAAGCTAAGACGCGCCACTAGTCATAAAGAGGTTGCATATACCATTATAATCGATAAGCCTTAATCATTGGGGACATCGAAATCGCTTACAGTTTGCACCACACAAAACGTTCCAGTTACTTCTAAAAGGAACTTTAAAATCACCGCTGCGAATTAAATTTAATAATATCACTGTAATGAAAAAGGAATCGGTTTGTTATCTTGGTTTAATTTTGGAAAAGAATTTTTCCTTTCTTGAACATATTAAGAACGTCGGGGAAAAGTCGAAAAAGAATATCGAAATCAACGTGGGGACTATCTTTCAATACACTAAAAATCATCTATGGAGCAACTTACTTAGGATGTATTTGTTATGGATCTCCCGTATAGGCTGATAGGGCTACTATCGGTGCTGTGCGAAGAAAACTGCTCCAGAGCCAACGTTTGGCGTTGATATTCTTGTGCAAGGCATATAGAACTGTTAGTACCGAAGCTTTGCCTGTCCTGGCGGGTGTACTCCCAGTCGATCTGGAGGTGCAACATCGCGCCGCCATGTACTACTCTACTGGGGAGAATATGGATAAAAGATTTTTGACTGCACGTGAACTCCTAAAAGTCGACAGATTACTTAAACCGCTTCCTGTGGTATATAACGAACTATTAGATGAATGGCAAAATAGATGGGAGGTATCTTTGAAGAGACGGCATTTATACCAATATTTTCCTTGCGTGCGTGATCGTTTGACGAAGACTTGGCTAGATGTTGATTATTGCGTATTACAGTTCCTCACGGGCCATGGTAACTTTAAGTCTAAACTATACTCTTTTAAGCTTGTTGAATCTTAAAAGTTAAAAGTTAAATCTTAAAAGTTAAATCTAAAAAGTTAATTGCGAATATGAACAATCCGCGCATCATATACTTTGGGAGTGTAGTCTTTGGCAGAATGAGCGTAAAACCATGCTGGATAGTATGCAAATATCATCTGGAGTTGTATACTAAACAGACCTTGTAGAGATTAAGACGAATTTTCGTGCTTTCCGGCGTTTATGCCATACCTATTACTGGAATCAAGTATAAAACAGCTCACATAATAGGTCCCATTTAAATGTAATAATGATTTGATCCGTGGTGCTTTACAGCCGGAGAAGCCGGCTGTAAAAGTCTTTTTGCGAGGTTATTTACCTCTTTATTTCATTGTTTTATCACCGGTATTGCACGGAGGGAAGTGGACAATAGTTTATTTCCAACTCCTCCTATTAATTTAACTTTCTGATTGATTTCGTTGCGTGTTAAAGACAAGTTAGACATTCCCGGAGACTCGCCGAGCTTCAATGCTCGGTGACATTACATTGTGTGCCACTGTTGATCCTGGCTTACAGCAGTTGCAGTGGTGGGTGTGGGGGCGGGACAGTCTCCTAAGCCTTAATGATTCTATTTAACGTAATAGACCAACGTCAATAATTTTATGATTTGATTGAATAAGAAAGGTAACCAAAACATAGTTCCTTATAATCGATTATTTAAATTATTGCGATGAAATATGTTCAAAATGTGTTTTCTAGCGAATGTTTGATATTTGTTGGTGTATTGGAATAATCCTCCACAAACTGCTTGTATTAAAGTATTAAAAATTACATAAAGTTTTGTTACGTGCACTTCGAACCTGCTCTTCAAATAGGCCGATTTAAGTTTAACACGAGGGCAGATGATGACAGAGAAGTTGCTGAAGTAATGTTTTGAGTGATTTTAACGTCTAGTAGAATGTAACATTTATAACTACTAAGATTGAGTATATTACAATGTTCATCTCATATTATTTTTGGCCTGAAAACCGTCAGTTGGTTTAAAATATATATTTACCACTAGGCTAGCATGGTGGACAATATGGCCTTACCACTCCCAGTCGAACTCTCGATTGTAGAGAAGGCTCGTGGCCTGCAGTGGGATATAAATATGGGCTAACACAGATAAAGGCATCAAGCTTCAATTAGTGTGTTCCTAAGTGTTCTCACGATGTAAGCGAATTCCCCAGCATTAGATTCTTAAACTCCAGGGAAATAGATTATGAAGGGTTTTGAGCGTTAATGTTAACAATATGGATGGCGGATAAGAGAAATTATGTAAGGGGCTTAAAAAGTTAACAGTAAGTTGCAGTATGTATTCTTGACATTAAACATTGATTATAATTAATTATTAATATGATATTGAATTATATTAAAAATACATATTTTTTAAATATTTTATTTTAGTGGAATATTTACTTAATTTACGTTCGCATATAATCTAAATGTTTTTGTAACGACCGCGACAGATGAATATTTGGTGGAGCGTCGCAATAATGCTTCATATAATAGTAATACATCCAGTTCTGATTTAGAATGCATGCACGGTGAGAATCCGCTGCAAAAACATTCGTTTCTACAAAAATATATATTTGTTTATCGACAACATAAATTTCACCGTCGCGTCGCCTTTGTTTCTGTGTTCTAAAAACCTAGTAAGGTTTTTCAAACAGCAAGCAGCAGTAGCTGTCTAATAGAATTTTAGAACAGTGTTACAGAACACAATCTTTATATGTTGTAAATGTCACCTTAATACTAAGGGCTGAAACTGCGTTAAGCGGGTGCCCGCGACGGGTAACCGTCGCGCGTCTCCTCGCGTGGACACGCGGGCGGGCTCCGTGAGAACGCGACGGTCCCCGTCGCGGGTACCCGTCGCGGAGACCGGATTTACGCAGTGTCGCTGGTTCAATTTTAAAGGTGTGCATGTACAGTCGTGTCGATGGAGAGCCTAATATATTATTACATAGCAAAACGACGACTAGCAAAAAAAAAACGACAGCCAGTAAGCCCGTTTATTGAATCTAGGTTGCTAGGCGGAGAATTTGTTATAAAGCTCAGTAAATTAAGAGAAAATGAAAACTCATTTTACAAATATTTTAAAGTTTCGATACCGGTCTATGACGAATTATTTTCGAAACTGGAATCATATTTGAAGGTCAACAATTTAAGGGTAAAATCTGTATCAGTCATATCACCAATGAAAGGCTGGCAATAAAATAAAAAAAATATTTATTTTTGCTCAAGTATTATTCATCATCATCATATTCTCAGCCACAGGAAGTCCACTGCTGAACATCGGCCTCCCTCAACGGTCTCCGCATCGACGATCGAATCGATTGGAAGCGGCCTGCATCCAGCGACTTCCTGCAAATGTAGCCAGGTCGTCCGTCCATCTTGTAGGCGGGCGTCCGACATTTTGCTTGCCTGTACGTGGCCTCCACTCTAGAACCTTTCGGCCCACTGCCACTTCAACTTGCTAATCCTTTGGGCTATGTCGGTAACCTTTGTTCTCATACGGATCTTCTCATTTCTGAGTTGATCTCGTAGGGAAATACCGAGCATAGCCCTCTCCATCGCTCGATGAGTGACTTTGAGCCTTCTAATGAGGTCCAAAGTGAGAGGCCACGTCTCGGTGTCGTATGTCATCACCGTCATGTTACCGCTGGCGGACACCGCACGCTGTACCGCGCGTGCCCCCGCGACGGATTCCGACGCACGGAGGTGGGCCCCGCCGTGCGGGTGCGGGACGCGCGTCCCCGTGCCGGACGCCCGCGCGGATCCCCGCGAGGGAGCACTTTTGTATGAAACCGCGCGAGTGCCCGCTTAAATGGACGGTAGACGCCGATGACCTTGCTCGAACGGGCGGAACCAAATCTCATGCACCGGCGCACGCCGGCGACGACGTGCGAGCGAGCGCGCTGCCTTATACCTATTCATTCATTATTTCGCTGCGGACAAAACGATATATTCGTAGTGTTATTTCACTCGATGTTCCCATCGAGTACAGTTAGGAGCAGTTGACCGTAGTGTATAATTAATTCACTAACAAACATCACAGCTATCGTGGCAGAATTGCTCAAACGCTGACTGTTAAACGAGAAGACGCGGGTTCGGTCCCCGCACTTGTAGTTCGATTTTTGTGTTTACTTATTTCATCTATATATACCAGTATTACATTTTAGATTTTTAATATTTTTATTTTTGTTTTTCTTTTCTAATATTATAAAGAGGATAGATACATTTATATTTTTGGATTTTTATTTACAATCAAACTCAAAAATTACTGGACCGATTTAAAAAATTATTTCGATTTTCGAATGGTAATTATCCGGGAATAACAGAAGCTATATATTTACCTGAAGGGGTTGAAATAAGGGTTTAAATGGAAAATAAAAACTATTGAAGATTAATTTTGTAATTCATATTAATAAATATTTAAAAAAAAATATCTCGAATGGTTTTTATTTTTCATTTCAACCCTTATTTCAACTCCTTTAGCCAAACATACAGCCAATGTTACTCCAGGATAATGTTGGATTCGAATGGTGAAAGAATTTTAAGAAATATTCAAAAATCTAAAATACAAAAATGTAAAAATACACATGTTACAAAAATGCAAAAAATGAAATGTTTCTTCTATAAAATATTATATAGGTAAGACAGATAGATGAATTTATAAACAAAAACAATTGTATCGATGCGGGGATCGAACCCGCGGCCACTAGTTTTTTAGTAGGCGTCCAGCCAGCTGCGATACGGGCCCCTCTCCTTTCCCCTCCGGGGTGTACTTAAATTTTCAAGAATAAAAAATGCGAAAATAACGTATGTGGGGCGTGGGTTCGAACCAACGTGTCGTAGCATCAATCACGAAGCGAGCGGTCAATCCTTCGGGTCAACAATGCTTACTTCCCGGTGACCAAATTACCGGTAACTATATATTATATTAGTGCCTATTTTGGTGTTAAAATGTTACCTACTATTTAAAATATGATCGGAACATAACAATTCATTTATTTATATGTTGGGTAGGTCTCTCATAAGTTGCATGAAATTCAATTGAAATATTAAAACATCGCACGATACTTATATTTTGCTATGTAGGTACAATATTATGATCGTTAACTTTAACAAAACAAATCTACTATTATAGCACAGTTACTTTCTACTAAGAGCATAAATAATAATTTTATAAAATATGGTAGAAGATATTTTTCAAAAAAATATCTTCAATGACTTTTATTTTCCATTTTAACTCATGTCAACCCCTTTAGCCAAATATATACAGCCTATGTTACTCCAGGATAATGTTGGATTCGGATGGTGAAAGAATTTTAAGATCGGTTGAGTAATTTTTGGTTTATTCATAATAAACAAAAATCGAAATATTCAAAAATCTAAAATACAAAAATGTAAAATATATATGTTACAAAAATGCAAGAAATAAAATGTTTCCTATATAAAATATTGGGTTAGATAGTAGATAGATGAATTTATAAACAAAAACATTTGTTTCGATGCGGGATCTAACCCGCGGCCACACGTTTTTATTTGGCATCCAAGCAACAGCGCCACAGTTGTAGTGACGCAGTATAGTGCGGTCTAACCGTAGTAATCATTTACTACGGTTAGACCGGCCGTAACCGTTCTCAATGAATGTGTCGAGCGAAATAGCAATATTAAATTTACGTTGATATTGCGAAGACAAGCGACATAGGTCCGTTTAGCACGGCGGTTCGTCCCGCACTGATTTGTTGGGCGACAGCGGGGACGTGCTCGCGATTTAGAGTATCGATAATGTGAAAAAATTCGTTAAAAATAAATGAGACAGAAATTAGAAAAAATAAAAAGAAGGTCCCATCCGTCTTGCATTTCTTAATATCCTAATAATAATAAAATAATCCTAGTGCTCGTAGCTTAAGAGAAAAAACGTTGTAAATGCGAAAACAGAGGTCACTTTGCAATTTTATTTCAAGTACTTTTAATACACTTTTAAGAATTCTGAAAAGAAGGGAACATGCTCCATATATTGTAGATCAACATTTTTAGAAGACCTAATAATAAAGATCACCAAGAAAAAACGTTGTGAAAAAGGCCATTTCACATAGCCCCCCTCTTAACGCAGTTTCAGCCCTAAAGAACATGACATGAACATTTTTATGATGTTGTTGAGTGTCGCCGGCAACTGATTAGAACTAACGTGTTGACGGTGTGCTGTGCTGCCGGGCCGGCGGCTTCGGTGTGTAGTGCGCTTAAGAACTATATTATGCATTTTAAATATTGTTTCCCGACGAAATACGTGCGATTAGCGCTTAACCGGAATAGAGTAGCAGATATTAAATACAGAGACCAACTTAAAATACATAGTCTTGCCTACATTTATAGTCACAAAGCAAACCATTTTTATTTTATTTTATGTAACATTTATTTATTTAACAGGGTTTTAGTAAAACGTACATTCATGTAAAAACAATAAAAATAAATAAATATTTATTCGAAGTGGGCTCTATTGGCTGCAATACAGTCCTTTAAACAAATGCGGTCAGTACTCTCTCAAACTGACTTTAATTCATAATCCAGTGGTTCAGGACTGGATAACGGTCAGTCTACAGTTGTGATGAAATCCGGAATATTCGTTTCTGACAAAGATTTGGTGGATCGAACTTTATGTCCCGGCGCCGAGTCTTGCTTAAAGGGCCATTCTTGGTTTTTGAACAGGGTGTTGTTAAGGGGGCTTAAATACCTTGTCAAAAATGGTATCTTGATACACTTGTGCGGATGTGTTGGTACCTTTAGCTTTCGTGGTCACGGGGCGGACAGCTGTAAGCTGTAAAGTAATCCAAACGTCGGGAAGTCAAAAATGTAAAAAATTAAACTTAATTCGCGATAAAATCCGTAAATAATAGTTTTATTTCAATCACAAAATATTTTATGAAATATTGGCGTGAATATAAGAAAACACGATAAATAATCGTATGAAAATGAAATATTCCAAATTCAAAATAATATTTTGTTTATTTTTAATTGAAACAGTATTTAGAGCGTATACACCTTGCGCGCAAAGTCAACTATAGGTATTTCTTCGTTAATTTCACGCACACATAAGCGACCAAAGCTGTGTGCGTAGAGCTGCCGCGTCGGCTCGCTATACAATCGGCTCAAACAACTTTGATCCGTGCGCTTCAAATATTCAATTGAAATGTAACTGTAATATAATATCATAAAAATATTTTATTTGCATTATTTAGTAGACAAATATTACTGTGCAAGCAAAGAATAATACAAATTTAGATAGTAATCATACTTTCGTTATTATTACATTGTTAAGTTGCATTCAAACACTGAGTTCAATCAGTAGACACTACGGACGTTTTATTAATCATTTCGTGTTCGAACACATAAATAATGTTAGGGGCCTTACAACCCCTTACAATTACGAAATATATTTAATTTTATATTACAATACATAACATAATTTAGCCTCGGAATTACATCCCATTATATTACCTGAAACATAATTTATACTCACTACAAAATCATTGTAGGTAATAAAAATAATTAAATATTTTACTACCAAAGTACTAAGATGTGGTAATCGCAGTCCGCGCGTGGCTATTTTTACTACGTACGGCAAAAATCGACTGCGGCTAGGCCGGAGCGACGAGCGATACGTCCTCCCTCTAGAAGGCCTTGCGGCGGTCTGATTTGATCCACGTCGGACAGCGTGTTTTATAGTGGTTTTTAAAATATTTGTAGAAAACATGAAAACTAATTTTGTTGAAATATAAAAATGGTAATTTATTGATAAGATGTTCTTCTATTATAATATGCAATTGCTATAAAAAATTATGTACGATAAGTTGGTGAAAAAAAATATGTTCTTGACGAGAGTTTCTGAATAATTTCGCATTGTTTAAATTTTTATTTTTCAGGAACTAAACACAAAAAGATTATTTTTCTCAGCAAAATCCCTCCATAAGGGTCTTATTAGTCTGATAATATTTTTATTTTCATCTTATATTTAGTGATTTCGGATATCTTAAGCTTCTAAATTGCCATTTAAAGCCTAAATAACGAAACTTGTGTTCAGTAAACCTTATAGTACTCACAAATTATCCATCAATCTATAATGTTTTCCACCAAAATCCCTAGATGACAACCTTTTCTAAAATTAGTAATAATTATTTTTCCTTTAAATTGTTTATTGGTGGCTATTAACTCATTTGAAAAGTCCTGTTTTTAAGCCAAAAAGCGCGTGCAGGGTATAAACGCTCTTAATGGCCTGACCAAGTATATGCAGTCTCACAACGTTTGCGTACCACTATGACTTGCTTGATCTATTTTACGTCATTAGGCCTGTGAAATTAGGACAGGAGTTCGAGGGTTTCTTTTTTTTAGATATCGGACGTGTTGCTTTTACTGTTATAGTTTGGTCTATGCCCTGTTTACCAGTTTATCGTCTAGATCTGGGGCACGCTATACCGGGTATCTCAAGACTGCTACCGAAAACGAAGCCGGGTGGTAGTTTTAGTGGCTACAAACACAATGCAATTAAAAATTTCGCCTAGAAACGCGACAATATTTTTTTATGATTTTTTAAATATCGTCATTTTTGGGTGGTAAAACCATAGTTTTTGCTAAAATAATAATTTAAACTCTTTTATACCTTAGAGTATTTATAAATAAAAGGGTATATACTATTATTTTAGGAAAAAATGTATTTACCACCCAAATATGGCCATAGGAAAAAAATAACAAAAAAAAATTATCGCTTTTTTTTGCAACTTTTTCTGTTGCATTGTGTCGGAAGTCGCTTAAACTACCACCCGGCTTCGTTTTCGGTAGCAGTCTTGATATACCCTGTATACTGTTATTAATGTAAATAAACTTAAAAAATAAGAGCTTGGGTTGTCTTAAAAACATAAAAAATGCACACTCCCGTAGCTAATATAGAAAATAAATATTTGGTAAAAAGTCGAATACTCTCGTTTAACCTTGTTTTGTATGACATGTTTTGTATATTGGTAGGGATAATTTTTATCAATTTTTATTATTGCTTATAGAAAGGTAAACATTTTAATGCCTTTAAACAAATTCTCTCATTATACCATACAGAGAGTAAACTTATAATTTTCATCATATTAATGACAGCCTCCATGGCGCGGTTGGTTGGACGCCGGCTGTGACATGAGAGGCCGCGGAATCGATCTCCGAACCGGACAAATGTATCTGATTGTTGGGTGTTTTTATTTATTTATTAACGAATATTTTTACATCAGTAATTCCAGCCGGAGCGCTCCAGACAGAAAGCGGTTTACATACGTTGGCAGTTTCGGGGACTGCTGGAGGCGGTGCTATTGTTCAATACGCGACCAATCAAGACGGACAATTTTATGTTCCGGGTTTGTAGAATTATTATAATTATTATTTGATAAAAAACGTTGATCAATTATTTTACGTTTTATTGAAAAAAATGAATAAATCGTACTATCATTGTAGGTCCAATGCTAGAGGATCAAACGCGCAAACGAGAACTACGACTGTTAAAAAATCGCGAGGCTGCAAGAGAATGTCGTCGCAAGAAAAAAGAATACATCAAATGTCTAGAAAACAGAGTCGCGGTGCTCGAGAACCAAAACAAGGCCCTCATAGAAGAGTTAAAGTCGCTAAAGGAGCTATATTGCCAGCAAAAGACGGAATGAGGTCCAGCTGGCTAACTGGGTGCGCCGCTGCCCGGCCAGTGCTCCCACGCTATGGCACAACTACGAGTCCGCGTACTGCTGACTGGGTAATTCTTTGTAAACTACTGTTTTCGGTGGAATGACCAACTACAACTACACTTTTGTCGATACCTTTAAACAAGAATGTTTAAAATTGTTTCTTTACGGTTGGTCCGGAATAGTTGCGTTTTCATGTAGTATTGTTAGATTTGATAATTATGTTTAATTGTTAATTCGTTTTGAAATTTTCTGTTGTTGTTTTTAATATCAGTTTACTTGAAGTTGATATTTATGCAGTATGTGGAAGGCAATATAATGTGGGCATGTGATTTGTGTCGTACACTCAACTGTTTATTCTGCAGATCTACAATAGCTTGTTCTGTTGACTTGCAGACCTGTTTTATCACATCAGTTGTTTTTTTTCTTAAGAAACGCTATTGACTTAGGTGCCATTACGGGGTTTGAAGATTGTTATAATTTGTGAAGCAATATTTGTAAGTTGCTTAAGTTTTTCCGTTATAATACTTGCCGAAGTCCTTGTGTATTCGTTTGTTCTGAATTTTAACGTTTATACTTATTATATGTCACACATGTCTGTGATTGAAGACGCTGAAGTGATAAGAGTACCCTATATAAGTTGACTAGTATTTTTAACACCATACAGGGTGTTTGTAATGGATAAGCCAAAGTTAATATTTTTAGTTATTTTGTGCAATAGCCATATTGCAATGTACAGTTTTACTATCTCTTTCTATTATTACATATGAACGAATAAATAATTAATTAAATGGAATTTTTGTACATTGTGTATAGATACGACAGATAATATGTAAAGAAATGTATAAAAGAGAATCTGTATATATACATATATTTTATGTATTATTTTGTGGACAGTGGATGAGAAAACTTGTTATGAGACCCATTCAAACATTATGTTTTATGCACCATTTATTTAATAACTTACTAATATGTTTATTCAGTTGATTAAGATTCCGTCATAAAGAAAATAAATATTATATCACCATTTTGGTACAAAAATCTTTTTTATAAAGGGGTTGGAAAAATCATTAATAAATGTCATTAAAATTTTATCAAGTCATCCACGAAATTTGTTATTTATATTTTATATGAAATGTTTTGTAAAAGGGTAAATTTAGTTGACTACGAAGATTAAGATACTTTTCTGATTTCGAGGACGCACCTGTCTGCAGATAATTTGACTAGTAGCGGTTGACTATATCTCCACTTCTGAGTATCTTCGAGATTAGAATTGTATCTTTGATATAAGATTTTATAAATACTGCTTTCCATGATTGATGTAGGCTCATGAATATTTAACTGATTTGCCACTGTCATAATGTTGTCACTAATTGAAATTTAGTCTTGATCAATCATGGAGTGCATCATAGGATTATTGATAGACATTGTGGAAAGTGCCTTTAAATTTAGAAAGAATAAAGTTTATACCATCATAGCTCTTTACGTTAACTTAATGCTATTTATAAATATTAATAATATTAACTGTTTGATGTAATATGGTTTTATCATTTCCTTGGAATCCTAATTCTTAATACAATAAATGGATATACGATATGTAGCGTGAACTAATAAGCAGCATATTACATTATTTTAAAACTAAAAGTCCGTTAACTTGCAAGTATAAGTTGCTAGATGTTGCTAGCAGCTTTGCTGGCGTTCTTAATATTATGTGAGAACATTTTTGTTCCTAGAAATCAGATTTCTTTCTGCATGGTACCACAGATTTATGGTACCCTATTGCTGTATAAAAGTATTCATGTGTTGCACATTATCGTGCAATTTAGTTCGCACGAACGCCGATTTAGTTACTTTATATCACCTGGAAACAATATATTATGGATCAAATATGTATTTCGTATTGATCGAATTAGTAGGTATTGGGTATGAAAGTATAACAAAAAAAAATGGTTTCAGATTTATGATATCAGTAATCCACACAGGATAAGTACTATTGCTACTACTATTTTTTCAAGTTCAATTATTCTTGGAATTATTCAGTTGGTTGATACTCAGCTGCAAAATAAGCGATTGCAGGTTCGAACCCCGGATCAAGTGAAATGTTTATGCGGCCCATATATTTGGCGGTGTTGTTAGATCGAGATACAAGTCTCTATCGTCAGTTAGAACCAGTAGCGGATGTAGGATTGACGAGGTCCTGGCCGGGACTTCTACGGCGCCCTATAAGTTCTATCCAAATCCTGGCATTCGGCGCCCTAGGGCCGTCACCCAACCGCGCCCAGCCCTAACATCGACTGTGGTTAGGACTGTGTGTGGCTGTTGGATTTATTGATCCCAATCCAATATATAACATTTTATAATAAGCAATAGAACTAAGATAATAAATACTACTTTTATAGACATATCTTGGTCAGGCTGTCAACTCTATTGAAGGTTGACTAAAGATTTCCGGTGACCGGTTGGAAGCGAGTTGCAATAAGTATCTTCATAGGACCAGCGCTCAAATAGTTAATCAATCTTCACAGTATATAAAAAGAAAAATGAATGAAATTATGTAATAATATAGTTTCTTAAAACTACTACAATAAATTATATAATTGGTTTACACCTTCATAGAATTTAATAGGTGATAATCTGAATTAGGTAAAATTAGTTAGAGGATCAGTGAACATTAGACATGACTCCAGAGCATTGCCATGACAAGGCAAACAAAAAAAACTTAATGAGTGGAAATAAATTATTAACTATACACCAACAGTATGTACTTATGTGTGGCTAGATTTAATAAGTAATCCAATCTAATTGAATATGTTCAATAAATATGGTTTTCCATCAGAGACCCTGCTCTATAACGACTTGCTGGTTAGAGAACTTGCTACAAATACTTGACTTAGTAACATCCTACAGTTTATAAGAATAATGCAGGGAGAAAGTATAGAACTCCTGAGAATGATTGAATGACTGATAAATGGGAACCAAAGGTAATTGTCAGAATTTCTCAATGAAACATTTAGAGCTTATTATGCTCAATTACACCTCTGCTCTGTTCCACCTCAATGAAATTAAGGTCTTAATGCAGATAAGCATATACATAATAATTTCTGCCTGTTATGTTGTTAAAAATAAAACAAACCCCAAACAAAATATCATATCAGACAAAAAATCAAATCAATTTATCAATATTTTTCCATATATGAGTTTATTGAAATAAAGTATATAAACAATAAGAAATTTATTAGACATTGGATCAGGACAATAAGTTTGAAATTCTGTGTAAAAATACACATGAAATACAAGGAATAGACTATTAGGCTATTGACTTAAGAACAACATATTATTAAATACACTTTTGTTACTTTAAAAGTTTTGTCTCTTCACTTTAACAAGTTTACTATCTTGGAATAAACTTTAATCATCAAAATTTTGTGATAGTAAAAAATTAGCTGCAAGATTTTCATTTTTTTCACAAGCAAAATAGGCCTGTATAACCATATGTTCTGGAAACCCTAGCGCCTTTAATCTCTCAATCGCAGCTTTATCCTGAGGTGAGACTTGAATCACATTTTGTGCTTGCTGTGGTTGCACTTCGGCTGGAACATCGTCAGCTGCAGCTCCACTGGCTGGAGGATTGACAGGCTCATTCAACATTCTCACAAATGCTTGTTGATGTTGGCTGATTACTTGCAAGAGAGCAGGATTTGTTTCGCTAATTTGTTGAAGCACTGCATTCAATAAGTTAGGGTTCTGTTGAATTACTGCACGCATTTGCTGGAATGGTGGTTGATCGCGTAAAAAGCCCAGAGGATCTTCCTCAGAACTCTCTTCACCCTCCTGCTCTTGTAATAAGTCTTCAGGTATACCAGTTATTAAATACTCTACTGCTCTCTCCCGATTGTTGAAGGATGCACGCAATGCCTGTTCCACTTGTTGTCTGTTGTAGCCCATATCCATGATACTCTGAACCGTAGCCTCGAAGTCGAGGTCGCTTGCTGCGGCAGCAGGTGTTTCAGCGGTACGTTCGGGCTCTGGGGCGGGTTCTGGCGCTGGTTTGGGTGGTTCCGCAGTCGTTGCTTTACTTTTGCCGTCGCCGCTTTCAGTGGAAGCACTTTCACCAGCTTCAGGAGCGGAAGTTGAACTTGCTTGAGTTTCTGACACTTTAGGTTTTGTTACCATTATAACAATAAATTTCTTTTCATCAATATTGTAGGTACTTAGCTTATTATCATCCAGCAAAATCTTCCCCGCGTAAATAAGTCTTTGATTCTCAGCGGCATAATCTTTACCTTTTTCGACTTCAATTTTTAGCTTAAGTGCTTTGACAGATTCCTCAGGATCTATTTCGATTTGAAAAGTTTGTTGTTGTAATGTTTTAAGCGTTACCAACATTTTGTTGAGCGTTCTTGAAAATTTCTGATGAATCAGTAACTTTTGTCCTAAATTACGAACTGAATTCTGACTCGACAAAATTATGCAGTAAACATAACCTTTTTTACATACAGTTCGGATAAACGCAGTATGTGACACCAAAGCACGAATTAAAAAAAAGTTTTATTTTTATGTAGCAACTTAAAAACTCAAAACATTCCACAATAATCATAAAAAAATGTTTAATGCATATTATTTAACAATCAAATTAAAAAAAAAAACAATTGTTATCAAATTAATTTAATAATGTACTCTGTGGGAAATAACCACAAACTGCAAAGTTCTTCTGTCTGTGGCCTAAAATATTAATTTACATTATTGTAAAACAATAATGTAAATTAATTTTATTAAATGACAATGTCACGAAATACATATTGATTTAAATAAAAATTGCAAATTACCATAATAACGTTATTTTATGTAATTTGAAATAGTTAAATTTGTTAACAAGGTACTTTTACAATATTTTTTTATTTATCTTTGGCGTAATTCAATTTCCTTCTTTCAATGATTAAAGAATAGAGGGGATGAAACATAAGGTCACGTGACGCGTACCACTTTGATTCACAAACATGGCGGCGGCTCCGCCCCTAAAAATAGTGATACGCTAGTACCAAATTTTTTTATCGATATCGATCATCAACAGTGGCATACGACTAACATTAATATAACATTTTTAATTTTTGCTTTACATGTCAATTGAGTATAAACAGGGGATTTTAGGACTTGACAGTCAAGTCTTTAAAAACTAAATCTGATAATAATAGGTCAATGTTTTGATATTTTTTTCATGCTATGATTTATTTGATGGGTAAGTTTTACCTGATGATTGGATTGGATTTGTCAAATAATACACACGTGAGATAAAATACAACTTTATTAATAGCTAGAATTCGGTTGCGACTTCGAATATACCACACTTTTTTCCTTAAGCACCAATTTTCACCATGTCAATATTTCTTTTGCCAAATTATAACTAAAATCTAAAAAAAACAGACATTTAGCAAACAACAATGAAAATATGTACACTAAACTAACAACTTAAATATATAAATAGAAATAAAATATCTACACAAAATTAACAATTAAAATGTAAAAATAGAAATTAAACAATTAACTAAATAAACACAATTAACTAAATAAACTGACATTATTGTGTTCTGTGACATGAACTATTGTAATTTTAAATGGCGATATAAAAAAAAGAAAAAAGAAGACAGTTCGTGTTGCTGACGAAGTTTCTTGCGCCACTTCTTCTTCACAGCTACAACACGTTCCGAAGCAGTGGTAGCAGAAATGAACAATCCAAAAGATCTTTTGAAAGACTATTTGCATAAATAATAATAATAATAATAAATCTTTATTTCATTACAACATGTTTACAACATAATAGCACCCTGACTCCTGAACTAGGAAGCCCTGTATAACAGAAGTCAGTCTCTTTCGACAATTATTTATTTAACAGCTGCTTTATATAAAAAAATATGAAACTCGAAAAAAATAAAAATAATTAAAAGACTTAATAAACTATGTAACAACACTAGATCGCCAAATGAAATGAACTTAAACTATAAAGAATATTTTGATTTTGAATTTGAATAAAGGAATTGTAGCGGACATCGCGAACGAAGGCAGGAAATCAGCACTAGAATAAAAATATTTTTCGAATAATTCAATCAAACAAAAAAAAACATAAGGTACATACATACATAAACATACAAGCGGTGAATAATGTGGACTATAGATTTTAATTTATGTATAAATATTGACTGCCTCAGTGGCGTAGTTGTATTATGGTACGGTTACAAAGCTGAGGTCTCGAGTTCGAATCCCGGGTCGCGCAAAGTGATATCGGATTTTTCTATTCATTATCAGCACAGTCAGGAATTTGTGCCCAATATAGCGATAGGCTCGCCACCCACAACATCGTAGGACGGAACATACAAGGCGAAATAAATAAATAAATAAATAACACCCAACAGTCACATACATAGTCCTGACCCCACATTAAGATCGAGTCTTGTGTCGTGGGTATCAGGAACTACTAGAGACTTTTCGGTCTCACAAACACACAGACCCGAGAGAAATATTTGTGGGCCGCACAAACATTTCTCTCATTGCGGGGATCGAACCCGCGGCCTCTCGATTCACAAACGGCGTCTTACCGCCTGCGCCACGGAGGCTGAAATGTGGGTGTCCTGGTTGCACCTCTGCCTACCCATTCTGGGAAAAAGGCGTGAGTTTATGTATGTATAAATATTAATATTATGATAAATAACAAAACTAATAAAAATGCAACTGCTACATAAACAATAGTAATATGATGTATTAAACATTTTGATTTTAGTGTGGGGTCAGACTATGTATGTGACGGTTGGAGGTAATTATTTCTTGATATTCCTAAAAATATACTTATACTTTACAATTATCGTTACTTTTTTAGTCGCCATAATGTAAACATATGACCAACTAATACTAATTTACATGTTACAACCGTTACAAGGTTATACCTGTCGAGACAAACACCCAGTTGCATCTAATACATTTCGTTCATTATTACGTTGCACCATTCTTTGCTAAAATCAAAAATACCTATCAGGATATTTAATACATACCAAATAAAATAAAATAACATAGGTAGATTTTTATTGCTATTATTTGACTGAGGAAAATCATTATGTCTCACTTAGAATTCAATCAATGAATATGAAAGTGTTGGTTAAGATAAACAATTATAATAATTAATAATAAAATATAAAACTATTTCTGTTCATTAAAAGGTTCTCCAGAACATTAGACAATAGACTACCAATTGTCCAAATTATCTTGCATGTCATCTTTGTTATTGATTAACAGTTGTATTATTAATAGGATTATTAGGTAAAATATCATAATTACTACAATTTCACTTACCGGGAATATTGTTGGAAAGCTGTTTTCTTTTTCAAAATGTAATGAACAAATAAATGTATTTATTGCAGGGTTCCAATAGCTTCCAATTTTTTGTATCCATTTTGTCCTGGTTTATATGTTTATAGGGAATCTAAAAAATATTTTTAATTTCACTTTGTTTGTCGGTCTGAATATATATTTAAATATAAACTATTTTTTTCTTTTTTTGAAAAATCAAAATATTTAAAAATGATAATATCGATATGAATAATTTCGTATCGAATCCACTCATCTCTAAACTTGTGTGTGAACAAACAATGAGGTTGTTATTTACACTACTTGTATAAATAACGCCTAGAAGAGTCTAAAACTTAATCAACAAGATCCAAATACATTTATAAATGATAAAAATAAACCCAAAATGTAAATTTAGCACATATTTGTTAGTATTTCGTAAAAACAGTTACTAACCTATGAAAAGAAATGTTAGGGTCCTTTTTGCTTGAACTTGACTCGAATCCTTTAACACAACACTGAGGCATTTTAAAAACTTAACAACTAAACTAATAAGCAAACTAAACAAACTTAACAAACGAGATTAACCAATGAATAATCCGAAATTCTTTGACTGTGCAGATTTGTTTACTCCGATAGACAGATAACGCCACAGTTTGACATTTCATGCAGTTTTTGGTTTAATAGTCTGTGGTTTCGAAAGCCTAACTAAAATGGCGTCATTTTGGTCTATGGGCGGTCCCAGTGTGGTTAGTGAACAAAATATTGCCATATTCGAAACAAAGGAATTATTATTTGTCTCTTTCATTAAGGGACAAGTCAGCTTTGTGTAAATGAGACAGATACATAAATGTACATTCCGCGTCGATATTCTTAACATAACTATAACTTGACATATATAGCTACATTTGTGCGTCATCCTTTATAATTCTTTTATCATTGCCTTCTTTCCTCTAGTTGTATACGTTTTCAAATATAATGGGAGGGTATTTATCATAAGTTTTAGTATACTAAGTTTATTGAGAATCAGTAGCACAAGCTATTGCACTAATTTTAACATACGTTGTATATATCGTCGTATACGCCGCGCCGTCAGAATTCAAGAAACGGAATAAGTTATTGTAGCCCTTTAGGGCGTGAGGTTTAGTTATTTACTATTTCATATTTTTATCTGATCTTTTATATCAACACTTAATTTGGGTATTTCGCCATTATAGTATACAAAAATATACGGTGAATAATAGAAATAAAACCGTTACATACTAAAGTATAAATCTTAATCCTATTTTATTCGTAGTTAGCGGTTGCCGGTTGGTATAATTTATCAGATCTGCAGTCAAAAAATATTATCAAACATTTAACAAGTTGGTAATTAAGTTATAGAAGCGATCATAACACATGAACTTACTGGAAATCGAACTATCGATACATTTTTTTATTTATCGACTTATGCCTCATCTCTCCAGTGAAGTCCACGAAACCGCGCTGCAACCCGCCCACCCCCCGCGCAGTTCCCTTCGTTGGCGTGTTCAAACATGGGTTCAAAATAGCAATGTGCAATTCGTTCAATTTTTAAGACCCCGATCAATACTGATCCAACTATGAAATGAACCGGTTCAAATGGCTCGATCAATCGAATGATTGGTTCCGTTTAAGTCATTGATATAAATGAATAGGCCCTTAGTAGAAGTATAGGTAGGTAAACACGTTTAAAAGTTCATATTACCTATTATTTTACACAAAAATATCACTTTTACAACTGAAACACGTGAAAAACAATTTTACAACAAACCTCTATAAAATTGTAACGCAAAATAAACTTTAAAGCCTACCACTCAAAGCATATATTAACCTTGTCATTTACATTCTAACGATTTAGTGTCTGTATTCGTCTCTAAAACCGATGATATCCGAACGTTTGTTTGGCTTGATTCGGCACGACTCGGGTCGGGTCGCACTTCACAGGACGTTAACGGCTCGCGAACCGTTGTTCACGGGTTTTGGTTCTCGGCTCTCGGCTCTCGGTTTTCGGTTCTCGGTTCGTTTGAACCGACGCGATTCTCCTATCGCGATCGATCGAATGAACAAGTTTTATTGTACATAAAGATCGAATCGATCGCGTGGTTCTTGCGAGCTGGTTTATTTGACCCGTTCAATCGCGAACGACCCATATTTAGTTCAAAACAAAACTATCGTAATGCGGTATCTATTGGAAGTGATCTGCTTAATCTCAGGGAGAAATGTGATAAAAATGTACATATTAATTAAATAGTAATCAAGCACTTTTTTAGATCTAGAAAAATTTACTTAATAGCTTTTAGGTTCTAACCTTCTAACCAACTTCAAACAAAAGGAGGAGGTTCTCAATTCGACTGTATGTATTTTTTTTACGTTTGTTACCTCATAACTCTGTACTGCCTGTACTGGATCAACCGATTTTGATTATTCTTTCTTTCATTATAACCTGGTGCTTTTTATTTGGTGTCATAAGATTTGGTGAAGATCTGATGAATATCTTCGGACTTGGAAAGAACTCCTTAAAATTGAGTAGGAATGAATGTTTTCGTTAAGTTCAATATACTAGTTAAGCTACAGTGGAAAAAAGGGGTAAGGGCGAGTCGGAGGGTAAATAAATTAATATAAATAATTCGTTTTTTAATTTCTTTCCGCTGCGGGGTATATAGTTAAATAGGTCGTATCTACCCACACATTTCTTGCATCGGAAAACGTTTTCATGTTTTTTAAATGCTTCAAGCTGAGCTCGTAATTTGGAACTCAAGCAAAAGAATTCACAAATACTTGACATCTTTTTTCTATTTATTGATGTGCGTATTACACTTTTACCTCATAATTATATTGGTATACAATGGTAAACAGTAAAATAATGTAATAATTTATTAATTAGGTTACTGTTTATTCCAAACCGATGTCCCAAACTGTTTTATTATATATTTTGGAAGAAGAGAAAAATTTTGGAAGTATATTGCCTTTGCTTGATGGTATAAATAAAAAATAACGTTGAGCATGTTTGATATTTTGGAATGGTTAGGGAATAATTTTGCACCAATTGCTTTATCAGTATAAAAGTACTATCATTTATGTGGTAGAATACAATATTCATTTATTGCGCTATCGTACACAAACATGACAATTTATATTACATTAAAAATTTAACACTTTAAAACTATTACAATTATTTTACATTAACAAGTTTATCTCTCCGAAAAATCAACTTTCATCCATAATTTCAACGACTTTTTCACCATCATCATTACCAGAACTATCATCGCCAATCTCTAAAACTGATACGATAGGTTTATGGTAGCTGAAGTAAGAAACGAACAGTTTTGATTCGAACCTATTTAAATGTCTAATAAAGACCGCATCAATAGTAGTTTTGTATTTCGTTGTGCTAAGATTGCGATCATTCGACATAGTTAAACCAAATTCATTATTTAAAAATTCAATTAATAGTTGATTTTTATCGTCTGCGAAGTTTATGTTGAAATCTCCACTCAAAATCATTGGCAATTCATCAAAGCTTTATAAACTGACAGCTAACTGACAGCTGTCTACTCTCCATCCGTCTTACGCTTTTCGTCTTACGATCAGGTCACGTGTCCTGACGCGAGTTTAAGATTTTATACCCATTACAGAAAAAGTGCTCAACGCCGCTAAAGAAGTTTTCACTTCAAAAAATATCTGACAAGAAGAAATGTTTAATGTTGCCATACTTAATTTTAGATTGTTTTTATAGAGCCACAAAGTTATCAGTAGGGCAATTCACGTATTATAATAAGTCCAGCTGCAGTGCAGTTGCGGTTAAGTTTCGATCAAAACAGCCCTTTTCGTATTCTCGTAATTTTGACAACCGCTGTCAAATACGCTCGCGTCAAGTTCGCGTCACGCAAACGTTTTAGCGTATTCTACTGCTGCGCGTATATGTCAATCTCAAACAAATTTCATACGTCTGACGTAGAGTTGTGTTAAAACAAGTCAAACTCAATACCTGTTCTTCCTGTTACTGTTCCTTCCAAATAACAGTTCCTAATAACTGTTCTTAAATAACAGCCTGTTATTTTTCAAGTTCGGTTTGCCAGTATGATTGGATACGCGTTGTTATTATTTATGGTTAAAATACTAGGTGCTTCTCGTTCTAGCAAAGGCCTATTCAGATGGTATGAGAGAGACCAACTACGTAATATGTACGTCAACGTTATTATAACAGATAACACGACCTAATTCAAGAAGCATTTTTCAAAGACGACTTCTACGTACATGACTGCCAACTGCTTTTTTCGCATAAATACTAGGTGTGTCTCGTTTTAACAAGTGACATTCGTGTGTACATTAAAAAGAGACGGGTGATGAGAACAGTTTTGTTAATAACAACTGTTATATTTTAAAGAACAGATTAGGTCTGTGGAACAGATATATGTTAACCGTGAGAACAACTGTTATCTGTTATTTGTCTTCTACCTGTTCTTTTGAACTGTTACGATAAATACGCCTCACTCCTAGTCTGACGTACAGTTGACGCGCAGCTCACGCGCAGTTCACGCGCAGCTAAACACTTACAAGAATACCGTTTTGTACCAAAGCGTAAACTTAATTATAACCGCACCGCAACTTGACCGGCGCGTCAAAAAGTTACGTGAATCGCACTACTGGCCCGGTCGGTGGCCAAAACTGGAAACAAAGACGTCATTTGAAATTGTCAATCTAGCTGCCAGTCGCTGACATATCCGCCATTGGTTGTTTACTCAGTGTATTTATTTTTCCTGCATTATTTAAAACTAGTGAAAAATGCCGAAAGCTTTAAAAAGTGATGCGATGAACGTTATACTTCAGGTATTAAATTTTACGTAGGATGATAAGCGTCTTCCGACATCAATAATACCCTTCGAAAAATTGTATTAACGCGTAGCTGCCACCAAAGGTTTGTGTTGTCAGCTTTATAAAATAAATTCCACGAAAACAGAATTATGTACGTACTAGTAGAATATAATATGTAAGTACATATCATAAACTAAAATGTTACTTACTCGTCTCATTTTACGTTACGTGCGTGGTGGCCTGTTGGTAAATGGACTAGACGCGGCAGCCAACTTGTTCACGCTGGTTGCGGGTTGGAATCTCAGTTCACACTTCTGACTTTTCGGAGCCATGCTTGTATTGATAAAAACGCGCTATAACGGTGAAGGAAAACATCGTGAGCGATTTATTAGAATTTCTATGGTATGTAAGTCCACCAACCCGCATGAGGCCAGCGTGGTGGGCTATATGGCCTGTGATATGGCCTAACCCCCCGCAATCGTACTCTCGATTGTGGAGGAGAATACAGGTACACTTTTTTAAGGGTTTTGGGGAACGATTTGTTAGAAATCGTGTGAAGGAAAAATAATATGCAGATGAAACTGGTCATTTTCTCGACACTATTGATCGGATTGAAAAATCTTACTTTACCCCATTTATTGCAATATCTATTTTTAATGGCAACACCGAATTCGATTACAGCGACTCTCTGGGTCAGATAACTTTGTGGCTCTATACTGTGGTTTTTACCCATGGACGTATCATCAAATGGACTCGACATTCGAGTTCCACCGTAAGGGACATACACAGGGTGGACAAGAAAACGGTGCACCTGCCAATATACATTGTAGTATATGGTGAAGGAATCTTAATTAAGACGGATTTGCATGGCGCTAGCGAATATTAAGAAAGATGCCGAGAAAAAAAAAAACTAACGTTACATATGCTGACCCTTAACACATTACGCTAAAGTGATTGAACCTTACAACTGAACGGTAGACATTCAACAATAAATAAGCAGAGCTCATTATTTACTTATAAGTCGTGCGATTGTGTACATAACGCTCAGGGTACATAAAAAAGATATTAAATTAATACTGTCAACAGTCACATACATGGGTACTAACCCCACACTAAGATACAAATCTTGTGTCGCGGGTATTAGAAAAATAATTATGGTTCATGGAAATTGTTTGTCTCGGGGCAGAAACCGAACCCGCGGTCTCTCATTTCACAGGCAGTTATTATCAACTGCGCCACGGAGGCCGTCGGTGACTCATATGGGCTGGTTAGTTGTCATTAATGACCACTTAAATAGTTAACTGACCTTGTAATGTAAACCGTAATGACCTTGATATGCAAGGCTGGAAGCGCAGGATCCGCCAAAACCCGCACGAAAACACTGTCACAGTTTGGTAGCACAAATCACTTTTTCTTTTACATTTCACATATAACACAAGTTACATCAAAAGCTATCAAACTGGGTAATGTTCAAAGCATAGTTAAATAATAAAATTTACTCAAAATAACTGAAAACGAATTTACAATAATATGCACACGACTAATACATGCACACGCGATCGCAATCCGAATTCAACTAACAAAAAATAAATTATTATTTTGATTTTTGAAAGATAAAGGCCTGTTCACATTAGATACAAAGCTTTCCTATTTGAGTTCATAATAATTCATGTGAACAATTAGTATTAGTACTGTATCAGCTCATATACGTGCCACTGCAGGGCACGGGGTCTCCAGTGCAGTAAACTAGTGGTTAGTGTTTATTGATTTCACTAATTTTATCTCACAGAAATCTCATATGCAAATTATATGCTATAACGGTAGACGACATATCTCTAGGTATAAGAATTTAGAAGAAATTTTATCATTTTAAAGTAACATTTGTTTCAAAACACATTAAAGTAATGTTAAATACAATAATAAGCAAAAGTAAATAGGCAATTTGTAACTGACTGGATCGGTTGATGACATATTTAAATAATATGATAAGCTCTTGAGCAAGTAAGGACCATTCTATCAGTCCAATAAGATCTTTTTTTAACGTAACTTTTATATCGGAGTAGGTACTTAATCAAATTAAGTTATATCAAGTGTGAACACACCTCAAGATGTCGGTCTTCTTTTGCAAAATGCTAAAAGTTGCCGACAAAGAAATTGCCGCCTTTCGGCTCGCGCTCACAAAGGGCGGCGGCAACCTCAAAGGAAGAATAATCGAGCCGCGTTGGATCCGACGAAGTACACTATGACCGGCGGCTTCCTTTGACTAATAGGGCCGAATTGGGCCATCATTTTAAAAATCTTATTTTTTATTAATCAGTGTCATCAGATTAATTTTTCAATGAATATTAATTATTTAGAAAATTTAAATGTTATGTAGGTATTACCAAAACTTTTCTAATTATAATTAAATTCGCAATCTTACATGATTTAAGCGATGACCAGTGTGATTTCTTGGTGTCTTTCAGTTTGGATTTGTGACACTAAGGAAAATAATGACAAACAAAATAGTCAATCCATACACGATGCAACTGCACCTAAAGTTATTATGTTGTTAATTTATTGACGCTTAAATCTAAGTACGTCCCTGTTTAACTGATTGATTTATTTGAAATGAAACAAAAAATATCCTTTTTTGAAGTTAGAGAAGGATAAATTATACAGCTAAGAGTTCATGACCTTACCCATGTGTAAACAACGGTTAAAGCGAAGTCTAAGAAAGTTTTGATGCTGTTAAAAATGGTTTTCGTGGTATATTTCGTTAACCGTTCAATTAACGACGAAACGAAAAAATACGTATGTGTTTAAATCTTGTTCTTCATCCATTCCAACTGGTTTTATGCGAAAAAGTGGTGATTTAACTTAAAACTTTAAACGGTCATAACTTCAAAACGGATAGGTATTTTCCAAATATTATTTTTTTATTACGATATTAATATTATGCCCTTGTACCCAACTGAGCAAGTGCGCCATTCATTTGCGCTCCCTGTATAAAGTAAAAAAAAAAGCAGGGATTCCAGGTCATACATTTTACCATAAATATTTTATACAGGGTATATCAAGACTGCTACCGAAAACGAAGCCGGGTGGTAGTTTAAGCGACTTCAGACATAATGCAACAGAAAAAGTTGCAAAAAAAGCGACAATTTTTTTTTGTTATTTTTTTCCTGTGGCCATATTTGGGTGGTAAATACATTTTTTCCTAAAATAATAGTGTATGCCCTTTTATTTATAAATACTCTAAGGTATAAAAGAGTTTAAATTATTATTTTAGCAAAAACTATGGATTTACCACCCAAAAATGACGATATTTAAAAAATCATAAAAAAAATTGTCGCGTTTCTATGCGAAATTTTTAATTGCATTGTGTTTGTAGCCACTAAAACTACCACCCGGCTTCGTTTTCGGTAGCAGTCTTGAGATACCCGGTATAAATAAATAAATAGACCCAACATTCACATTCATAGTCCTGACCATGACACATGATAATCTTGTGTCGTGGGTATCAAAAACTACGAGAGACTTTTGGTCTAACTAACACCCCGATATGAAAAAAATATCAAACTACTCAAATATTTGTCTCTTCTTGAGCGTGCATCGAAACCGCGGCCTCACGTTTTACATCTGGCGTCTAAAGGTAAGCGTCCACAGGTCCGCATCGTAAGCATCGGACATATCGCATGAAACGGATTATAGTATTATTTGTATACAAAGCCATACAAGTGCGTCCACTAGTCCGCACTGTACGGATCGCACTTGGATCGCATATCGGCAATGCCGACACTGATGCTCCGAGAGGCAACTTTTGCGTTGCGTGCCGATGACGTCATACGGAATGGTTTCAGCATGCTTTCAGTTTGTCAACAAGAATATTAAATTTAGCTTGAGACATATGAAAATATCCAAAGAATTTTGTGTCATCATTAAACAAATCAGAAAATAGTGTGGGAATTCTCCACTTTTTTATCTCTTATTGAATATGTCGTGTATCCAGATTTTATGTTTCGTATTTTTTTAAATTTTTTTTTTTGCATTTTCTTCGTCTTCTGCTAACAAACAAGCAATAAAAACTATTTCTTCTTCGCAATCCACCATTCTCACAAGCGCTATCCGCACGTACGATCACTATGAAAATCCTAATGACATCGGCAATCCGATTGCTGGTACTTGCGTCGGCAAATCCGATCGCTACCGATGCAGTGGACGAACTGTGAAAAATTAATCCGTTTCATGTGATACGTCCAATGCTTACAATGAGGACCTGCGGACGCTTACCTTAACCAACTGCGATGAATGATGCGGATAAAGGGCGTCAGTATTAAACAACGTGACATTTCGCAATATTTTCACAAAGGTTAGAAAGCAATAAAGGAAAGATGGCTTTGTATAATTATTAATTCTTATATCATTTACGTAACTCATATAATACACAGCTAGTAATGATAATATACAGGGTATATCAAGACTGCTACCGAAAACGAAGCCGGGTGGTAGTCTAAGCGACTTCAGACACAATGCGACAGAAAAAGTTGCAAAAAAAAGCGACAATTTTTTTTTGTTATTTTTTTCCTATGGCCATATTTGGGTGGTAAATATTTTTTTTCCTAAAATAATAGTGTATACCCTTTTATTTATATATACTCTAAGGTATAAAAGAGTTTAAATTATTATTTTAGCAAAAACTATGGATTTACCACCCAAAAATGACGATATTTAAAAAATCATAAAAAATAATTGTCGCGTTTCTATGCGAAATTTTTAATTGCATTGTGTTTGTAGCCACTAAAACTACCACCCGGCTTCGTTTTCGGTAGCAGTCTTGAGATACCCGGTATACATAGAAACAAACCTGCCGAGTGTTCTATAAATTATAGAAGATCAGAGAATTCATAGTAACGTAACTACTAAGGATAGAATAACATCCTACTTTATTTTATTTATTTATTTTAAGAAAGCTTATAAACAAGTATTTACAATATATATTTTCATAAATTAAGTTCCTAATAACAACCTTCTACAAACGAATCGTAAATAACAAAGGTACAGAAAACCTATTTATACCGGGTATCTCAAGACTGCTACCGAAAACGAAGCCGGGTGGTAGTTTAAGTGACTACAAACACATTGCAACTAAAATTTTCGCAAAGAAACGCGACAATTATTTTTATGATTTTTTAAATATCGTCATTTTTGGGTGGTAAATCCATAGTTTTTGCTAAAATAATTATTTAAACACTTTTATACCTTAGATTGTTTATGAATAAAAGGGTATACACTATTATTTTAGGAAAAAAATACATTTACCACCCAAATATATAGGAAAAAATAACAAAAAAAAAATTGTCGCTCTTTTTTGCAATTTTTTCTATTGCATTGTGTCTGAAGCCGCTTAAACTACCACCCGGCTTCGTTTTCGGTAGCAGTCTTGATATACCCTGTATAGACCTAAACGTTTCTCAAATGTAACAAAATAGAAAAATATACCTACATATTTTTTTCTTTTCTATATCTTAATTAAAATAAAATGATATAGCAAAGTATCGAATGTGTAATAAATACAGCGCTTGTACTTTTTTTAATCATCGGGCTTTTGTCCTGGAATATTGATGTTTCCAAAATACAATTATGCACTTTTAGTTTTCATCCATATCAGGCTCGTGTGTCCTTTCAGCACTCTTTGTTATTCCCCAATGTTTCGGATTCGTTCATCTGTAAAAAATAAATTTAATTATTGAAAGAATAAAATATATGTAATTAATATGTGCAGAACAAAATATAAATTGAAATAACGTAAGGTAACGTGACGCCTCGGGTCAAGACGTGTGTGGATTGGGTATTTATTGCATTGACTTTAAGTTTTGGCACTCAAA
The DNA here is from genome assembly GCA_009982885.2 of Hyles vespertilio. Classification (NCBI taxonomy): domain Eukaryota; kingdom Metazoa; phylum Arthropoda; class Insecta; order Lepidoptera; family Sphingidae; genus Hyles; species Hyles vespertilio. The sequence goes on from CM042813.1 coordinate 12,802,599, forward strand.
GTCTGTAAGTTGTAAACATAAAATCTTTGTTTTTGTTGATGAACACGAATGTTTGTGTCCAAAATAAAATAAATAAAAAATAAAGAAGTATTAAGCTTATTTATTATGTAAGTCCGCCAACCCGCACTAGGCCAGCGTGGTGGACTATATGGCCTAACCACTCTCAATCGTACTGTCGATTGTAGAGGAGGCCCGTGCCCTGCAGTGGGACGTATAGTCCCACAAACTTATCTGACCCGGTGAGGGAGTCGCTGTAATCGAATTTGGTGTTGCCATTAAAAATAGATATATCAATAAAGTGGGTAAAGTAAGATTTTTCAATCCGATCAATATTGTCGGGAAAATGAGTGGACTAGTTTCATCTGCATGTTTTTTTCCTTCACAAGATTTCTAACAAATCGCTCCCCCTTAAAGAAGTCAAAACCCTTAAACAAGTGTATCTGTATCAGCCCATACACGTCCCACTGCAGGGTACGGGCGTCCTCTGCAATCGAGAGTACGATTGAGGGTAATAAGGCCATATCGCAGGCCATATAGTCCGCCGCGTTGGCCTAATGCGGGTTGGTGGACTTACACAGGTACCATAGAAATTCTTATAAAATGGTATGCATACGATGTTTTCCTTCACCGTTTTAGTGTGTGTTTATTGACTATCAATACACGCATGACTCCGAAAAGTCAGAGGGGTGCCCTGAGATTCGAACCCGCGGCCACCGTGAAATGTGGTTGTGGTCATTGGTGGTCCATTTACCAACAGGCCACCACGCACGTAACGATACATTTTAGTTTATGATATGACCTTAAATCTATTGTACTAGTACGTACAAAGTTCTGTTTTCGTGGAATTTATTTTGAAAAGCTGACAACACAAACTTGTGGCGGCAGCTACGCGATGATACAATTTTTCGAAGGGTATTATTGGTATCTGAAGCCGCTTTTCTTCCTAGATAAAATTTAATACCTGAAGTTTAACATTCCTAGCATCACTTTTTAAAGTTTTCGGCAATTTTCACTGGTTTTAAATAATGCAGGATAAATAAATACATTGAGTAAACAACTAATGGCCGATATGTCAGCGACTGGCAGATAGATTGACAATTCCAAATGACGTATTTGTTTCCACTTTTGGCCACCGGGCCAGATAACTTTGTGGCTCTATATATGGGCTGATACAGTAAGCTTGGTGGATTGGGTGCATTTTTGTATTTTTTTCGAATACAGACTTCAAATTTTTGACAATTTATGAAGACAGGCTGCTGGGAGACTGATTGTAGAAGAGGTTTCATTCATTTTCGTCTCAAGGATGAATACTCTGGATTTTTATTATTTAGATTAAATAGATTATAGTTTACCTTTATTTCGAGTGGCGGGAGAGAAAACGGTTTTAAGAAAGTTATAATATGCTTAGTCTTCTGAATGCAATTTTTGAACGAGTGTGTTTACCCAGCTGCCTAATTTTGTCACGTCCTATTAATTTGATCCACAAAACACGCGAAGGTAAACCTTTTGAAAAGTTGAAATAAAATGAATGATGGTTTAATTTACCATAAAACCAGGAAATGCAAATTGTTATAAGCTGGTATTCCGAAACATAATATAATCCAACTAATTTAAAATGATGGTACAAAATGGCGTCTTCTTCGAGTAGTATACAGATTATCATAATAAACAAAGGCAAGATAATTTGGTCGGATAATACTTTTAAAATACGTATGTTTTATGCAAATACATATAATCCTATTTTTCAATGTATTCTATGAAATACTAATTGCAGATGTTAGTAATAATGAACGTCTATATTTATTTTTACTAAATAAAATACACTTACCAATGAGAGGTTATATTTTCATATTATCGTTTAGATCGGCTATTACAGCCAATAATAAAGCAGCACACCATACAGAGTGTTGAAACTGTCTTATAATCAGTTTCAACACTCTTTTACACACATTTTGACCGCAAATATTCGTAAAATACTCAGTAATTCAAGTTTATAACAAACTGCACGTCCTATGCACTTGGCCAACACAATGTCTTCCCAACAAAATTATGTGGAACTATGACAAGGACCACAAATTGTGTTTTGTCACTTTCATTTTTTTGGTTTATGCACAAGTCTAAGGCTGCGGGCACGAAACTAGCGATGGCGGAGCGGTGGCGAGGCGATGCGGCATCGGAGCGGGGCGATGAAGAGTAATATTTCGCGTGGGCACGAAACATGACGGTCGATCAGTCGCTTAGTTATGACAGGGAAATATAGATCAAGTTGACATTGCTGCAGATACTACACATCATAATTATATTTGTTACATTTCTACCTACTGTTTCAGAATAATGGCGGCCATGAAATCGTTTTTCAATAATGCTAAAATAAATGTAATACTGACTTAAAGTAATATAATTCTTACTTAGCGATGATAAGAAAAGTTATCTTTTTTTTGTGAACTTTCGGTCATTTTTATTGCAACCACGACGATACAATTAGGCATTTGTCGACGACTTACAGACCGGTGCGCTGTGACGTCACAACCGTTGCATTCATAGATTTAGTATAAAACATAGATCGGCAATGTGAAAGAGATAGAATAATTTAACTCATATGTTAAAGCGAGATGCATGATGCGACCATACGTTTACACAGAAGTAGCCTGCAGTGACCCAGAGTCGAAATATGTCAAACTAAGCGAGCAACAAAATTCGCTTATTTTCATAATTTATTTGATTTTACAGTAGCTGGTTATATTTATTAAACGTTGTTTATTATAGTGCATTGTGCAGTGCCAAGGTGTGGTTCATGCAGGCGTAAAAATCCGCAATAATTAAAGTTTTCACAGGTACCGGTCACTTTTGTACAATACTATTTTGTGACGATATTATAGAATTAAATGGAAATCCGTGTATACATATCGGTAGAAAAGAATATAGTATTTCATTATATAAATACGCTGAAAGCATCCATTGCGTATAAAAAATAATATCAAATACGTGAATTTACAATAATTTCAACCAAAAGTTGCTAGGGATTGACTGACAGATTCGATCAATGAAAGGTTGTCGATAAAATAGTCGATGACAACACATGTTTCCCTCCATTTTTATGGAGCTATAGTATGTTGTGATAGTGTGCGTTCTTCTTCTTCTACCTGGCGTTATCTCGGCCATTATTATAGTATTCATTCTACAATATTATTTATTACTTTACTTTTTCTCATTTTTTTATATTTGTGGAATAATTATTATAACACTTCATGTGTGTGATTTATGAATTAAGAACCTGTTTCAATCTCTGCCAAGAGGCTGTCAATTTATAATAGTATAACTAGAACATATTCGATATTATAAAATATGCGATACTTCTATGCACAGTATCATCGTCCAAACTTTGAAGCAACATTATCCATTTATCATAACATTAGGTATAGGTTTCAAATTTATAATTATCATAGGAAAAACATTAGTTTAGGTGACGTGATCGAGAAAAGCTTCATAGTTTATTAAATTGTCTCTTTCTTCACCCACAGTAATGCGACTAATGAACATAGACCTTCCACAAGAATGTCTACATCAGTTTGTTGTAAGCTGCCTGCATCCAACGACTTCCTACAAGCTCCTCCGTACACCTCCAACGCGGCCTAGCAGGCGTCCAACACTTCCCAATGTGTTACAAGTCAATTGATTTGAATAAGCATATTTTTTTAACTCTAGTATACATATAGTAAAAATGTGTTTCTTAGACTTACGCGAATGTTACTCATTGAAAAAAACTAATAATCACGAATTTTGTTACAGACTGAGTCCACTCTGTGACTACGAAAGCTGTAAAGTAATCGAAACTTCGCGACGGGAAATTAAAAATGAAAAAAATAAACCGAAAACGCATAACTTTGTAAATTATAGTTTTATTTTATAAAAGTGTTTTTTGTTCTCAGTTTAATTAGGTGGATGTACTATGTAGACATGACAATGAAAAAAATAATTTTGTTCAGGTGAACATAAAGACCCATACAAAACATCTCAAACAAAATGTTTTCAAATAATATGACAATTTATCTTTATTTATTTGTGTGTTTATGTATTGTAATAAACACATCAATAAGTTTCTGTTAATATATAATAAAATGTTGCATATATCCATAACATTTTATTACACAACTACAGGCCGACGGCTGTATCGATATCGATATGATAGTATCGAAAGTGCATGGTACACCACTATATGTCAAGCACATATGTAAACTTCACGCACACAATCGTAAATCAGTTTTGTAGTGCGATTCACGTATTTTAATAAGTTCAGCTGCAGTGCAGTTGCGGTTATGTTTCGATCAAAACAGCCCTTTTCGTATTCTCGTAATTTTGACAACCGCTGTCAAATACGCTCGCGTGAAGTTCGCGTCACGCAAACGTTTTAGCTTATTCTACTGCTGCGCGTATATTTCAATCTCAAACAAATTTCATACATCTGACGTACAGTTGAAGCGCAGCTCACGTGCAGTTCACGCGCAGCTAAACACTTACAAGAATACCATTTTGTACCAAAGCGTAAACTTAATTGTAACCGCACCGCAACTTGATCGGCGCGTCAAAAAGTTACGTGAATCGCACTGTTTGTCGCGCTCAAAATGACACATTGCCGATCTATGTTCTATACTTGTCTATACTACATCTATGGTTGCATTGGTCCGCGGACCACTTTGGTGACAACACTTTTCGTACTCTCCGCCCCGTCCATATATAGGGATTTTTAACTTATACGCCCGTTATAACAGTTGTATAAGTGTATGCCATTTTATACAATCCTTATGCAGTCGGTTAACTTTGTTTAGAGTGTATATAGCCTACAAATTATAAATTATTGTCAGGTCTCATCTCGCGACGTATTTTAATTTAGTGTTAAATATGGATTTATGCATTATTTCGACTATTTTGATATACTTGAGGTGGACGATGAGGAGCGGCAATCCTAAAGATCCCGTTTCTCTGGAAGAAGATGAATTTAGAGGTATATACAGATTTACTAAAAGGTATGTCAAAGAAGTGGTGGACTTGATCCGAGAAGATAAAGAACCGACAAAGAAGGGTAGTGGCTTCTTTGAGGAGCTTCAAGTTTGTACAACTCTCAGGATATAATATATAATGATTGTGCGAGGTGGCCTGTTGGTAAACGGACTAGACGCGACTGCCAACATGTTCACGATGGTCGCGGTTTCGAATCCCAGGGCACACCTCTGACTTTTCCGAGTCATGTGTGTATTGATAGTCAATCACCACGCACTAAAACGGTAAAGGAAAACATCGTGAGGAAACCTGCATACCATAGCGATTCATAAAAAAATCTATTGTATGTAAGTGTAAATGGCCTAACCACTCTCAATCATACTGACGATTGTTGAGGAGGCCCGTGCCCTGCAGTTGGACGTATATGGGCTGATACAGAAGACGTACAAGACGATACAGCTGACACACATGGCATGAGCCAACAATCAATCACTATTGTTTGTCGCCGCGTTGCCATCGCCTTAGCAAGTAAAGCAGCGCAATTTATCTATATACCACGAACACTCGAGGAAGAAGAAGTGAAGGCTAGATTCCTTAGTATTTGTGGGTTTGGACATGTGATAATGCATAAATGATAATGGTGTAATTGCACACGTATTAAAATGTAAAAAGTTGGCGGAGACAATGCCCAGTATTAGACGATCTGACTAAAGCTGCAGGAAGTCGCTGGATGCCGGCCGCTTCCAACAGGTCATTGTGGAGATCCTTGGGGGTGGCCTATGTTCAGCAGTGGACTTCCTGTGGCTGATATGATGATGATGGTGATTTAGAGAATCACGTATGCGATAGATGTTCGGCAATGGACACTTTCATAGACGCTTACTCGGAAATGCTGGTTATGGGCTAAGTAGTTATTTGTTTGCACCTGACAAAATCAATAATAAAATGCATACGAATTAAATACAATGATGTTTTAATAAAGATGACGCATATCCATATTGCGTGATGTTTAAAAACTGTACTGCTATGCATATACATACTTATTTGTTAATACTTTATGACAATTTTAGTGAATGAAACAGATTATACAGAAAGTACGAGACGAAAAGAGATAGCATTGCGCTATCCAAACATAGAATCGAAGCGATAGAAACAGAAGGGTGACGATAAATAAAACAACCTATTTGGTTTTATAAGTATTTAATATATTAACTTTGAGGTTGCTACATGAGTCTACCTGAAACAAATATATTTTTATTTGCTTACAAACTTGATAAAATAAAAAAATAAATTGATTGCCGTTTTTTTTATTAGTTTATGGTAAACATGCAGTGAAAAATGTCTCTTATTAATATTTTTTGTTGTTGTAATGATGACAAGTGATACGACCGCTCGTGGACATAAGCGAAACCAAGACACCTTAAATTACAAAGTAATGCTTGGCATTCACTGCGCTCGCCATCCCGAGACATACGATCTTAAATATAAGTACAGCGATCACTCGGGAGAGAATGTCCTTTGAACCGGAACATAACATGGCATTTAAACTGCCGTGTGGCGGGGGAAATAGACAGGTGGTACCTACACATGCTGGTAACGTATGAGCAACCTGCCACTAGTAAACAACCGATACTACAACCGATAGTGCAGGTTTTTAGGTGGATATATATATTTTCTTGGTTGTATATTTTTATCATCATCATCATCAGCCCATATACATCCCACTGCAGGGCACGGGCCTACTCTACAATCGACAATACGATTGAGAGTGGTTAGGCCATATAGTCCACCACGCTGGCCTAGTGCGGGTTGGCGGGTTGTATATTTTTATTCATAATTAAATGTGCTAAACCAATATTAATCAGTTTTAAAGGCATCCAGTCACGATCCCCTCTTTTTGTCCGGGCTGTGCTTAGTGCATATCCATTTACGTCTCAAAAGCTCATCACGTGGAAATCTGGAAACATTCAATGATATATGTAAATATAGTTATTCAAAATATATGGGGAAGCTAATGTATTTTGTAATGTTCGTGGTTGGATTAAGTTATTTATTATGAAATAATTCATAAAAAATAACTTAATCGTTTTAAATATGATTGAATTAGAAACAAATATACAACTATCCAAATCCATTCAAACTTTCATCGTCAATTTTCTGTATGATCGGTTTCGCTTCTGACTTGTTAATCTATGACGTACGCTTTTTGTCCCTATCGCACTTCACAATCTTTGTATTAGGCGATCCTTCTTACACAATTGAAGGCGGTGTTTACTAATTTAAAATAAAAATTAAATTTTGTGTGGTTTTTATATACTTACGTATGGTAGTAGTATGTGGTATGGTGTAGGTCCAATTTAGTTTCATATTTTTGCACCATTGTTTTAACACTTTTAAAACACACAATTCGACACTTTAGACAATATTTTCGAAATAAATTATGTTGACAGCACTGAGGTCTTCCCTCTGTCACCGTAGTTATGCGACTAGATGAAATTACACCAATTGCCCGAATTTGAACGCCTCACTTTTGAAGTGCTAGTGCTGTGGCTAGTGCGATATCTACGTCGTATTTGTATAATATATCATTGATTAGATATACGAAAAACAACGGTTTGACTTTTTACATTTCTTGCGCAAAATAACAGTTGACGTTTCAATGCGCGTTCAAAACGTGTTCTCTATTTTTCGAGGACGATTTACAGAATGGGAAATAATAAATAAACAATTTTGAAACCTGTATTTTTTAAACTGAAAATATTTTTTTATAAAAAGGAATTGTCGTTGCGCTATTTCTCAAGCCATGGGTAAATAAAATCATGTAAATATAAAAATAAAATCAAAAATAAATAAATGGTGTATTCAACATTTTAAGGTTTCGGAACGGTTCCCAAAATGCTACCAGCAGTTTGTGTCATAACAAATAAATAGTTATACAAGGCTTATACACTGTTTATTAGTAAAGTATTGTATAAGTAGCTATTCACACCCTATCTATTGAATAAGTATATAAACGTTAAACAATTGTATAATATATTTTTATTAGTAAGACTGTTAGAATATGTGATCTTTTGTTTACTTTTTTTGTTTCAATGCATCGGTGCCACTTTTTAACAGAACATTTACAGGGGACTGTGTATCTAGTGTATATTTGATTGAAGAGCATTACTGAAATTAGTTGTTGTTCGCAACGATTTTAAAAATGCTTGTTTGTATTATGACCCGAAGTTTAATCATAATTCAAGATAATATTTTTTATCACCGTTTAGACGAAATTTATTAAATTATTATTTTAGCGCTATTTTCATGGGGAACTCTAAAAGTTAGGAATGGCATATCCTTACATTTTGAATCAGTGAATGCAAGGTACAAAACAAGCATATCTTTTTAAAAAATGATATGAAATAAACTAAAAAATAACTATTTTCCATATTTCCAAGTTGGAAATTATAGCACTTTCATAGAAATTTACATTACCCACTGTTTTACATTTTTTTTAGTGGTCACCTCCCTTAGAAAACTTGTTTGCACGTGAAGTTCAAGAAATAGCGATACTAAACACGAAAGTAGGGAACTTATTCCATACCTTACATGTGTGTGTGGCCCTACTATATTAATCCGAAACGAAGTTCGAAACTTCGGATGATCGAAGTTAATATACGATACGAATGTATCTACTCTGTAAAAGTTCGAATTTGTATAACGTACATCGTAACCATAAGTCTTTGGTTACGACCATAAGTATATGTAGGTACATTCGTATCGCCGCCTGCAAAGAAGGCGCCGGGTAATAAATCGCTGACCTCGATAGAAACGGGGAAGGGAGCGTCTTGACATATTTTAACTCAAAGAGAGGTATATAAGGTTGTAAGCACCTGCAAAACAATTACTTACCTCCAGCACCCTATGCTTTGTAGCCAGAAAATGTATGCATTTTACTCATTGATTTAAAAACTAAGGATAGGCCCTTCAGTACGTTGGGTACGTCAAAAAGACGCCTGTGAACATCGCGCCATCTGTTAGATTTTCATGTAACTAAGTAGTGTGCTAAAGGATCCGACCGTCGACGTAACTTTGTTACGTCGTAGTTATTTAAACGTTAAATTATAAAAAATTGATTTGATTTCTATGTAAATCCATAAACCAGGAAAAATATTTTTTAACATTAAATATGTTGTATATTAGTTATGTAAAATAATATGTGAAATATAGTGTGCAAATAATAAATAGAAAAAACATCATATTAAAGAATTAAAATAAAATGAATAAAAAATAATAAATCTGAAAATTTGTAACGTCTTAGTAGGCCTTTTTATTAAATGGAACACATTTTTGACAGCCTCCGTGGCGCAGTTGGTTAGACGCCGCCTGTGAAACGAGAGGCCGCGGGTTCGATCCCCGCACCGAGAGAAATGTTTGTGCGGCCCACAAATATTTCTTCCGGGTCTGGGTGTTTGTGAGACCGAAAAGTCTCTCGTAGTTCCTGATACCCACGACACAAGACTCGATCTTAGTGTGGGGTCAGGACTATGTATGTGACTGTTGGGTGTTATTTATTATTTATTATTATTATTATTTTAATTTGCATTATAGGTAGTTTTAGTAGTATAGTTTGCTACGGATTAAAAATATGTAAATCAAGTGGTAAATATGTCAAATAATTACACGGCATCAGTTCTACTATAGCTTAGGTCTACGCATAGATGTAGTATAGAACATAGATCGGCAATGTGTCATTTTGAGCGCGACCAAAACTGATTTACGATTGTGTGCGTGAAGTTTACATGTGTGCTTGACATATAGTGGTGTACCATGCACTTTCGATACTATCATATCGATATCGATATAGCTGTCGGCCTATAGTTGTGAAATAAAATGTTATGGATATATGCGACATTTTATTATATATTAACAGAAACTTATTGGTGTGTTTATGTCAATACAGATTGATAAACACACAAATAAATAAAGATAAATTGTCATATTATTTGAAAACATTTTGTTTGAGATGTTTTGTATGGGTCTTTATGTTTACCTGAACAAATTTTTTTTTTTTCATTGTGATGTATACATAGTACATACACCTAATTAAACTGAGAACAAAAAACTCTTTTATAAAATAAAACTACAATTTACAAAGTTTTAAGTGTTTTCGGTTTATTTTTTTAATTTTTAATTTCCTTTCGCAAAGTTTCGATTACTTTACAGCTTTCGTAGTCACAGTGTGGACTCAGTCTGCAACAAAATCCATGATTATTAGTTTTTTTCAATGAGTAACATTCGCGTAAGTATATTTATACCAGAGTTACAAAAATATGCTTATTTAAGTCAATTAATTGACTTATTACACATTGGGAAGTGTTGGACGCCTGCTAGGCCACGTTGGAGGTGTACGGAGGAGCTTGTAGGAAGTCGTTGGATGCAGGCAGCTTACAACAAACTGATGTAGATATTATTGTGGAAGGCCTTTGTTCATTAGTCGCATTCTTGTGGCTGAAGGAAGAGACAGTTTAATAAACTATGAAGATTTTCTCGATCTCGTCACCTAAACTAATGTTTTTCCTATGAGAATTATAAATTTTAAACCTATACCTAATGTTTAAGGTTTGGACGATGATACTGTGCATAGAAGTATCACTATTATATATATATATATATATATATATATATATATATATTATATAGTTTTACTATTATAAATTGACAGCCTCTTGGCAGAGATTGAAACAGGTTCTTAATTCATAAATCACACACATGAAGCGTTATAATAATTATTCCACAAATTTAAAAAATGGTGTAAAAGTAAAGTAATAAGTAATATTGCAGAATGAATACTATAATACTGGCCGGGGATATATGGCCGGGATAACGCCAGGTAGAAGAAGAAGAAGAATGCACACTATCACAACATACTATAGCTCCATAAAAATGTAGGGAAACATGTGTTGTTATCGACTATTTTATCGACAACCTTTTACTGATCGAACCTGTCAGTCAATCCCTAGCAACTTTTGGTTGAAATTATTGTAAATTCACGTATTTGATATTATTTTTTATACGCAATGGATGCTTTCAGCGTACTTATATAATGAAATACTATATTCTTTTCTACCGATATGTATACACGGATTTCCATTTAATTCTATAATATCGTCACAAAAAAATATTGTGCAAAAGTGACCGGTACCTGTGAAAACTTTAATTATTTCGGATTTTTACGCCTGTATGAACCACACTTTGGCACTGCACAATGCACTATAATAAACTACGTTTAATAAATATAACCAAGTACTGTAAAATTAAATAAATTATGAAAATAAGCGAATTTTGTTGCTCGCTTAGTTTGACATATTTTGACTCTGGGTCACTGCAGGCTACTTCTGTGTAAACGTATGGTCGCATCATGCATCTCGCTTTAACATATGAGTTAAATTATTCTATCTCTTTCACATTGCCGATCTATGTTTTATACTAAATCTATGGGTCTACGCATTCCTTAATATGCGCCGCTACAAAGTACAAAGTTATGTCGTGCAGAATACATACGCCGAATGATTTGATGGCGGCCATGAAATTGTTTTTCAATAATGCTAAAATAAATGTTATATTGACTTAAAGTAATATAATGTTTACTTATCGGTGATAAGATACTTATCTTTATTTTTTGTGAATGTTCGATCATATTTATTGCACCCACGCACGATACAATTGGGCATTTTTACGACGACTTACAGACCGGTGCGCTGTGACGTCACAACCGCTACACTGGTCTGCAGACCACTTTCGTGACAACACTTTTCTCGCTCTCCGCCCCGTCCATATATTTTACGTCAATGATTTTACTCAATTTTCTAATCTTAAACTACTTATCAATTAATATTATTATTTTTGTTGGCTCTTTTATGAAAGCGTCTTTTTTATTATATATTTTTTGTAATAATGATAAAAAGCTAATATGCAAATAAATACCATTTGGTCATACTCCAATGACAAGTCGTAAGTATATTAAAAATTTATTACTTACATACAATACGTTTTCCTTATTCTATTTACTAATTATAGTTGCTAAATTACATTAGCTAAAATAATATTTCACAACTGTATACATAATAGATATCCATTGTCATCATATCTAAAGAGTGTCAGCCTTAGAAAAGTATAAGTGAAGCATGTAATAAATACAATAAATACCTGAAACCGAAACTGACATGCTCTATAGATACTTTCAACAAAAATATGTATAAATTATAATTATTTGTAAATTTAATCACATTCTTTACAATTTTACAGACAGATCATAGGGAAAAAATTAGTAAATAAAATACACTTTCTAAGTTATACAGTCTGCATTCATCCTCGTAATTGTCCATATTTATAACACTTTTCCACTGGCACTGTCATCATTGTGTACTTTCAAATAATTTTTCACGAAAATATTTTATTTTTTGTGCAAAAAATGCTTCTAAACCATCTGCACATCTATAAAATTCAGAGTCTTTTGGGTTGAAGTAACGGCAGTTATCAAATATTTTAGTCATATCACCAATAAATTCACTTAATGTACTGTATGTTTGTTCATTCACTTTTCGTTCCACTGTTTGCAGATCTGTAAATAAATTGAAATTTAATCAATAACACCGTGCAGATTACCTAAAAGCAAAGAATTAAAAACAACTTGCATTTTTATCATGTTACACAAATCTCTTTCAAACAACCTTGAAGGGGAAGGAAAAAATACATAATTTACGAAGCGTTATGGACCAGTCACGATGAACCAGGTAATCATGTTCTGTTTCAGGTTAGTTCAATATAAATGTGGATATAGTCAGGGCGATTTACTTCTAATAACCAACATGAAATGGGCACGACAAGCTGTTTGATACTGTATCTCGAGTGCACTGTGCTTACTAACAGGTGCATTGTTGCCACTCACAGACTTATTTAGACAGTTTATAAACCTATAATAATAATTATCTACTGTTTTGTACCTTTTGAATAACCTTTGAATTCAGTTTTAAAGAAGAAGACACATTTGATGATTAAAATAGATCTTTATACTGTCCGTAAATATAATGTATATGTAATGATTCACATTTTGCAATGTATTAAAATAGCATTTATTAAATTTTCAACTAAGCTATAGGCCTGAGCCGATATCGCACATCAAAGGAGACGGGCGAAACTTCATAGAACCTTGGGCTTAGCCTTACAGAGTTGGTTTATGCATTATTTTATAGGGATAATATAAGTACATCGAAATTAAAATTAAAAATCTTTGCGCCAAATGGGAGTAAAGAGATAATCGGTATTTATTACAAAATAAAATTACTTTAACTGACATTTTTTTCATGTGCAACCTTTTTATAGTATATCGATGGTGCTGGCAGTAAGAAGAAAACGTAAAGTCAAATCTCAAGGTTGATGACAAGAGCGACTGAGTGACTGTACCAGACTGTACGATATGGCGTAATTTACTCATTAGATGTTATTGTTTGATATTGTTAAAGGCACATTCAGCAATAATAAAGCATTGTCCGTTTCAATTTCATTTTTCATCTTCAGCAATTAATAATTAGAACATCATCTAATCATAAATGAATTTCGAATGATTTATTTTGTTCTGTGTTGAATAAATAAATATATAATAAATGATTATTACATGGCAGCTGTAATTCTTTTTACGACAAATAATTACTATAATAATTTTCAATGCCCAGTCTTCCAACCAGAGAACTATCAATAAAAATATATTTTTGCAGTATTATGGGGAGATTTTAGAGTACCCTTCAATAACCAGAGGCTCTATTTTATTATTATATTCGCAAATATTCGGTATACGGGAAAACATGAGTCGGAAAATGTGATTCGTTCGACAAAATATTTTCAAATAAGCAAAGTTGTTAAAATAGGAAGTCACAATATCGAAATCCAACCAATGAGTCCAACAAAATTCACACCGTACACACAGCAATTAGGTGCACTCGAGATATATGACATTTATGTCATTAATTAGAAGATGGCGTGATGACAGGCCGCTATGAAAATCTATTATATACTCAATGAATTATTAATTTAATATTCCCATTGTAAAACATCTTTATTATGTTTCGAGGTGAAACAAAAAAAATAAAAAAGAATATTAGTGAATCTTTCTTAAGTGTAAGGTCAGGCCCAATTTCGCCCGTCTCCTTTATTATTGTGTAACGGCTAATGCAGCCCGAGACGAGATTGCTCCCAAATATCAGAATCATTATCAAACCCACACTATTTCTTATAATTGGTGGGATTTACTTAAGTGTATTAAAATTACAGTGTACATTTAATTCTGATGTATTAACTTTAATTTTTAACAAAATCATATGATTTATTTTGGGTGAAAGGGAAACAAGCAAGCATATATCCTTACATACTTTTTTTTAATATTAGAGGGAATAATAAATACATACCCATTGGTTCCTTTATCACTTTGTAATAAGTAGGAGCCTCTCTAGGATCCACGGGTTCCATAAAAGGCCAGGCGCTTTTATGTAACTGTATTTGTTTGACAAGTCTTTTTAAGTTTTCGAAGTCTTTAGGGGTTAGTTCTTTCATATTTGCATAATTAACAGAATTATTTTTTTGACAATTTGGACAGATATATTCATCAATATTGTCAGCTTCAGATTGCAAAATTCCAACGCATCGACCATGAAACCAATCCTGGCATCGATCACAACAAATGTAAAACCTGCAATGACACAAAACATAATGTTATATTTTTGAGACAGATCTACAAGTAATAAATTCGCAATAGTAAAATTACATTCAATAACAAACAATATTTAAGATTTCATATAAAATGTGAAGACTTACTGTGAATTATCATAAGGTTGTCGGCATAAACAGTAAAGCTCTTGTGTTTCTTCGGCTCGCCGGCAGTCAGCACAAACATATTCTTCTATTGTTTTACTCATTTCCTCGGTGACTCCCACGCAATCACCATGGAACCAGTTACTACAATGTTCGCAACCCACATAAAACCTGTGAAAATATAAACAAAATAATTCAACATTAATCGATTATTTTGCCCTTCTACTGTCTACTTTTGAATCAGTTTGAGTGAAAACCACACATTTGATAACTATAATAAGGATTTAAAATTGTTTATGAATAAGGCCATGTTTTTTTTCGCTACATTTATGTTTCAATAGTATTTCAATAACATTCAATATGTTCAATATAAACAAAAATAAAAAATAAAAGACGTGTGGCACTCGGAGACTGCCGCGGTAAAGCTATTGCATAGCATTTTTTATCAACTTATGTAATTATATTTTTTTTATTTATGCAGTATTTTTTTTCCTTTGTTTTTCTTTGATATTAATTGTACAGATATTCACTGTTGTACGTGCGAGCATCGTAGAGTCGTACCACGAAGTAAATACAAAGAGGAGGAGCCCTAACGCCGAAACTCTAAGCATGCATGAGTCACCAGATTGCGGGGCGAAGAGGGGGATTACGCATACGCAGTAACGCCGATACAACCAATGCCACCTAGAGGCGAGTTGCTGAACTAAAGAGACAAGCGTGATATTTCAAAGTCATTAAAAGTTCTGCTATTCATCGATAGATGGCCAAACTAAATATCGAAAGAGGTTAGATTACAATTAATCACGCAATAGCTTTGCAATTCGCATTTAAAAGTACTGGCACATATTTGAATCAAAATAAAAATCTTAAATTTAAATTTTGGTCGGACTTAGGTTATTTTCGTTACGGAATTTCTGGATTCGGTCTCCACGCTCAAGGCCCGCGATAGAAGCTATGCATTAGCTTAAAAACATAACTAAATGCGAAATCATTACGTGCTAACGCCAGAGAGTCAAACTTTTAGTTTTATGCATTAAAGTCAACATCTGAACCGGTTTTCCGTTCCTTCGGTCAATACAGTTTATTATAATTATTATAGGGTCGTTTTCGGTTTGCACTAACTTCGTATTATCGTAAGGTGTGCGGCATATACAAAGAAGTTTTTCTTTTTTGCCCGATCGCTTGGTAGATTTAGGCGTCGTTGCAGCGTTCCCGCCGCTACGCCGCTTGCCGCCGCGAACTTCCTCCTGTTTGCTACGCTCTGCACGTGTCCGTAGAGCTATTTCAGCCGATAATTCCTTCTGTAAAGTATATTTTACAAGTATTACTCGAAGCCCATAAATAATGAAATAATTAATTTTAGACGTTAGAAGTGAAACTGCAGTAAAATTGAAAAAAATTTCGAACCTGTATTTCAACACCAAGTTCTTTTTCGAGTAGTCCCCTTTTCTTTATGATGTCTTTTTTGAGCATCTCCTTATGCTTGAAGAGCAGCATTTGCAAGCGGGAGTGGTTGGAGGCGGCGCGGCGTCGCTCCTCGAGCGCGGAGGTGGGCGCGGCGGGCGCGGGCGCGGGGGCGGCGTGCGGCGCGGGGTGCGCGGGGTGCGCGGGCGGCACGTGCGGCGTGTGCGCAGGCGCGGCGCGGGGCGGCGCGCGGGTGGCGGGCGGCGGCGGCGGCGAGGGCGGGCGCGCGGCGCGACTCCTCTTGCGCGGGCTGCTGTCTATCCACTCGTCGTCGTCGTCGTGTCGCGAGGAGGTGGCGCGACGGCGCGGCGGAGGCGACGGCGACATGGGGGTGGTGGTAGTGGTGGTGGTGGTGGTGGTGGTGGTGCGCACTTCCCTCTCCACCTGCACCTCGGGTTTCATCCTTTTCTCTTGGTAACGCTGAAGTTGAAGTAATTTTTCTTCTATCTCTGGGTTGAGATTTTCCTGCTTTAAGGCGCTTTTTATGGCTGAAATAAGATATACACTTATTTTATTTTGGGTATATAAGGGTAATGTTTTCTTTTTTGACCTAGTAGGTTTATAATGGTTGGCGGACACCACTCAGCACGAAACTAAATTAATTTTATTAAGAAATTGTTTGATACGCGATATGTTCAGGCTTTTCAAGTTGTGTCTACCAGTGTAATTATAGTATTAAAAAGCGCATAATCAAAGACAGCGATACAAAAAAAAAACAGCCAAATAAATGTTATACAAAGATGTAACTAAATTTTATAAAATAATTTGTAACGGCGTCTCTCGTGTAAAGAAACCCACCGTTTATTGAATGCATTATTCACAGTGATACTGCCTACAGTAAACGGCGACATAATACTCACTTTGTTGTATGTAGTCAGGAGTTAGCACAAACTTATTACTTTGTAACCCGTCCTGGGCAGAGTTGATTATATCTGTCTTAGTGATACTGTCTTTTATATCTTCTTGCTTAGACGGTGTGGCTTCCTTTTGACTCGCTGCTTCGGCGACGTTGTCCTCGCCATTTAATAAAGTCTGACACTTTATTTCATCTTCGTTGCTACTTTCCTATAAGTAGAAGCAGTAATCGTGGATAAAATGCAGTCGCATCTATTAGCGAACAGTGCCTTGTGTTTAATAATTGTGTTATTTTAAACAGTAACTTAAAATGTGGGAAGTAAGTAAGAAAACAAAATATGTGTAACATAAACAATTAAGTATCAACATGACATACGTTTGTGGGAATATATATATAATTCAATCAAAATTAGTTCATTTTTAAGTGTGAGTAACTGTTATTCTATATGATATCTTAACATTAGACAAAATTTAAAATAACTCAAGTTTAATGTAAATTGCCCATACACCCCCACAAAACGTCTGCAAGTAAACCATAACATAAAAATACGTAACCAAATAGGACTGAAATAAAAGTCGGTCTGTCATTAATATTTTATTTAAATAATATCTATAGTTAAACCATAATAATTAATTTAATTACCTTACAAGTATACATAATAACAGGTGGTGTATGAGCAATTCTCGACGTCAATGTATTCGTTTACCGATTTTCTAAAAGAATAATATTTATCATAATATGTTAATTAAATGTTCGTCAACTCTTAGAAATATTGCACTTTTGACATGACTTAAATTATTGGTGTTATGAAATATATATTCGCGAGGCCAAATAATAATATTAACCTAAAGACTCACGTTAACTATTTTATTTCTATATTAATTTTAATTTTACTCTAGCCTCTAGTCGGTGGATTAGTAGGGGAAGATACAACATCTATCTGTATGAGATAAATAATGTTACGAAAAAAAAACAAATGTATAATATCCATAGCGTCAAGGAGATTATTCTGTTGTACAGTTTATCTTTATACCATGTTCATCAATCAATCATTAATTTCACAACTAATTAACCCCTAAATAAAGTACAAAGAATGATATATAATCGTATTTTCTAAAGTATATTATGTTGATACTAATTGTATTACAGATCGATTAATTATTGCATGGTCAAACATAATTCCCATCATTTTTTTGCAGTTATTATTTTAATTTTATTATTACCCTGTTACAGCATTTAGAAAAAAACATGATCTTAGTGATATTTTTTTTATCATTCGAAGACGTACTTTTTCGCATACAACATGTAAGAATGCTACTCGTAGAGATTGGAATAGGGCAACAATACACGTTTACTCTGTTCGTTTTATATCATCAAGCATTATTATAAAATTTCCAATGATTATTGCACGCATGCAAATTTTAACTGATACATTTCTCCCACTAACAGCAAGCCATTCTATTAAAATGATTATGTAACACACTTTTTATGGACAATTCTAATTATATATATCAGTTGGTAATACAATATATTGGAATGATTTGGACTTTGTTTAGAAAACAACAGGAAAGACATTGCTAAAAGTTTGTAAATATTATTATGCTATGGCAACATTTGGGTTACGATAAATTTATGAAAAAAATGCACAAATATAATTCCCAAAGAATTTCACAACATATGTGTACATACATCAGTGTTGGTACACATTTCTAACAATACTATATTTATAACCACGACTCAAAATGTGTGTGAAATACTAAGCTTTGAGTGACTATATGTTTGGTGGTAAACTTTACATTAATTACACCAACCATGAACAGTTTAAGGATCAACCAGATGAATGAGACAGTAAAAATATTCAATATATGATTACCAAATATTAAAAAATCACACACACATTTTTCATCATGAATATAAAACAGCAATGAAAACTAATAATGTAATATATTTAACTATGAATAGACGTTTGTAAATATCATACTGTGATTGACTATATTCCTATATTTATATAAATAAGTTATATACATTTACATAATATATTTATTTACAAATGTATCTTTGGTATATCTAAACAGTGTAAATTTATTGCTCTAGGGCTGACACTGCTAAATGTCTACCACTATCATCATCAAATAAATACTCACTTGAAGATATTAGAAATTTAAATTGAAATATAAAACTCGACAATATTCGTCGACTTATAGTACCAAAGAGATGGAGCACAACGAAAAGTCAATGTAAGATTAAGTCAATTCACACCTATTGCCACAACATAATGCACATATTTCTTAGAAAAAGAAAAAAATACTCGACAGCGTGAAAATCGTGCTGTTTATATTATAATGTTTTACTGTAAACATGTATTTATAGTTTAATCATTAGGATATGGTGACATACGATCACTCACCATAGCTGTCCTCTGAACACTACTATAAATTAAAATGCATACGAAAATTGTGTTATTTGTCAAATAAATATATTTGAGTTATTAGATTTTGATTTTTTTATTCATATTGTTTTCGTTTTAATTTTCTATTTACGTGCAGTTCATTTTTAGAACTTTTTGCTTTACCATGTTCAGGTAGTTATATGTAATTACCGGGCGAACAAAACCATTATTTAAGCGCTTTTTTGATACCTTCTTTCTATTTTTTAGTTCTTGGCTATAGTGAAGGCTAAGTAATGAAGTTAGTACGATATACAAAATAACCAATTACCGGCGGAAAATCGAGACGTATCCATCGATAGCTCATTTGTTTGCAGATTGTAATCATTCCGTAGATTGCGTGCGAATAGATTCTTTTTTTCTATTTTGATAGAAATATGTTCATTACATTGTGATTATAGGGATTAATTGTTATAACGTCACGCTTATTAATAAATTTTGAAGAAATTATTGAGAGCACACTGTACGGAGCGGTTACTAATTATAAAGAAATTACTTGCAGTTTTTTTTTTCATGCCAAAGTTATGAGTTTTTGTTAAATGATATTTACTCGCAAAGCAACATACAGCATGACCTCCATACGCGTCTGTATTTTATTCTGTGTATTCAGCTCTATTCGGTTTAAAATTATTGTTACTAACTCTCAAACATGGCGACTTAGACCACATAGTATGAACTATGACGTTATTTTGTTGATTTTCAGACGACATGAAAGACTATGTGGACATTAGACATTTCGTGTAGCCTAATAGTAATAAATTACCTGATGCGTGGGCACGGCTAGCGGTTGCAAGGTATGTATGGGCGGCGCGGCGACTGACGTGAGCGGCGGCGGCGCGCTGGGCGCGGGCTGCACGGCCAGGTACATCTTGCGCGGGCCCAGCATGCCTTGCTTGCCCGTCGACTCTTGTGCTACAGAGTATCATACATCAATTATTATATCAACATTCACTAGTTTGACATGCATTCAAATGTTCATTATGTGTATTTAGCTTACCTTTTAAAAGCTGCTGTTTCACCTGATGCTGAACAAGCGCGAGCTGCTGTGGTGTCAAATTGTAACCGTGAAGTCCTTGAAGAACTATACTCGGGCCGCTGCTCGTTTGCATCACCTGTAAAAAAAAAACGATATTTTTAAATAGCCAATTCTGTACAGTAGTGAACTATGAGTGTAATTATCTAATACAGTTTAACTAATTTTTGCAGGTATTAAAACATAACTCACTGAACCAATATTGGTATGATATTTGCTAGTATGCTGCTTTTATTCCAGTTCATTATTTTCAGAAAAGTATTAAAACAAATAAGAATAACATAATCACCTGAGCCGTAACAGTTTTTATAACAGTTCCTGGTGGTTGGCCCACCAAAAGTCTCTTTTCTACCAGTTCGTCTTCCGTGAGTTGTTGAGCGGGCGCGATGGGCGTGACGGGTACGACGGGCGCGGGCGCGGGAGCGGGCGCCACCACGGGCGCCACCGGGGCGGCGGGCCGTGTCGCCGGGCTCTGTCCGATGTGCGCCACTATCTGCGCTTGGTTGTTACCAGTGGGTCGGATGAGCACTTGCTGGCCGTTGACGGTGGCGAGCTGTATCTTGCCGGCTGCTATTTGCTGCACGAGAGCGGGGTTGTTGACGACTATCTGCTGCGTGGAGACGGGGCGCGCGCGCGGCGGCTGCGCGGCGGGCGAGGCGCGCGGCGCGGCGGGGCGCTGCACGAGTTGTCCCTGCACCACGACGGTCTGCACGGGCTGCATGCGCGGCGGCACGGCGGCGCGCACGCCGGCCTGCACCACCACCTGCGGCGGCGCCTGCACCACCACCTGCTGCGGCGCCTGCACTACCACCTGCTGCGGCGACTGCACCACCACTTGCTGCGCCGGTTGCACGACTAGCTGCCTGTTGTTTTGGACGACGATCTGTTGGGCGCCGTGTGGAACGACACGCGGGGTTGCCGTTGGTTTTGCTTCGTCGGCGTTATTTTTAGTGGTAGTTGTTCTATCTGGGGTTGATCCGGTTTCTGCGACTTTGGGCGCTGGCGATGCTGCGACGAGCTGTCCTGTGATACCCTGTTGTCCCGCCATGACTATGTGTAGTTTACCATCTGCCATTTGTATCAGTTGCTGACCCGCCAGTAAACCTCGTACTGTAATCTTTCCATCTGGTGCACGTATTATTTGAACTTTTTGTGGTCCCTCTTTCGCTGGAGTTCCCGCAGGTTTTGCTGCACTGCCATCATTCTGTCCCGACTTTGAAGTACTGGTTAGAGGTTGACTTATAACGCGAGTAGAACCATCTGCACCCTTTGTCATTATGATTCGTCTTGTCCCTAAGACAGTCTTCTGTCCAGTAGGCGTAGTTGCATTTGTAGACAATAATGATGTCAGCGTGCTTTTGCCAGAACTTTGATTGGGAGTTAATTTTGTCTTTTCTGTAAAAGGACAAAACTCTAATTACAATAATTTCTAAACAATTATGTAAGAAACTGCATTGGCACCTTTAAGTTTACTATCCACAAAAATGAAAGAAGACAAGCGAGTTATTTCATTAAACTGGGTTTAACATCATAATACTTATCTTGAGATTTTAACTTCTCATGACAGGTGAAAAGGAAATCTTTCCACTTACCTTTGTGACTATATGAATAATATACTAAATCCTACCTTGAGACATTTCGAGAGCTCGCTTTTGTTGATGTGCTGCTCGTTGCTCACGTAATTGTTGCTCCATTTTGTCTTTAAGATCTGAAGCATTTGCTGGTGGCTGGGCTGCAGTTCGTTGTGGCAATTTTCCTGTGGAAGTGCGAGTAACAGGCGTCGCTCGTTCCGTACGTTCGCCATACTGCCGTACCTCCCAAAGCTCTAATTTATCCTCATCTACCCACTCTTCAGAGACCTAAAAAAAACAAATGATACCAATATACTGTAATCCTCATATTTTTACCCATATATGTTGCTGATATGAAGTTTATTTAAGAGTTAATTACCTGAGGCTCCGTGTTCTGTGGAGATTCCGCGCGTTTTCTTTTTCTGAGTCCACTGCGTATTGAAGTAACCTCACGCACAGTCTTAGGTAACTCTAATGGTATGACAACACGCCGTCGGAGATATTGCGTCCTCTCAGAGAATTGTCCTAAATGTCTGTGTTTAAGCAATTCTAAAGAAACGATTTCTGTGTCAGTTGTTAACTGATGCTTTCCATCAGCTGTAGCAGCTTTAGCAGCCATATCGTCCCACCTCAGACAAGCCCACATTATGCGCAATTGCAGGGCTGCACTTGCTAGCCACTGCAGATTAACAGTGCGGAATAACCAACATGTTTTGAACAAGGGTCTTGGACATGGATATGGCCACACAGCATGATTGGGTTTGGCATTGTGGCTGAAACCTGTAACAGCACTGTGTCCTGATTGTCGGCAAAGCTTCTTCAGTTCATGGTGTGGCAATACCATTATAGTTTTAGCTTTACTTCTCGTATGGAATGTTGAGCAAAGTGGATATTTTACTGGAGTTCTCTTTTTCTTCTTTTCCACAGCTGATGTTTGTACCCTCTTTAGGTAAACTTTCCCTGAAGGTACATCTGTTGAATAAACGCGTACAATATTGCCATCAGTTTTCTCAGTTTTAATAAATCTATCATCTTTTTTATTGGCCGTGTAAGACCAAACCTCCGGTTTACTTTTGCTCTGTATTTTACTGTATCTTCACTTTTCCCGGGAGTAACTAGACATTTGTACGAAGAATCTTTGCTGTCATTGGCACTGCCAATAGTTATTGTGTTTGAGGAAGTCTTTGAAGACCTACCTCTTGAAATTTTTAGTTTCGGTATAGGTGGGCGATTATTAGTAGAATCGCCTTCTAAAGCCTCAATTTGCTCACCATCAGTTAATTCTTTTAATGGCCCTATTTCAATTTCGCTCTCATTGTTTTCACAAGTGATATCAATGTCCATTTCAGTGCCCACTGCTGGCACAGCTGATTCTTCCAAAGTGCTTTCATTTTTTATAAGGCCATCATCATCATTTTTTTCAGTCTTGAAGTTCATATTACTATCACTACTAAATTTTCTTTTTACAAAACAATCTGTTGTTTTATTATCGCATTCCTGCGCACATGCCACGGCGGATAAAAGATCAGACAAAATGTTTTCATTACTGCTGGTGTCCATTGAGCTTTTACCCAATAAATATTGTTCTAATATAGACATTTTAGAATTATCTTTAGATGTTTCAAAAAGAGCATTAGAATTTATCAGATCACTCTTTAGTAACAGAACAAGATCATTGAGCAATTTTTCTTTAGTTAAACATAGAGGAGAGTAACAGTCAATTTTTACTTTTCCTTGTATTGCACTAGAAGCATCAATATTATTGCATCCAACAGAATAACATGTGTAGTGTTTTGTAAGCTGGGTTATTTTTTTGTATCTATCCCTTAAAACCTCAACATTTTTAGTAACATCATTATTTTGCTTTAGAACATTTGTTTCACATATAGATGTCATATCTGTGTCTGGTTCATCATTTTCCACATCAATATTCTTTTCATCTTCACTTTTAATTTCTACATCTTCTTTCTTTATGCTTGCTAGTAAGTTTGTCAGTTTCTTTTCTTCCATAAATTTAAGATATGTACGCCTGGCGAGAAAATCATCAATTTTTAATTTTCTTGCTATTTTGGGGTAATACCTTCGTGTTGAAGAACTTAATGCTTTTTCAACATCTATTTCTTCGAAACTATCTTCATCTTTTTCAATTTTCAAATTCCGCATTGATGGAGGTACTGTAATTAGACATAATCATTATAGATACTGTTTTTTTTTTCTAAGCAAATTAATTTGATAGTTTCTTATAATAGATTATACCGGGTATCTCAAGACTGCTACCGAAAACGAAGCCGGGTGGTAGTTTTAGTGGCTACAAACACAATGCAATTAAAAATTTCGCCTAGAAACGCGACAATTTTTTTTTATGATTTTTTAAATATCGTCATTTTTGGGTGGTAAATCCATAGTTTTTGCTAAAATAATAATTTAAGAGCGTTTATACCCTGCACGCGCTTTTTGGCTTAAAAACAGGACTTTTCAAATGAGTTAATAGCCACCAATAAACAATTTAAAGGAAAAATAATTATTACTAATTTTAGAAAAGGTTGTCATCTAGGGATTTTGGTGGAAAACATTATAGATTGATGGATAATTTGTGAGTACTATACGGATTACTGAACACAAGTTTCGTTATTTAGGCTTTAAATGGCAATTTAGAAGCTTAAGATATCCGAAACCACTAAATATAAGATGAAAATAAAAATATCATCAGACTAATAAGACCCTTATGGAGGGATTTTGCTGAGAAAAATAATCTTTTTGTGTTTAGTTCCTGAAAAATAAAAATTTAAACAATGCGAAATTATTCAGAAACTCTCGTCAAGAACATATTTTTTTTCACCAACTTATCGTACATAATTTGTTATAGCAATTGCATATTACAATAGAAGAACATCTTATCAATAAATTACCATTTTTATATTTCAACAAAATTAGTTTTCATGTTTTCTACAAATATTTTAAAAACCACTATAAAACACGCTGTCCGACGTGGATCAAATCAGACCGCCGCAAGGCCTTCTAGAGGGAGGATGTATCGCTCGTCGCTCCGGCCTGGCTGCAGTCGATTATGCCGCGCGTAGTAAAAATAGCCACGCGCGGAATGCGATTACCACATCTTAGTACTTTGGTAGTAAAATATTTAATTATTTTTATTACCTACAATGATTTTGTAGTGAGTATAAATTATGTTTCAGGTAATATAATGGGATGTAATTCCGAGGCTAAATTATGTTATGTATTGTAATATAAAATTAAATATATTTCGTAATTGTAAGGGGTTGTAAGGCCCCTAACACTATTTATGTGTTCGAACACGAAGTGATTAATAAAACGTCCGTAGTGTATACTGATTGAACACTGATTTGAATGCAACTTAACAATGTAATTATAATGAAAATATGATTAGTATCCAAAATTTGTATTATTCTTTGCTTGCACAGTAATATTTGTCTACTTATAATGCAAATAAAATATTTTTATGATATTATATTACAGTTACATTTCAATTGAATATTTGAAGCGCACGGATCAAAGTTGTTTGAGCCGATTGTATAGCGAGCCGACGCGGCAGCTCTACGCACACAGCTTTGGTCGCTTATGTGTGCGTGAAATTAACGAAAAAATACCTATAGTTGACTTTGCGCGCAAGGTGTATACGCTCTTAAACTCTTTTATACCTTAGAGTATTTATAAATAAAAGGGTATATACTATTATTTTAGGAAAAAATGTATTTACCACCCAAATATGGCCATAGGAAAAAAATAACAAAAACAAATTTCGCTTTTTTTTGCAACATTTTCTGTTGCATTGTGTCTGAAGTCGCTTAAACTACCACCCGGCTTCGTTTTCGGTAGCAGTCTTGATATACCCTGTATAAATAAAAATATAAATAATAAGATATAAATATTATATAAATCCGAAACGAAGTTCGAAACTTCGTGATGTTTTTCGTTTCGAAACCTACTCTGTAACACGAAATTAGAATCTTCGGATCGAAGAATGAATTATTCCAATCCCATCAAAAACATCCTGTAAAAAAATTCCAAGTCTCGCAGCTCAGGTTTTCTACCGCAAAAAGTTGTGAGATGCATGTAATACCAAGTCGATTAATTTATTTAGTCCTTAAGGGACCTTCTATATAAAGTTATTACGTTAGTTATTACCATATCAATATTAAAAATTCTTTACGTTTTAAATAAATGGATCGACTTGGCCATCGCATGAAAACATAATGTATCGTACAATTTATACATAATGCTGCTGGCCAAGTCGATCTATTTATTTAAAACGTAAAGAATTTTTAATATTGATATGGTAATAACTAACGTAATAACTTTATATAGAAGGTCCCTTAAGGACTAAATAAATTAATCGACTTGGTATTACATGCATCTCACAACTTTTTGCGGTAGAAAACCTGAGCTGCGAGACTTGGAATTTTTTTACAGGATGTTTTTGATGGGATCTCACGTCTTTTTGTAGAGTCCTACTTTTTTCCTTTTCGGTACTTCTTACTTCTAGAATATCACTAACGATTTTTCTTAAAGCCTCTGTCTTATGGATTTTTCTTATTTTTGTAGGTATCAATTTATCACAAATATAGCGGATTTGATTATAAATGTTCTTTCTTTCATTGTAATTGATATTTTCGAGTAATTTAATCTATTTATTTGCAAGTTTTTCTTCGTCATGTTTTTCTAGAGGAATGTTGTACAGTTTCATGGGCTGAATACACCATTTCCCTCTCTATATCCCTTCCTGTTATGCCTCATGTATATAGATATCTATCTACAACTATTATTCCATTATATACGTGTACAATGATTCATTAACTGCAAATGTAACTTTGTCATCCTATACATTTATATGGGATTACAAAGTTATTCACGCAGTTGGTCTATCTAGAAAACTAGACACAAATTATGAAATGTTTGAATTTTTCCTTACTTTAGACACTAAACACTAATTATATTCTAAATTTGAAGGTTCTATGTCTGCTAGAAGTGCCTTAGACTTTTGATGATCGGTCAGTCAGTCAGTGAGTGACAAAATTAAGAAAGTTTGACTAGTTATAATTCTTAAACTACTGGTTCAAATTGGATGAAATTTTAAATATACCGTGTTTACACAATGCCTGCTTAGTAACTGAAAATTCAGGCTTCATGCTTTAGCCACAACGAAGTTATAGGGGGTTGAAAATGGTCTGAATTGCTTCGAGAAAAGGATGTTACGGCCTATAGCTCGACTTGGAGGGGGCTCGGCCGCGCCCCCAGATATATCGGCAATAGGTTTCGAAACGAAAAACGTCACGAAGATACGAACTTCGGATTTATATAGTAGGACCACAGAACAGTTGAATATGGTTAGAAAGGCAATAGCCGTCAAATTGTATAAAAAACAGCGTCGTCGTTTTCGAAACATAAAACCTCAACAAATCCAATAAAGAAAGCTTGCAATAGTTGATTTAAAGTATCGATAAAATTATGGAAATATGTTTTTGTTATAAGACCGCAATTTATTTTATCGATATGCTTAATGGCTTTTCCTGATTCAGTTATTTAATTAGCATTATATTGATAGACGGAAAATAAATGAAACCACAATATCTAACATTAAAAGTTAATTTTTATTTGTATACTATTTTACATATCTATATGTACAGGACTTTCAAGATTTTCAGCTGTGTGTAAGATATTAAAATTTTTATTATTGGAAAAGCACATATATGTAATGATTACCATAAAATTATGATTTCGTCACGTCAATAGCTTCAGTGGTTTTGATTTTTCATACAATAATTCATTATTTTACCCCCATGATACAGTTTTTCCATAAGCGTTGCCCGTTATTATTTTTGGTTTGTAAATTACTTATGATACATATTTTTTTATCGTCTTCTGTTTCACGAAAATGAAAACTTAGAACAAATCGTACTGGATTTTGTAGGAATCCAGTTGTCTCTACCTGTTGCTTTATCGACTCACTCTCGGAAACCAACAAACGAATGAATTAATATTATAAAGTATGTTCAGACACAAATATATGTTGTTCTCAAGTTAGCGGAGTTATGACATTAGAACATAAGGATAGGTCGTCAACGTTATCAAACGTTATGAGTATTACAATTTAAAATTACTAAAGGATTTGATTTAATTTTCTTTGTTTAATGCCTCTGAAAACTGATTTACGAGAATACGAAATCTATAACTACATCGATATAGTTACTATGTACAAGACTACAACACTGTGTGACATGTGACAAATTTCGAAGTTGGCATAACAAAAATGAGTCGTATGCATTGCGTAGGAACTTGGCATTCGCGTGCATTGTATGTACGTGTAATCAGCAATGTATATTTTTGATATGTCGTCTATCAAATTATCGAATTCTTCAAAATGTCGTAATTATAAACCGCAATTTTTGGAAATAAAGGTGAAAATCAATAAAATCGGGTTTAATAGTGTTATAAAATTCATCCTCTATTGATATTCGACGCTTAGTATTGGAACTGCAAGATAAAATAGCACAAATCTGCATTTTTACTTTATTTCGCAGGAGCACCACGCTCCAAGGCATTTCGACAACGACTGATTTGACAAATCATCCGTTCCGCGGCAGTGATGCATTTTATGCACCACTTTGCGACGCATCAAACGCTTGTATTTCCCTTCTAACTATATTCATCTGTTCTGTGAGTAGGACCCTAGTACATTTTTGTATTTCAAAGAATGTTTCACATATATGATATCAAAGTAAATTAATGTCAATGAATTAAGGTAAGATAATTTCTAGATATTTTAATAAAAAATATACATACACTTTTCAGTTACATCCTTATCTGACTCATTTGATGTTAAATATTCATATGTTTTGGGTTCAACTGCCAGCACCTTCATTACACTTCCTTCTTTCACCCTTATTGCAATTTTTGCTGGACCATCACATAAATTAGGTTTGATTGTAGCATTATACTTTTTGTACTTCCTTGTCGCTGAATTCCATAACCAACCCCATTGGCCATGAATTCGATATTCTTCGCCTTTTTGCTTCCACACCTAAAATAAAAAACAAAAATATACCCAACAGCCACATACATAGCCCTGACCCCACACTAAGATCGAGTCTCGTGTCGTGGGAATCAGACACTACGAGGTACTTTTCAGTCTCACAAACACCTGAACAGGAAACAAATACCTGCAGTTAACGCGTGTATTTCCGTTTTGTTACGGGGATCGAACCCGCAGCATCTCGTTTCGCAGCCGGCGTCTAACTAACTGCGCTACGGAGTCAATGTGGCGTAAATACATGCAGTGGCGGTACTTCCATACAAGCCCAAAAGCCCGGCTTGCCTTACTTAATACGCATATATTCAAAAAGACAAATCAGTACTTTAAATAAAATATATTCGTTTAATGCAAAACGTCTATCATTTTTAAATTTACTGCGCTATAATGGACCCCGCGCCTGCGACGAAGCACCCGCGCCGCGCCCGGCAACTCGCCTAAGCGAGCGCCGCGCCGCGGTCTAAAACTAATATAAAATTATTTCATTCAAAATCAACGCGTGACGCAATATCTTAAAAAGATGGAACACACCAAAGTATTATCTATCTTTTTCTCTCTGGTGTGCTTTTACCTGGCTTCTGGCGTATATTGCCCTCTCAGTCGCATCTCTGGGTGAAATGCTATTACCATGACACTACGTACCTATACATCACAGATCACTCCCAATAGATACCTAATGCAAGGCAGCGGTTGCGCCCAACACATATAAGCTATCAGATAGATATAAACCGATGCCAAATGTCGCGTCATCAGTGTCGTCCAAATACTGGACCCGCACATGTCGTCCCACGTTAGCGAAAATTACATTTTGGGAACATAATATTACAGTTAATAATGATTTGTTCAATAAAATGGTGTGCAAAAAACTCAAAAAATAAATTATCTATAAAAACGCAATAAGTTTTCATCGATAACTAATATTCTTTAAATTAATTTGGTCCCGAGCGAGCTCAATTTATACTGGTTAATGAATCAATGTCAAACAGTCGAGTTCGGACGGAGAATCAGCAGTCTCTTTTTCGCATAGCAATAACCGTAATAATATAACCGTAATCTTTTTTTTGGCGAAATCACGCGTTCTTCTAGTGTTTGACGCATGTTTATAATATAATTCCCAGAAATATCGATATTGTCAAACAATAATGTATATTAATTTTATTAAATGACATTGTCACAAAATATATATAGATCTAAATAAAAATTGCAAATTACCATAATTACGTTGTTTTGTGTAATTTGAAATAGTTAAATTTGTTAACAAGGTAATTTTACAATATTTTTTTATTTATATTTGGCGTAATTAAATTTCCTGTTTTCCCTCTAGTTGTATACGTTTTCAAATATAATGGGAGGGTATTTATCATAAGTTTTGGTATACTAAGTTTATTGAGAATCAGTAGCACAAGCTATTCCACTAATTTTAACATACGTTGTATATATCGTCTCAAAAAAATTCATAGTTCGTCAAGTGGGTTTCATCGTCACTTGTCGATATTACATTTACTACAGCCGCCGCGCCGTCAGAATTCAAGAAACGGAATAAGTTATTGTAGCCCTTTAGGGCGTGAGGTTTAGTTATTTACTATTTCATATTTTTATCTGATCTTTTATATCAACACTTAATTTGGGTATTTCGCCATTATGATATACAAAAATACACGGTGAATAATAGAAATAAAACCGTTACATATTAGTATGTAACCCAAACTAAAGTTTAAATCTTAATCCTATTTTATTCGTAGTTAGCGGTTGCCGGTTGGTATAATTTATCAGATCAGACCGGTGAAAAAATATTATAAAACATTTAACAAGTTGCTATTTAAGTTATAGAAGCGATCATAACACATGAACTTACTGGCAAATCGAACTATCGATACTTTTTTTTATTTATCGACTTATGCCTCATCTCTCCAGTGAAGTCCACGTGACCGCGCTGCAACCCGCCCACCCCCCGCGCAGTTCCCTTCGTTGGCGTTTTCGGTTCAAAACAAAACTATCATAATGCGGTATCTATTGGAAGTGATCTGTGCTATACATATAGCTATTTTTTTATGCAATTTGTACAAAGCAAAATGCCCGGCTTCGCGGAGTGAAGTTGTGCACTTGACATGTCATATTAAGATCCAAATTTATCGAAAAATATTTATGTTTTGCTACAAGTTATATTGGATAATATATAAAATAAATAGATATTTTTTGAGACCGTATTATGATGTTTTAAATATTTTTATGAATATATTAGAATTAGAATACTTAATTTGGAATTGTCCATAATTTAGGACCTGTGGCTAGCTTCACGCTTATTATTATGTCTTTCGAGCGGACGATTAATCAGTAACAACTGAACATATACGTTTAGTTTTTGTTTCATTATAGTATTTTACGTCTATTATGTATAATAATGGGTGAAAATGTGCCTTGTGATGGTTTGAAGTGTGTGCAAGTGTTGATCGGCGAGGAAAAGGTAAATTCATTACATTTCGTAGACAAACAACTACTCGTATCTGGTCGAAAACCTACGCCTGATTTGTTGTGTATTTCTCGAAAGTAGTGAAAACTATAGAATACAATTTTATAGATCAGTGCACATAGATTGCTGGATGTTCTCATACTAATAAGTTATACTGTCGGTGTTGTATATTTTTTTCCAACGATGTACTTAAATTTTTGGAATTGTTCCGGCTATAGTGATATAAATAATTTAACTGGTAGGTACTTTTATAGTCATTGACAAAAACATGTGAATGCATTAATATATTTTCATAATTCCGGTAAACAGCGTATAGAAACCTCATATACATAATATGTGATGAGATTTCAAAACATGCTCGTGTAGACAGTAATCGTAGTTTTTTTCAGATATTCCTTAGCTTTCTTTCAGAGCTCATGATGAATCAAAAAATCACATGCATACACAAAAACATAACATGAATATATTAACAATAATTTGTGGCCGCGAAGTTAAACACGACGCCGTACTTGTGCTATTGTAGTGCCGTTTATTAATTTACAAAATAATTACAATATAAACTTACGTATGCATGCCCAAAAGTAATTTAACTTACACATTTGTTTTATTCATCTATTTAAAACTAATGATGGGCCCTTCAGTATTTTGGCAATATTAAATAGATGGCCGTGGAAATCGCGCCATCTATTAGATTTTTTTCGAAACAACTTGTTGTAATAGATTTTTTCATAACGGTGATAAAGATAGTTATTATTTTATTGGTTTTTATCCTAATCTTATATAGATCGTGTGGTAGGTCTGGGACTGTCTCGATGGCGCAAAGTTGATGTCTCGGATTCGAATCTGGGGTCTATTTTTATTTAATTACATCGCATAGGCTCGCCCTCTATCGCATGATGAACACGTTCTTCTTTCTTAATACCATTTTGCTCTTGAACCAATACATATTGTTACTAAAAAAATATTGGGCTTGCCCTAGTCCACAACCCTAGGCACGCCACTGAATACATGAATGTATTTCATAATTGCTGCCAATAATAACAAATTACACATTTTCATACCTGATGTCGAAGTCCTAGTGAATATTTAACAAAATTATAAGCAGTGCGATATCTTTCTTCTTCCTCCTCCCTTTCCTTTTTTTCTCTTTTATCAAGCTTTTTACGTTCTTCGCGTTCGGCCGCTGTTGTGCGTAGAAGTCTGACATGGCCTAATTGCTCATGCCATGCTGGCACCCACACAACACTCTTTATACATGCCTACAAAAAGATTAAAAATAATTTAAGGGTTGAAATAACATGATAGTATGAACACAATGACTGCAGCGGAGCCACGTGAATTTATTTAGTGCATGGCGTATATAGTTCTATCAGAATTGGCAAGTTACTTCCTGCACTTGCCCGAACACAGTGGGCAATTAATTATTTAAATGCCAGTGTCAATTTGTTAACATACAAGTCACATTAGACTCTTGCGATTTCGGTAGAATACTGGTTGATAAATGTAAATTTTAAGGTAAACACTTAAAAACTGAATTTAACATATTGTGTTCTTAAACATAAAGAAAAATAGAATGTATGTAAATGTTACCTGAAGAACACACAAGGCTCTGGCAAAAT
The DNA here is from genome assembly GCA_009982885.2 of Hyles vespertilio. Lineage (NCBI taxonomy): Eukaryota > Metazoa > Arthropoda > Insecta > Lepidoptera > Sphingidae > Hyles > Hyles vespertilio. The sequence continues at coordinate 12,835,971 of CM042813.1, forward strand.
CCCGGGGTGCTTGACATAATTGCACAGCTTGAACCCATGGTTTCCTTAACAATGTCCAGTTGGGATGCATGAATTGCAATACAATATTAGACTCCAGTTGTAACAAAGTCTGTCTTAGAGTTGTTACAAATAAAGACTTTGTTGCTAAAAAATTAAAACATATTAGATTTCAAAATAATGTCCATATATATACTATCAACCTCGGTTTGAATTAGTTATAATTACCATTCAGAGGTCCAACCCATTTGAATTCCTGTCCTGATGATAGTGAAAATTTATGGGACATGTATCGCTTTTTATCCCTTTCTTCATTTCTCTGTGGTTTATTTAATGCTAGTGCATTTGCAGAATACTGGTTAACATAGTTTTTAAAATTTCCTTCATTTCCTAATTTGAATAAGTAGGTGCCATTTGATAATTGATTGGATTTCAACCTTGTCAGTCTTTCTGTTACTAAAATAAAAATAATATAAATAAAATAATAAAAATTAAGTATACATTTATATATTCTAATAGCAACAAGATATATTTTGTTGATAGACTTACCCTCTTCTTGCTTTTTAGGCATTGAAAACTTTGATTTGCTATTCACATTGTTCTTTATTTTTCTATTATTGTCATCTTCATCAGGAAGGTCTTGTTGGCTGTCATAATTTTCATCTTGTGTTGCATCCTCACTTTCAATAGTAACCTCATTGACAATGTCTCCATCTCCATCAACAGATGAGATACCTTCTATTTTGTCTTCCTCTAGTTGCAGGCCTGGATTATGATCTTGATGTTTTTGTTCTTCTTTTAACTTTTTTTGTTTAATAATTTTATTATTTTCTACTTCCAAATATGACTTTCGATTGCCTTTCATTTGGTTTGTTAAGGATTCTGTGATATCCATTTGTCTCAATATTTCTTGTTTCAGTTCTAAAAGTTCACGTACCAAAGGGGCTTCCATGTCATCTGAATCCAGTACACATAATAGTTCTTCAAATTGTTGAGGAGATGAATAATACCAAACATCAGCATTTTCAGACTCACTAAAAATAAAAATAATTAATCATAAACATGTAACCAGGTATATAATCTTTATTATTATTCACTTTAAATATTCTTATTTCATAATATGATAAATTGTTAGTAACTTGAGTAATATGTTTAATGTTAAAACCAGTTTATTTTGTCATAATTATAAAAAGTTACAAAAGGTATTTAATCATTTAAATAATCTACACTTTTGAACTATCATTACATTAAGAAATTTTCAGTTTTAATTTAATATTTTGATAACTGCCAGTGTGCTATTTACTAAATACTATTAAAATAATTAAATAAATTCCATATGAGAAAAAATTACAAAACAACTGTTCAATTTTTCTTACACAAATATCCTTCGAGTAATAAACCAATATTTTCTGCCATGCCTATCAAAACCCAGATGTTCATGTCGACATAGCATGCCTTGTTTTTCTGCATCTGGCAAACAATCTGTGACACCAACAAGTTTGTGCTGTTTACACAATGCACACTGCCAGTCCTCAGAAGGTACTGTGACCAAGGGTGGGTCCAAACATTCCAGATGGAACACTGCTGGACAAGTTTCACAGCATAATAAGTCACCAAGTCGGTGACAAACTCGACAATGATCATCATAATGTATAGGAACTGAAAGATAAAATAAAATTACTATAGAAAACTCTCAATAACAAGAAGCAATTAATTATTTTGTTCTGTATCAGCCCATATGTTCTCTACTGCATTGCAAGTGGCCCTTCAACAATCAATTGTGGTTAGGCCATATCATCTACCACACTCGCATAGTGCGGGTTGGTAGACTTGACATCACTAAGGTATGCAGGTTATCACTATTTTTTCTACCACCGTTGTAGTGGTGATTAAGTATCAATACACAAATGACTGAAAAGTTGGCAGCTGCATTTAGTCTGTTTTACCAACAGGCCACCCACCACTAGACCAGAGTGGTGGATTGCATTCCTTTTTGTACTCTCAATTATAGAGAAGGCCTGTGCCCTGCGTTGATACATAATATGGCTGATACAGATAAAAATTTCATTCTTTTTCCCAAAACATCTCTGAAATAATATTATATTAACACATGCACATTTATAGTTTCTTTAAAAATGAATTTGTACTGTTTCTGTTTGCTTTTATATTACCATGGCTTGGGGTTAAGTGTAACATGGTTTCTCATGCATACTGCAGAATGATGTTAACTACATCAATATTATTATAGGGACAAATGTAGAGCTAACATCAACCATTTTAGCAGACTGACTTTTAGTTAATGGTACTACAGACTGCCTTATGCAAGTTACCTCCAGAAGGCACTGTTATCAGATATTTAAGATGGTACACATTATTATAGGCTATTATAAATATACAAAACTTCTTTTAAATTAATTGTTGCTAAATCTTGTGAGGTAACATTGTAATATTAATTATGCTATTATGTTATAAAAACATGGATAAAATAACAAAATAAGCATTGCACCAATGAATTGAAATAAATAAATGTAACCTTACCCAGGTTTAAATTCATATTACATTGAGTTAATTAAGAACATAAATATTAATACTTAACAGTATGATTTATCTTGAAACTACAAAGTGCCTGATGCAACATTCAAGTGATCAATAATTATTATGAAATTTAGTCATAAGCATAAGCAAAGTAGTTCTTATGCGATGAGTATTTTGAATATCCATGAGATATAATATACATCAAAACACAAAAGCGATTACATTTTAATATTACAGTATAAAGTTATATGGCTTACCTTCACTGAGTAGGTCATCACGGACAGGATTTGTTATTAAGAATTGATTGCAAAGAAATTGGAGAACTGTTAGACGATTTTCTATAGAAGTAAATGGATATTCACAACTGTTCAAAATGTTAACCACGTTCTGGTCAAATGATTTGTCACTTTCTACATACACTCTAAGGACTTCCGGCCATGTCATAACATCTAGTAAAAATAATGTTATGTTTACACTGTCTTTATGGTCCAGAGGACCAAAATGGGTTTGTTGAGCATCTTCTTCTCTCAGTAAGGCCTTTAGTAGCATTATATGCACTTCTATCAACAGATTGCTTTGTTCATCACAGCTTACAGCTGCACACAAATCCTCTACCCGAAAAGGAGATAATCTCACCAAATGCCTGAAGTGCCTTAAAACTTCATACACACCAACAACTTGTATAACTAAATTTTGAGGGATGTTCAAATCATCTGATGACGGCGGTAGTATCAAGGGCGGTATCTGCCGCCCTTGCTGCAGCCACAATGGGTCTGGGCTGGGGGCACGGTTATTGGTACTATTAATCTTGCGAGGAGTGCCACTGGTGGTGCTATAGCTGCTAACCGAGAAATCGCTGTCGCTAACTCCGCCGTCACCCACGCTCGCGTCCGAGCTCTCACTGGCGCGGTCTTCTTCTGGCTCAGACCTGTCGCTGTACTCATCTCCAAAATCGGAACCATAATGATATTCTGATTCATGATTATCAGCAGCATGTGGATTGTATCCTCTTCGAGAATATGATCCCGATATACCACCTCTCTTATTTTTATGGACTTTTCTGCCTTTTTGTTTTCTTACACTTCGTCTGCTAATATCGCTTCCCTGAGGAGACGACGCTCTGGATGCCGATGGGGTACTAACGAGGGACGCGTTTCCCGCATTTTGTTGATTTTGTAAATATTTCGGTTTCTTCAATAAATGGTATTGAAATTTTCTATTTTTCTCAAAACTGCCAGATTTCGGGGGCCTCCCGCGTTTCTTTGCCCCCCTACCTGACATAATTGAGCTGTCAATTGTATACCTTTCCGCACGTGTATCGTGAAAACATAGTCTTGTTTACAAAAACAATATGATGGTAATATTGCATTTCAGTTCATCCTAAATCCAACGCAGTCATGATCACAGCCGTTTGGGATCTTTATCACAAATTAAATGTCACACAAGGTTTTGCAATAAAAATCATACAAGCTATTTTTCACTAGGTACTGGAAAGTTAATCCATTCACTGATAAAAGAAAAGTTACATACAAATTTTCTAAAGAGAAAGAAGGCACCGAAAACGTAATGACGCGAAAAGCGAGTACATGCAATTCTGAAACGCTTGATGCTGCCTTCCTATTGGTTGATAATCAGACCGCCATGTCGTTTTCGTAAATTGTGGTTATTGAATTTTAAAACAATTGGCGTTCTCTTTCCATGTAAAAAATAACCGCAGGTTATATTTTCCTCAAATGTGTATACTATTTTTAGGACTTCAAATTCGTCATACTGATAAAAACTGTTGCTAGTTGATACTGGAGGGAGCAGTAATCGCACAGAGCACTCGGTCGTCGGCCATTTTCTATTTTGAAAACCATATCAAGAACTATACTTTAAATAGTTAATTGTATATTTCGGAGTTTTGACATCACGATCGTTATACCTATAATATAAGATATTAATTTCAAAGTCGGTAAATCACTTTTCATGAATTAATGTATAAATACTAAAATAAAAGTAATTAATACCGGAAACTGTACTTATGATTGTCTATGGCGACACATTGATTTTCATTGATTTTTCTGTTATTACCAACCTCAAAATAAAAGACACGGATGACGGAACTTCTGAAAACTATATTGATAATAAAAAAAATAAAAACCGACTTCAAAACAAAAATCCACTAAAAACCAAAAAATAATAACTACCACTCCAAAGCAAAAAAATAATATTTATTTCATGGAACTCGTGCATGTTGATTAATTTGCTTAATGACTTGACTAGCCAACAAATCAAAATATATTTGCTTTGGAGTGGTAGTTATTATTTTTTGGTTTTTAGTGGATTTTTGTTTTGAAGTCGGTTTTTATTTTTTTTATTAAAAATTTGAGTTATTTTTATCTTTTTAGTGTTGAAAGGCATTTAAATGAAGAAGATTTGGTCCCCACAAGGAATATGTTTTTTCCGATGACAATGAAATCGCTAAAATCGGCTAAAAGCTGCCAAAGATATTGGAATATTCACATGTTTATTATTTTTGCTCCCCTCCCCCCCCTCTCCCTTCGCGCCTACCCCTTTTTTCCTCAACCACTGTAGCCTAGCTTTTTTACTGAACCCAATGCAAAAAGAACCGTTGAAATCCTATTAAATTTTGAGGAGTTCTACTCTCCAGGTCCGAACATGATAATCAGATCTTAATGTTGTGTTCCTGGGATCAACCTGTTAATACGTTCTTTCCAATGAAAAAAAAATCACTAAAATCGGTTATAAGCTGCTGAACATATTAGTATTTACGTGTATTTTAACGTTAACACCCCCCCCCCTCACCCCTACCCCTTTCTCCCTCCCTCACTATAGCTTAACTTTTATAATAAACCTAATGCAAAAAGAACCATTGGAATCCTACTAAATTTTGAAGAGTTATATTCTCCAGGTCCGAACATAATCATCAGATCTTCATGTTGTATTCCTGTGATCAAACTGTCAATACGTTCTTTCCAATGAAAAATAAATCACTAAAATTGGTTAAAAGCGGCCGAAGATATTAGAATTTACGTGTATTTTAATTTCATCACCCACCCCTCACCCCCACCCCTTTTTCCGTCTCTAACTGTAACATAACTTTAATAATGAACCAAATGCAGAAAGAAACATTGGAATCCTACTTAATTTTAAGGAGTTCCCATCTCCAGGTCCGAAGATATTCATCAGATCTTCACTATATTTTTATGGGACCAAACGACAAGCACCAGCTTTCAATCAAAGAAAGAATGATTGAAATCGGTTCACACAGTACAGAGAAACGAGGTAACAAACATAAAAAAAAAAAGCAACATACAGTCGAATTGAGAACCTCCTCCTTTTTTTGAAGTCGGTTAAAAAAATATACGCACGGTGTAATGGTAAAATTAGGAAGAAAATATCAAATTCAGCTGAAAACATATTGTAGGTTTTTGTCTTACGCATAGAGTAAAGAAGCGGCCATAAATACTAGAGCAACGCGTCTTACAGCGATCTGAACAATAGATTCTTTTGTTGTGTGCACTCCAAGAAGCTTATACCCAAATGGAGATTGCATTCCGTATATAAAAGTGAAGCACAAAAATTTGACCTTGAATGACGTTGCAATGAAAATGACTTTTTGTTCATTCATTGTCACTCGAAAGAAAAGGATAGCAAGCAGTAGCAACGTCATTCAATGTCAAATTTTTGTACTTCACTTTTATATACGGAATGCAATCTCCATTTGGGTATAAGCTTCTTGGTGCACACTGTCGGTCGAAATTCGAGGGCATGACCTTCAAAAACAAAAAACGTCTGAGACATACAGCGCAACTAACATAAATTGACAAGTGGTGAAATTAGGAACTAGAAATGAAAGTAAAAAATATCTTCAACGCTTTCATTAAAATATTCTTTCATAATTTATACAATGTACATTTATACTAGTAGTCCAATAGTAGTAATGATAGAAATGTCCAATGTAATTAAATTTGAAGAGAGAAAAAAATAATGGTTTCTCCGTGCACCACAGCGCTTTTGAGTGATTTGCGATTGTGGACAAACTTGAGTTTACACAACAATAGGTTTTGTAAATATGGCTTTTTAAGCCAAACTAATATAACATTTCTTAAAACTTACAATTAAATTAGAATTTATAATACGTACAAGGTATAATTTTCTTTATTCAATCTGCATACAAATTAAAATTGTTGAATACAATTTGGACATTTCTAATTTACATGAGGTGTGGCTGGGAATCTAACTTGAATTAATAGAAATAAACACCGCAGTTCTTTGACCAGTTGTTTGTAAATACTAGACTGGATGTAATTGACAGCCTCCGTGACGCAGTTGGTAAGACGCCGCTTGTGAAACGAGAGGCCACGGGTTCGATCCCCGCACCGAGACAAATGTTTGTGAGGCCCACAAGTATTTGTCTCGGGTCTGGATGTTTGTGAGACCGAAAAGTCTCTCGTAGTTCCCGATACCCACGACACAACACTTAATTGATCTTAATGTGGGGTCAGGACTATGTATGTGATTGTTGAGTGTATTTATTTATTTAATTATCAGTAATTAGCCAAAAGTTCGTCTGTGCGTTCAAAAAATGGAAGAAAAACGATTAGAGTATGTGCGTAATAGAGAAATTATTTATAATGTTAAATGTAAAGAATACAAATATGCTTACTTAAAGTAAGAAGTATGGGAACAAATAGTCAGTACCTATTTTTACTAAAGATAATAAAGTATCATACTAAAGATAACGGAGTAATTTTTTATACAATCAAATATTAAGTTATTGATGTTAAAATTTCAAAATACACGCGCTGTTTTAGGAATTATAATAAGAAAAAGTTTACTTTGTTATTTGTCTTCAGGCAGTCTCTTTTATGTTTTCTTTTAAAATGACACTGGTAGTAGAAATATATAAAAAAAGACAACAAGAACAAGACGTGTGCTCGAAACACGATCTTGCCTACTTTGGAACTCACACATTTTATACATAAGTATTTCTAATATGTGTACACGGCATTGTTGCTTAACATTTTTCCACGGTAAATTTATTCTCAATGTGTAACCTATGTTTGCGTACAGAATTTAATAAATCATAGTATTATATAATTGATTGATGTGTGATTTAATATTAATTGAATCATTGATTTTGACAATAAAACAGTTGCAAATCGAATGTTCTAGTACCACAGGTTATCACAGACTTAGGACTGTTTATAATAAGCACCAACTAGGATTAATTTCATTTTAAAAAATATATTATTTATTTATTTATATAGAGATGAGATAAAGAGTACATTAAAATTGACTCTTTCATCCCTAAAAGCTTAGTCTTTGGCAGACGAGAAAACCGTCCTTTGTCAATGAAATTTAAAGAAATAAAAACGTACGCGGGCCCTCTGACGACCCGTACGAACCATATCAGTCGCGCTCTTTACCATAGTTTTGTACTCTTTACTCTATGCGTAAGACAAAAATGTACAATGTGTTTTCAGCTTTAGTATATAAACAGGACTGCGCACTGTCATCGGAAAAACGAGCCGAGCGAGAGGTGTAGGAAGGTTGGGTTGTGTCGCGTTCCTATAGGTTGACCATATTTTTTGGGATATACAGGATTTTTAATCAAATTGGCTAATATAAAGTCGAATAAAGCATTTTGTTTTTGAGGTAACAAACGTGATATTGTCTAACCCTGTAAAAAAATATTTGACCAAACCAAAATATTGGACCATTAGGACCTAGCAAAAAAGTTCAAAATCATAGTTTTATACGTATACTTTTAATAGGTGAAATGAAAAATGAAAATAATAATAATAAATCTTTATTGACAGCAAAATTCAGTTAACAATCTTCTCGTCTGTTCACAAAGTGCGTATGTTGTGTGTTATCAGTGCCAGTCGTCGTCGGGGGTGGTAGCTGGGGTCAACCCAGAGATTCTTACCACCCTCTGCCCCGCCGTTACCGTGGCCGCTACCATAACCAGGAATAGCGGGGCTGCCGGGGACTGGAGTCCTGGTCCTGGTTTTATACAACTATTAGGCTTTTTTATTGTTTATGCCAATACTAACCACGCTAGGCAGGCGGGTTCGCGAGCGCAGGAGGGTTCGCGTTGATGACGCTGCTGTCCGTCTTCAACTGGGGAAAGGAAATAGAGTTTGCGGCTAGAAGATGTTATTGGAAAGGAAAGTATGGAATATAGAGATGGATACTACAGCCACGGCGGGGAAAGTTGGTAGTGATTGCAGTAGTTCGGGGGCCGAGGTCGTATACTCGTAGCACCTATTTTAGGACAGGCCAGGACCACTAGCTAGGAGCATCGCTGACCTACTTAATACCAGATACACGTTATTATTCATACCTAATCTTGTAAAACCTAACGGCAACGTAGTTGTCCTACCATCTCATACGTAACAAATATCTTAATCGAATCATTAACAAAGTTCAAAATGGCGGCGATAACTATAATTCTGAATCTCAATTTAAAGGGGAGGTTTAAATTTCGAATTTCAGACCAATCGGATCAATAACAAAAGAGTTTCTTCCTTTCTGCCATTTTATTAGTTATATTTACAACAAAAAAAAATATTTGATTTTATGTATAATATTTCATCCCTTATTTCGACCCCATAATACTATTTTTCTAATATTATTCACGCCATTATTTTTCATTTGGAATAAGGTTTCCATAACTGTAACGGCTTAAATTTTTATGTAACATTTCAACCTCTTTATGGTTAACTTTAAGAACATAAAGTGTGCAGTTATTTTTGTTCATAAATGAGTAAAGTTTGACATCTGTAACTTCAACAGTTTAGATTTTTCCTTAGAGTAATTACCTCTAGAGAGATTCACGCTGTAACCGCACATGAGACATCAATAGCTATATCTAGCAACACAAGAAAATAAGCGCCATATTGTGGCCTTGATTTATAATAGACCCTATTTCAATGACATTAGGTGGCTTTATTGCTTGAACGACGTCGCTTTGTCTGGCGAAATTCTTTTTTCACCCAACAACTAAACGCGGCACGTCACATGAAATAGAACATTATTTTGCATCTCATTCTGACATAAAGAAATTCGTATCGGTATGTCTCATTTTTGCGATGTACAGTACATTTCGGCTCTCTCTAGAGGTAATTACTCTAAAGATTTTTCCATACATACTGCCATCTCTTTGTTCAACCCCTTCAAGCGTTGTCTATATAATAAAAGGTAACCTTTTGCCCTTACCCAAGGTCTAATCTATCTCTGTATCAAATTCTATCAAAATCGGTTCAGTGGCTTAGGCGTGAAAATGTAGCAGACACTGGACCGGTTAGTGTAATACGTTCGTGCCGAAATCTTACATCACTCAGTAAATAAAAACTATCGCAAGAAATAAATATTTTTTAATCATACTTAATTCATGATCAATTGTATTAGAAAAACTTTTATCGTGTTTATTTTCACTTAAAACATAGTAGGATGCAAATTAACGTGTATAAATTAAATATTACTTTAAAAATAAAATTGTAAAGAAAAAAGAATTGCTTTTAATATTCAAGCAGATTAAAAGTTATTCAATAATTCATCTGAACTTTGAATTGTCGATCAGAAAAGTTCTAAGGCGGGTTTTATTATGGTCACCGTAGCGAATGTTTGTAAAGAAAAATGGTAAATCTCATGAAACCACTCACCTTTGAATCGATATACAACAACCACTATATTATTCACTTATACAAATCATTTTGCAACACTTTTTAACCAATTTCCGTTAATAAATATCGAAAATAATTTGAAATTGTACACCTGTGACATTTCGTATAAGCCATGACATATTTTATTTTTATTATCAAGTTGCCAGAGTTATAATTACAAATTCTCCTATCATGCATTTAACCTTCCATTGTAATGCCATGAATTCGTTTATGGACCCATAAATAAAGTTAAATAATAATATTTTTCTATATGTTACTATAGATATTCTGTGTTTATTTTTTTATCGAACTAATTACCTTTTCGCGAATGCAAAATAATCTACTAGATAAAATATTTTTTTTGGTCTGGCTTGCAAATCAAAAGGGATAAAACCCCCTCATACTGTCTCACTCGGTTTCGGCCTTCCTCCATGTCATTTACCATAGTAAATTAAACCCTCAGACTAAATACTCTCTAGACGTAGCCATAACTGGAACGTGAGAAATAAGAGTGAGACCGCAAGTTAAAAATTAGTGTGCGTAAAAGAGACAGAGAGTTTTTTTCTTTGTCCTTGTCACCGTGGCCGGTTTTTTTATTTGTCAATAAGCGCAGTTTGTCAAACAAATATACGTCAATCAGTTTTTCCGATATTTTAATAGTTTTGGATAGTGTAAAGCAGCAATTTATACAAATATTAGTGACTATAGTGTATATGCAATGGTGGGTTGTAGTATTTTAGGCTGCAAAAGCCGCAGTGAACGAAAAATTTGTGGAATAACATTTCACTCGTAAGTTACTCATTTATGTTACATTATAATTATTTTGTCGTTTATTGGTAAATAATGTTGTATTTTAATATCAATACAAATTGTTTTACTTAGAGAAATATCGATTACATTTAGAAATTCTACAAATAATATTAAATAACCTTAATTTCTTAAAAGTTTAGTGTTACCTTGTTATGAAAATTGGTTTACCCTAGATAATACTTGCATATTATTCCTTGCATACATAGCGTTATTCATACGTAAAAAAATAAAATTACTTCTTATTTTAGGTTTCCTACTAACAGTAATTAGAATTAAATGGGTGGAAGCTAATGGACACCAAAATTGGCAACCAACAAATAATTTTAAAATTTGCTCAATATATTTCGAGATAGATTCCTTTCATTATAAAAAGAAGAATGTTATAGTAAAACCAAAAGCAGTCCCAATAAAATATGTTCATGTAAGTAGTTGATCATTAATTATTTTTAACACCGTTTTATTAACTTCGCCTATATGTATGTAACAGAATCTGTGAAGTCGATTTTCGAGCACTTCAAAACGTCGGATTGACTTGAAATTTTGCATACGTATCCAGGACTGATGACGACGCAATAATTTAAAAAGTATATGATATTATTTTATATTTTATCCAGAATAATAAACAAAATATTATTGTTGAAAAAATATTACCTATATAATTGGTAATTTGCGCGCAGTTGTCTTTCTTTGATAAAACAGCCGAAGATAGATGTTTTAGTGCAAGCAATTAAATTATAGTTTAAAAACTAAAAAAACAAGCTTTCATATAAGATCGAACTAAAAAGTAAAAATAATCATAAACTCATTATCATTTAATAATAAATATGATATACGAATAAATACGATTTAAATCGTACGGTTGGCAACGCTTATGTTGGCCTGTGTTAGTACCCACCAAAAGTAGGAATTTTTCCCGACATGGCCACACTGAAGAATTATATATCTGTCTCTTGTGCGGCCACGGCATGGCTACGTCTAGAGAGTATTTAGTCTGAGATTAAACCTAGACTGCTAGATGCACATGTCTTATTTCAAGATGACATAATTTTCTTCGTGCGCAATCCTGTTTATATACTACATCCATGTAGACATTTGACTTTACGTTTTTCTTCTTACTGCCAGCATCATTAATATACTTTAAAAAGGTTACACATAAAAAAAGTCAGTTACTGTAATTTTATTTTGTAATAACCGTACCATTTATCTTTTTACTCCCATTTGGCGCAAAGATTTTAATTTTAATTTCGATGTACTTATCTTATCCCTATAAAATAACCTAACTAACTAACTAAGCCCAAGGTTCTATGAAGTTTCACCCATCTCCTTTTTTCCATGAACATGATGACATTGAAATTTATGAAGAGTAAGGTCGGAACTTCTTTATAACCACAAATTTTAATTTTTAATAACAGATTTCGGTGAATTCTCTATCCAGCATGAAGCGTACCATTTCACATGTTTGTGGGTTTTTCTGACGAAAACTGTAAAATTGGCAAAAAATACGAATTCTCGATATATTGTAAAATGAATAGAAAACCATCTGATCATGAATTTGGGGAAGGAAAGGTAATATCTAGAAGGAATTTGAAATAATTAATGCAGAAAAAAGATGCGTCCAGGCAAATGAGAAAAGCTCAAGCAAGCAAGCTAAACAAATGCCATTAGATCGTTGAAGAAATGTGTGTGTGTTTTTTTTAAATTATTTCTGTGATTATGTCGTATTTATTGAGAGTGATAAAAAGGACGATCGAAAGAAAAATAAAGAATATAATATGCAGTCTATTCGATTGGTAAAACTATATGTCCTACTTTTATGCTTATTTGGGATATAATTATCTCTCTTTCTTTCTCTCTCTTCAATCTTAAGCAAATACCTCAGAATAATAACTAAAGACTAGAAGGAGTCTGAAACATACTCATATACTTATCCTGTTTTTTCCAATGGGCGAACATCATGGGAGAGAATGAGACAAATAATATGTGTTAAGGACGGCACATGTTCATTGATGAAATGTCAAATTGGTATGTAAGTGCAATGGCTAGTAAACTAAAATATACATTATTTATATTATCGATAAAATGTGCAGCACATCACTATTGAATATGTCGTAACCATAGTCGTAACTAAATTGTGTCGGCACTCTGCAGTGCGATTCACGTAACTTTTTGACGCGCCGATCAAGTTGCGGTGCGGTTACAATTAAGTTTACGCTTTGGTACAAAACGGTATTCTTGTAAGTGTTTAGCTGCGCGTGAACTGCGCGTGAGCTGCGCGTCAACTGTACGTCAGACGTATGAAATTTGTTTGAGATTGACATATACGCGCAGCAGTAGAATACGCTAAAACGTTTGCGTGACTCGAACTTGACGCGAGCGTATTTGACAGCGGTTGTCAAAATTACGAGAATACGAAAAGGGCTGTTTTGATCGAAACTTAACCGCAACTGCACTGCAGCTGAACTTATTATAATACGTGAATTGCCCTAATGGCCGTTTGTAACATTTGACATAACTGCACTTTTTAATTCGGTCCTTTGCACATATTATTTGTCTCATTCTCTTTCATGATGTTGGCCCAATGGAAAAAGCAGGATAAGTATATGAGTGTGTTTCAGACTCCTTCTATGCTTTAGTTATTGTTGTGAGACGAAACCTATAGTGGAATAAAACTATTATTTACGGATTTTATCGCGGATTTGTTTTAATTTTTACATTTTTTGAATTACCGACGTTTCGATTACTTTACAGCTTTCGTGGTCACGGGGCGGACCACTAAAGTAAACCAAATCCGCGATAAAATCCGTAAATAATAGTTTTATTTCAATGTGTAACATTCGCGTAAATCTAAGAAACCATTACCAATGATTAAAGAATATAAAAGATTAAGCTGAAAACACATTGTAGGTTTTCATCTTACGCATAGAGTAAAGAAGCGGCCATAAATACTAGAGCAACGCGTCTTACAGCGATCTGAACAATGGATTCTTTTGTTGTGTGCACATTACAAGTCATACGCTTAAGACGTGACCACAGACTACATAGAAAGAACCTTGTACATTCCATTGTCCTGATTGGTCAGTTGGCCCCGTACTTACCGCTCTTTACTATATGCGGAAGACAAAAACCTACAATATGTTTTCAGCTTAACGCACAAAAGTAGCTTTATATATCAAATTATAGTTATGTTAGGAATATCGACGCGGAATGTACGTTTATCTATCTGTCTCCTTTACACAAAGCTGACTTTTCCCTTGATGAAAGAGACAAATAATAATTCATTTGTTTCGAATATGGCAATATTTTGTTCACTAACCACACTGAGACCGCCCCTAGACCAAAATGATGCCATTTTATTTAGCTCATCCGAAACCACAGACTAGTAAAACAAAAACTCCATGAAATGTCAAACTGTGGCGTTATCTGTCAATCGAAGTAAACAAATCTGCAAAATCAAAGAATTTCGAATTATTCATTGTTTAATCTCGTTTGTTAAGTTTGGTAATTAGTTTAATTGTTTAGTTTTTAAAGTGCCTCAGTGTTGTGTTAGAGGATTCAAGTCGAGTTCAAGCAAAAAGGACTCAACACAACTTTTCATAGGTTAGTAACTGTTTTTACGAAATAATAACAAATATGTGTCTAAATTTACATTTTGGGTTTGTTTTTATCATTTATAATTGTATTTGGTTCTTGTTGATTGTGATGTTTTAGACTCTTCTAGGCGTTATATAAACAAGTAGTGTGAATAACAATCTTATTGTTTGTTTACACTCAGGTTTAGGGATGAGTGGATTCGATACGAAATTATTCATATCGATATTATGATTTTTAAATAATAGTATTTATTTAAATATATGTTCAGACTGACAAACAAAGTGAAATTTAATATTTTTTAGATTACCTATAAACACACAAACCAGGACGAAATGGATGCAAAAAATCGGTAGATTTGTTAATTACATTTTGAAAAATAAAACAGCTTCCCTACAATATTTCCGGTAAGTGAAATTGTAATAATTAGGATATTTTATCTAATAATCCTATTAATAATAGAGCTGTTAATCAATAACAAAGATGACATGCAACATAACTTGGACAATTAGTTGTCTATTGTCTAATGTTCTGGAGAACCTGTTTTACTGGTGGTAGGTCTCTCATATGTGAGAGGCCATCTGGGTGGGTACCACCGCAGCGTCTATTTCTCCCGTCAAACAGCAGTGTAAATGTACTGTTGTGTTTCGGATTGAAGGGCATTGTAGCCAGAGTAACTACTGGACATATTGAGACTTAACATCTTATGTCTCAGGATGGTGAGCGCAGTGGAATGTCAAGCATTGCTTTGTAATTCAAGGTATTGTTTGGTTTTGCTACTGTTTATGAGCGGTCGTATCACTTACCATCAGGTGAACAGCATGCTCGTCTCGCTATTCGTCGCAATAAAAAAAAAGAACCTTTTAATGAACAGAAATAGTTTTATATTTTATTATTAATTATTATAACTGTTTATCTTAACCAACACTTTCATATTCATTGATTGAATTCTAAGTGAGACTTAATGATTTTCCTCAGTCAAATAATAGCAATAAAAATCTACCTATGTTATTTCATTTTATTTAGTATGTATTAAATGTCCTGATAGGTACTTTTGATTTTAGCAAAGAATGGTGCAACGTAATAATGAACGAAATGTATTAGATGCAACTGGATGTTTGTCTCAACAGGTATAACCTTCTTGTAACGGTTGTAACATGTAAATTAGTATTAGTTGGTCATCTATTTATATTATGGTAGAGGCTAAAATAGTAACGATAATTGTAAAGTATAAGTATATTTTAGGAATATAAAACAAATAAATACAACCAACCGTTATAGTTATAGTAGCAGTTGCATTTTTTATTAGTTCTGTTACAAATACATTTATCATATTAATATTTATGCATACATAAACTCACGCCTTTTTCCAAGAAGGGTAGGGTAGGGTAGGCAGAGGTGCAACCAGGACACCCACATTTCGCCTTGTATGTTCCGTCCTACGATGTTGTAGGTGGCGAGCCTATCGCCATATCGGGCACAAATTCCTGACTGTGATAATGAATAGAAAAAGCCGATATTACTTTGCGCGACCCGGGATTCGAACTCAAGACCTCAGCTTTGTAACCGTATCTGTCTGTATCAGCCCATATACGTCCCACTGCAGGGCACGGGCCTACTCTACGATCGAGAGTACGATTGAGAGTGGTTAGGCCATATAGTCCACCACGCTGGCCTAGTGCGGGTTGGCGGACTTACATACCATATAAATTCATATGAATCGCTATGGTATGCAGGTTTCCTCACGATGTTTTCCTTCACCGTTTTAGTGCGTGGTGATTGACTATCAATACACACATGACTCCGAAAAGTCAGAGGTGTGCCCTGGGATTTGAACCCGCGACCACCGTGAACATGTTGGCAGCCGCGTCTGGTCCGTTTACCAACAGGCCACCACGCACAATCATTATATATTATATCCTGAGAGTTGTACAAACTTGAAGCTCCTCAAAGAAGCCACTACCCTTCTTTGTCGGTTCTTTATCTTCTCGGATCAAGTCCACCACTTCTTTGACATACCTTTTAGTAAATCTGTATATACCTCTAAATTCATCTTCTTCTTCTATCGGCTTTTTCTATTCATTATCACAGTCAGGAATTTGTGCCCGATATGGCGATAGGCTCGCCACCTACAACATCGTAGGACGGAACATACAAGGCGAAATGTGGGTGTCCTGGTTGCACCTCTGCCTGTATCTGTATGTGCAGGTTTGTGGTCCATTTAGTCATAGCCTTACTTAAAAATGAGCAAATGTCGGGATGAATCCTATATATATGTAATATTCTAATGAGCCATGTATGCGGTACTGAATCATATGCTTTTCTGTAATCAATATACATACTATATAAATCCCTCTTTTTCGTTGGACCTGTTTTAAAATTACTGAGTCTATAGTGAGCTGTTCTTTACACCCCTGGCTGAACTTTCTACATCCCTTCTGTTGTTCTGTGAGAATACTATTGGTTTCGATGTGTTCGTAAATAAGCTGTGATATACACGCTGTTAAAATTTTATAAATCGTTTGCAGGCAAGTAATGGGTCGGTATTTACTAGGATTATTTAATTGATTCGGGTCTTTAGGCATCATATAGGTAATTCCAGAAGTTATATAGGACGGCATAGCGTCAGGGTTTTTAATAAAATTATTGATATGGTTGTATAATAAAGAGTGGACATGGGTAAACTTCTTGTACCAGAAGTTATGAATTTTGTCAGATCCAGGGGCTTTCCAATTATGTGTAGATTGCAATACTTTATGAAAAACTTCAGTAGGGATGTAATTATATTCCATGGGTTCCCTATTTAGATAATTACTTTCCTCAGATTTAATCCATTCTGCTTCATTATTATAATTAGCCGACTTTCCCCATATATTACCCCAAAACTGTCGAAATTCACGAGTGTCTGTTGTTGTCCTTAGTGTATTATCACTGGGACCTGCTGAATTAGTGGTATTTTTACTTAAATTGCTATAAAACTTTTTTTCGCTATTATTAAACTGGTTATTTTGTGTTTTTCTGAGTGTACACGCTGTGTACCTTCTGAGGCGGCTACTTGCTACTGTAAGTTTCTGTTTCAGTGTATCTAGATATTCGTCTAAATTTTTATTCGGTTCTTCGTGTACTGTGTTTGTTTTATATTTGTTTAATATTTTATTTACATGTTTAATAATTTTTTTGCTTCTAGTGCCTGTTTTATACTCCGTTAATCTACCTATTTGAGCTCTTAAATCTTCTATTTTTCTCTCTAATCTCTTTTGCCACGTAGGTTTTGATATGGGTCGCCGCTGTATATCTGAAGGAGGAATATTTAATCTAGTTCCATTACTTTTAGCAGTGGTCCATGCTGCACAATAGATTACTGCTTGGAGTGTATTAAAATCTGTCTCAGCATTGACATAATCAGGGATTATAGTATTATCTATGTAGTTAATTAGAAGGTTTAATTTTTTGGAGCTTTTTTGTTTAGGTATGTACGCACGTTTTCCTGGGTTAATATTACGATAAAAGTTAAAAGCCTCCCTAAATGCAGATTCTACTTCTTTGGTTTCAATTGATGTACCTGGTATTAAAGTGTTATCTTCTATTTCAGTTCTATTTGTTTCTCCATCTAAAGCATGTAGCGTGTTATTTTCCATAATATTATGTTCTTGGTTAGCGTCTGAGTTGTGGTTATTTTCTAGAGCTATTCGTAGTTCACTGGCAACTTCTTGTTTAATAATGTGCAGTCTGTCCGGTTTAATTAAACTATTGGCTATTATAACCCTTTTTTGGTCTGCAATTCTTTGCTCACTCAAATGAGAGAGTTCAGGAAATATGTTCATAAATTGTTGGTGTAATGGTTTTCTATATGCGGTTTTATTTGTTTCCAGCTCTGTAATTTTGTAATATAACTTTATAATGGTTTCATTATGATTGGTTGTCCATTTCATTCTTTTTCCGGTTATTACTTGTGAAGGGGCGCTAGGTTGGTGTTGATTTAAATATTTTTTTACTTCTGATTTGATTTCATTTACTTTGTCGCTAGGTAGCAGGTTATTCCGTATTATCGCTCTACGTTGGTCACCAATTCTTTGTTTACTTACTTGAATACTGGGGAAGTGTTCTTTAAATTTTTGATGTAATAAGGGTAAGTACGATTTAGTGTCTGTATCTAATTTAGTTAATATATAGTAGTTACGCAGGATACAGATATTCATGTCTGAAGTCCATTTTATACGCGTGCGTTTAGCCTGAACGGGTACAGTGTTATCGACATAATGTGTCGACTGTACAACGTCGTCGGCTTCTATTTCAAGTGGTAAAGGAGAGACTGAAGATGAGGATAAACCATCTGACTGATAGTTTAGGTAAGAGGGAGGGGAAGAGGGTAAAGACGAGAACAGAGATTTGGGGGAAGATGATAAAGATAGTAAATCGGCTGTCGCATTATATTCGGGTGACCCGGTAGGAGCCCGCCTGCTCAACTCACTACCGCTGACGGTTCGCATGCTGTGGCACTCAGCGTCAGCTCCAAGTGCGCCCCGGCGATCGCCCCCGGGAAGCGGTCCTATACGTTTACTTCTTGATCGAGTCTCCATATTGAATGGGTATCCAGAGCCATGTTAGCCGTGCCAGTAATTATTTTCACGTATCCGCCCCCCACGTGAGTCAGGTGTTCTACTCGGACGTATGGTTGGGATTTAGGGGGCTTATTATTATTATTATTATATGCTCACTTAGTAAGAAGTATGGGAACAAATAGTCAGTACCTATTTGTATTTAAGATAATAAAGTATCATACTAAAGATAACGGAGTAATTTTTTATACAATCAAATATTAAGTTATTGATGTTAAAACTTCAAAATACACGCGCTGTTTTAGGAATTATAATAGGAAAATGTTAACCTTGTTATTTGTCTTCAGGTAGTCTCTTTTTTGTTTTCTTTTAAAATGACACTGGTAGTAGAAATATATAAAAAAAAAGACAACAAGAACAAGACGTGTGCTCGAAACACGATCTTGCCTACCTTGGAATTCACACATTTTATACATAAGTATTTCTAATACGTGTACACGGCATTGTTGCTTAACATTTTTCCACAGTAAATTTATTCTCAATGTGTAATCTATGTTTGCGTACAGAATTTAATAAATCATAGTATTATATAATTGATTGATGTGTGATTTAATATTAATTGAATCATTGATTTTGACAATAAAACAGTTGCAACCTCGAATGTTCTAGTACCACAGGTTATCACAGACTTAGGACTGTTTATAATAAGCGCCAACTAGGATTAATTTCATTTAATAAAATATATTATTTATTTGTTTATATAGAGATGAGATAAAGAGTACATAAAAATCGACTCTTCCATCCCTAAAAGCTTAGTCATTGGCAGACGAGAAAACCGTCCTTTGTCAATGAAATTAAAAAAATAAAAACGTACGTGGGCCCTCTGACGACCCGTACGAACCATGTAAGATGTGCTCTTTACCATAGTTTTGTACTCTTTACTCTATGCGTAAGACAAAAACCTACAATGTGTTTTCAGCTTTAAGCATAAGGTCACGTGACGTGTACCCATGGACGTAGTATCAAATGGACTCGACATTCGAGTTCCACCGTAAGGGACAGACATAAAGTAAAAAAAAGCATTTTTATTTTTTATGCAAAAATAATCCTATTTTTCAATGTATTCTATGAAATACTAATTGCAGATGTTAGTAATAATGAACGTCTACATTTATTTTTACCAATATACTAAATAAAATGCACTTACCAGTGAGAGGTTATATTTTCATATTATCGTTTAGATCGGCTATCACAGCCAATAATAAAGCAGCACACCATACCTTTTGTCTTATAATCAGTTTCAACACTCTTTTACATACATTTTTGACCGCAAATATTCGTAAAATACTCAGTAATTCAAGTTTATAACAAACCGCACGTCTTATTTGTTTGGGTACACGCAGTGTTGCCCTACAAAATTATGTGAAACTATGACAAGGACCGCAAATTATGTTTTGTCACTTTCATTTTTTAAGGTTTATGCATAAGTCTAAGTGAGATGGACTATATATGTCAAATGCATGTCAAGTCTATTGATACTACGTCTATGCGTGTACCACTTTGATGTACTAAAATGGCGGCGGCTCCGCCTCTAAAAATAGTGATACGCTAGTACCGAATTTTCTATCGATATCGATCATCAACAGTGGCATACGAATAAAATTAATATAACATTTTTAATTTTCGCTTTATATGTCAATTAAGTATAAACAGAGGATTTTAGGATTTGACAGTAGTCATAAAAAATTAAATCCGATAAAAATGTCAATGTTTTGATATTTTTTTCATGCTATGATTTATTACATGGGTAAGTTTTACCTGATGATTGGATTGGATTTTTCAAATAATACACACGTAAGATAAAATACAACTTTATTAATATCTAGAATTTGCTTGCGACTTCGAGTAGGATTGCCACACTTTTCTCCTCAAGCACCAATTTTCACCATATCAATATTTTTTTGCCAAAATATAACTAAAATCTAAAAAAAAAACAGACATTTAGCAACAATGAAAATATGAACACTAAATTAACAACTTAAATATATAAATAGAAATATCTACACAAAACTAACAATTAAAATGTAAAAATAGAACTTAAACAATTAAATAAATAAACTGATATTATTGTTTTCTGTGATATGAACCATTGTAATTTTAAATGGCGATATAAAAGAAGAAAAAAGACAGTTCGTGTTGCTGACGAAGTTTCTTGCGCCGTTTCTTCTTCACAGCTACAACACGTTCCGAAGCGTTGGTAGCAGAAATGAACAATCCACTAGATCTTTTGAAAGACTATTTGAATAAAGAATATTTTAATTTTGATTTTAAATAAAGGAATTGTAGCGGAGATCTCGAACGAAGGCAGGAAATCAGCACTAGAAAAAAATATTTTTCAAATCAATCAATCAAACAAAAAATACATAAGGTACATACATACATAAACATACAAGCGGTGAATAATGTGTACTATAGATTTTAATTTATGTATAAATATTGACTGCCTCGGTGGCGTAGTTGTACTATGGTACGGTTACAAAACGTGCGGTTTGTTATAAACTTGAATTACTGAGTATTTTACGAATATTTGCGGTCAAAAATGTATGTAAAAGAGTGTTGAAACTGATTATAAGACAAAAGGTATGGTGTGCTGCTTTATTATTGGCTGTGATAGCCGATCTAAACGATAATATGAAAATATAACCTCTCACTGGTAAGTGCATTTTATTTAGTATATTGGTAAAAATAAATGTAGACGTTCATTATTACTAACATCTGCAATTAGTATTTCATAGAATACATTGAAAAATAGGATTATATTTGCATAAAAAATAAAAATGCTTTTTTTTACTTTATGTCTGTCCCTTACGGTGGAACTCGAATGTCGAGTCCATTTGATACTACGTCCATGGGTACACGTCACGTGACCTTATGCTTAAAGCTGAAAACACATTGTAGGTTTTTGTCTTACGCATAGAGTAAAGAGTACAAAACTATGGTAAAGAGCACATCTTACATGGTTCGTACGGGTCGTCAGAGGGCCCACGTACGTTTTTATTTTTTTAATTTCATTGACAAAGGACGGTTTTCTCGTCTGCCAATGACTAAGCTTTTAGGGATGGAAGAGTCGATTTTTATGTACTCTTTATCTCATCTCTATATAAACAAATAAATAATATATTTTATTAAATGAAATTAATCCTAGTTGGCGCTTATTATAAACAGTCCTAAGTCTGTGATAACCTGTGGTACTAGAACATTCGAGGTTGCAACTGTTTTATTGTCAAAATCAATGATTCAATTAATATTAAATCACACATCAATCAATTATATAATACTATGATTTATTAAATTCTGTACGCAAACATAGATTACACATTGAGAATAAATTTACTGTGGAAAAATGTTAAGCAACAATGCCGTGTACACGTATTAGAATACTTATGTATAAAATGTGTGAATTCCAAGGTAGGCAAGATCGTGTTTCGAGCACACGTCTTGTTCTTGTTGTCTTTTTTTTATATATTTCTACTACCAGTGTCATTTTAAAAGAAAACAAAAAAGAGACTACCTGAAGACAAATAACAAGGTTAACATTTCCTATTATAATTCCTAAAACAGCGCGTGTATTTTGAAGTTTTAACATCAATAACTTAATATTTGATTGTATAAAAAATTACTCCGTTATCTTTAGTATGATACTTTATTATCTTAAGTACAAATAGGTACTGACTATTTGTTCCCATACTTCTTACTAAGTGAGCATATAATAATAATAATAATAAGCCCCCCAAATCCCAACCATACGTCCGAGTAGAACACCTGACTCACGTGGGGGGCGGATACGTGAAAATAATTACTGGCACGGCTAACATGGCTCTGGATACCCATTCAATATGGAGACTCGATCAAGAAGTAAACGTATAGGACCGCTTCCCGGGGGCGATCGCCGGGGCGCACTTGGAGCTGACGCTGAGTGCCACAGCATGCGAACCGTCAGCGGTAGTGAGTTGAGCAGGCGGGCTCCTACCGGGTCACCCGAATATAATGCGACAGCCGATTTACTATCTTTATCATCTTCCCCCAAATCTCTGTTCTCGTCTTTACCCTCTTCCCCTCCCTCTTACCTAAACTATCAGTCAGATGGTTATCCTCATCTTCAGTCTCTCCTTTACCACTTGAAATAGAAGCCGACGACGTTGTACAGTCGACACATTATGTCGATAACACTGTACCCGTTCAGGCTAAACGCACGCGTATAAAATGGACTTCAGACATGAATATCTGTATCCTGCGTAACTACTATATATTAACTAAATTAGATACAGACACTAAATCGTACTTACCCTTATTACATCAAAAATTTAAAGAACACTTCCCCAGTATTCAAGTAAGTAAACAAAGAATTGGTGACCAACGTAGAGCGATAATACGGAATAACCTGCTGCCTAGCGACAAAGTAAATGAAATCAAATCAGAAGTAAAAAATATTTAAATCAACACCAACCTAGCGCCCCTTCACAAGTAATAACCGGAAAAAGAATGAAATGGACAACCATCATAATGAAACCATTATAAAGTTATATTACAAAATTACAGAGCTGGAAACAAATAAAACCGCATATAGAAAACCATTACACCAACAATTTATGAACATATTTCCTGAACTCTCTCATTTGAGTGAGCAAAGAATTGCAGACCAAAAAGGGTTATAATAGCCAATAGTTTAATTAAACCGGACAGACTGCACATTATTAAACAAGAAGTTGCCAGTGAACTACGAATTGCTCTAGAAAATAACCACAACTCAGACGCTAACCAAGAACATAATATTATGGAAAATAACACGCTACATGCTTTAGATGGAGAAACAAATAGAACTGAAATAGAAGATAACACTTTAATACCAGGTACATCAATTGAAACCAAAGAAGTAGAATCTGCATTTAGGGAGGCTTTTAACTTTTATCGTAATATTAACCCAGGAAAACGTGCGTACATACCTAAACAAAAAAGCTCCAAAAAATTAAACCTTCTAATTAACTACATAGATAATACTATATCCCTGATTATGTCAATGCTGAGACAGATTTTAATACACTCCAAGCAGTAATCTATTGTGCAGCATGGACCACTGCTAAAAGTAATGGAACTAGATTAATATTCCTCCTTCAGATATACAGCGGCGACCCATATCAAAACCTACGTGGCAAAAGAGATTAGAGAGAAAAATAGAAGATTTAAGAGCTCAAATAGGTAGATTAACGGAGTATAAAACAGGCACTTAGAAGCAAAAAAATTATTAAACATGTAAATAAAATATTAAACAAATATAAAACAAACACAGTACACGAAGAACCGAATAAAAATTTAGACGAATATCTAGATACACTGAAACAGAAACTTACAGTAGCAAGTAGCCGCCTCAGAAGGTACACAGCGTGTACACTCAGAAAAACACAAATAACCAGTTTAATAATAGCGAAAAAAAGTTTTATAGCAATTTAAGTAAAAATACCACTAATTCAGCAGGTCCCAGTGATAATACACTAAGGACAACAACATACACTCGTGAATTTCGACAGTTTTGGGGTAATATATGGGGAAAGTCGGCTAATTATAATAATGAAGCAGAATGGATTAAATCTGAGGAAAGTAATTATCTAAATAGGGAACCCATGGAATATAATACATCCCTACTGAAGTTTTTCATAAAGTATTGCAATCTACACATAATTGGAAAGCCCCTGGATCTGACAAAATTCATAACTTCTGGTACAAGAAGTTTACCATGTCCACTCTTTATTATACAACCATATCAATAATTTTATTAAAAACCCTGACGCTATGCCGTCCTATATAACTTCTGGAATTACCTATATGATGCCTAAAGACCCGAATCAATTAAATAATCCTAGTAAATACCGACCCATTACTTGCCTGCAAACGATTTATAAAATTTTAACAGCGTGTATATCACAGCTTATTTACGAACACATCGAAACCAATAGTATTCTCACAGAAACACAGAAGGGATGTAGAAAGTTCAGCCAGGGGTGTAAAGAACAGCTCACTATAGACTCAGTAATTTTAAAACAGGTCCAACAGAAAAAGAGGGATTTATATAGTATGTATATTGATTACAGAAAGCATATGATTCAGTACCGCATACATGGCTCATTAGAATATTACATATATATAGGATTCATCCCGACATTTGCTCCATTTTTAAGTAAGGCTATGACTAAATGGACCACAAACCTGCACATACGATAGATTCAAAGACCACTCTGGAGACGGAGCCCATTAACATTAAGGTGGTATTCTTCAGGGAGACGCACTTAGTCCTTTGTGGTTTTGTCTTGCTTTGAACCCCTTTATCAAATATGTTAAATGCTACCTGCATAGGTTATTCCTTAGAACATGGCCAGAATGAAACTGACACAATAGTAAATTTCAATCTAATCATCTGTTGTATATGGATGACATCAAAATTTACGGTTCCTCTCAAACAGAATTAGATTATTTAGTAAACATTACAGAGACATTTTCACGAGATATTTCTATGGAATTCGGAATAGACAAATGCAAGACAAACTGCATCAAGCAGGACAAAACCATCCTTACCAATATAATTTACAAAATGGTGGTACAAGTTGACCCACTTTACGATGGGGAAGGCTATAAATACCTCGGGTACCAGCGTCCTAAGTTAATTCACCACAGAGATATTAAAGTCAGGATTACACAAACTTCAAACACAGAATTAAATGCCATTCTAAAAACCCAGCTTAATTCTAAAAACACAGTTTAAAGCCATTAATACATACGCCATCCCGGTTCTTACATATTCATTTGGAATTATCAACTGGACTAAGAAAGAATACTAAATCTACAGAGAACAATAAATACCTCCATGTCGAAATATAGAAAACATCACCCCAGAGCATGTATACAGAGACAGTATTACCAAGAACAGAAGGAGGAAGAGGAATAATAAATATCAAAACCTACACCGTCGTCAAATAACAACATTACGCTGCTACTTTCATAGTAAAGCCGAGACACTGTACTTCACCATGCGATTAATATGCAGGACAAAAAACTTACTCCACTTAATCTCATGATCATAACCAGCAAAATAAGAAATACAAACAGACAAAAACACACTTTTAACTCAATGGGCCCTGAAGTCTCTACATGGGCGACATTACCACCGATCTGAGTCAGTTCAAACGTCGATAAAAAGGCATCGAACGAATGGCTCAGACGATGGTGAAACTCTTCCCGGAGACCGAGGGTTTCATGGTAGCCATCCAAGACCAAATCATTGAAACACGAAATATAGAAAACATATAATGAAAATAGCTCACCAGCCAGACTTATGTAGACAAATGCAATAGTAGCTCGAACCATACAACATATTACAGGCGCTGTAAAACAATAGCCCAATACTGACTATAAATAGAGACACGATCAAATTGCCAATAATACACCGAAACTTGCTACAAACTATAACTTATTAGTACCACCAACAAAAACCAATAACATATTATAATATACCCCCAGAAACAGTCTTAGAAAACCCCCGCCTGTTCACTAAGCTTATTATGACCGGCTATTCCTATACCGATAACACGTACATTTCAATAGACCTGACATCACGTTTAATTGACAAAGTAAATAAAACTGCTACATAATCGACGTTGCCATACCCAACACCGCACAATTTGCAAAATACCATATCCGAAAAACTCACAAAATACATAGATCTAAAAGACGAAATCGCTCGCATGTGGCAGTTGAAAAAGGTATCCATAGTCCCAGTAGTAATCTCCACCACGGGCGTAATTCCCAAAACAGTTGTACCCAGTCTTTTAGGCTTACTAGATTTGCCACCACAAACCTATATTCAAATGCAGAAATCAGTTATCTTGAATACATGTAGAATAGTAAGAAAATTTTTGCAATCAGAGTCATCCCCCGAACCCATTCATAACCTAGTGTCGAACCTTAACAACAATCATTTGGCTTAGGCCCGTGACTGTTGACTTACACCGGTTTGTACCGAGAAAGTTAAAACACAACTAGAATTAAATAATTAATAATAATAATAGTTATAGTTTTTTGTCAGGTGGAAACAAGATTCGCGCTTTCAACGGTTGGGTTATGCCTGTACTCATGTACTCTTTTCGGCATAATCAAATGGACTCAGACCGAATGGACGCCTGGATCGTAAAGTCCCGAAATCTCCTAACTGCACATCGTATGCATCCATCCACGTGTCGTCAGTGATGAGATGTACATCCCGCGGAGATGTGGGGGCCGAGGCATTCTTAATGCTAAAGGACCTACATAATCGCGAGCTGTGCAATCTCAGGGATTATTTCCTTCACAGTAACCGTGTGATAGCATAGGGTTGTAGGTATGGTAGATAAAGGATTTACCCCGCTGTCTTTGGCGATTTGAGAACTGGCGGAAACCTTGGTGGGTAGGATTAGGGTCGCTTGAGGACATATGGAAGAGCAAAGAGCTGCACGTTCGATTCTATCGAGCCCTTCATGGGCCTGATGTGGACGACTAGCGTCTGTGTCTTGGCTGCGCTTCGGTAACCTTGTGGGGAAACCGAGGGTTTGTGTCTTTGCAATTATGGACGAAGTATTAGGACGAAAATATAGGAAATACATCCTGAAGGACGGTACGGTCGACATCTGTTCGGGCATGCCACGTTCTGGCGAGTCCTCAGGCATGTTATTCCGGTTGTTCGTTCTTGCTAACGGCGAGTATTTGCATAGACATAACTAGTAGCCAAGACATTCACCCCGCAAATTGCTCTCGATGGACTTGTTGTTCTGACGTGCCATATTACAGTGTCTTCAACAGTTCTTGAAACTGTCATGCAACGTTGTATGGGATCGATATTCTACAGACCGGACATTGTCGCAATAAGCCTGATGTGTGATAATAGATCGATGGGCGCGCCGGCTATACTTGTGACGTCCCATCCGCATGACGATAACTCGGAACGCTGCAAAAGAAAAATGTCTAAATATTCGATTAGCCACGAGGTTACGACATGGGGATGTCGATCAAAATTATTGTCCGATTGTCGTATCTGCTAGGGTTGATACCAAAGGCTCGCCAACACTACATGGCTTCAATTGATGTTGTGTCAAAGGTCACATACAGAAGGCGTATTCTTGGCACGGCATGCATTGGAGGCGGTCTCACTTTGTCTCCTAACGCGGTGGCTTGGGTCTTGAGCCTCACCAGTAGGGGGAAAATAAATTATTTTTATATTTTTATGTCTATTTTTTATAATTTATATATGTAAAAATAGAAAAAAATATGTAAACTAAAATAAGAGTATAATAATAATAATATAATACTAATAACTCTTATTATAACACCATACAAAGGAAACAAAGCATATTGACTTACATTTAACTCTAAATAATTTCTCTATACGCAATACTCTGTCGTTTTTCTTCCATTTTTAAATGAACGCACAGACGAACTTTTGGCTATAGAAATTAAAAAATAAATCCACTAACAGTCACATAATAGTCTGACCCCACATAAGATAATAAGTGTGTTCGTGGGTCTGGGAACTACGAGCGACTTTCGGTCTCTCAAACATCCAGACCAGACCCATACTTATGGGTTCACAAACATTTGTTCGGGCGGGGTCGAACCCGGGCTCTCGTTTCACAGCGGGTTTACCAACTGCGCACGGAGGGCTGTCATTGTCCAGTCTAGTATTTACAACCAACTGGTCAAAGAAATGCGTGTTTATTTTGTAAGTCAAGTTGCTTTCCAGCAACACCTCATGTAAATAATTAGACAGTCCAAATTGTATTAAAAATTTAATTGTATGCGATGAATGAAGCAATATGCTTGTATGTATTTAAATTCTCATTTAATGTAGTTTTAGAATGTCGATTAGTTGGCTTAACAAAAGCTGGTGCCATTGACAAATCTATTTTGGTTAAACTCAAGTTTTGTCCACACTCGCAAATGGCTCAAACGCTGTGGTGCACGGAGAAATGTATTTATTCTCTCTTCGAATTTCTTACATTGAATTTATATCATTACTACTATTGGACACTGATGAATGTATATTGATAAATTATGACAGATATTTTAATGAAAGCGTTTGTAGATATTTTTACATTCTTTCTAGTTCCTAATTTCACCATTGTCAATTAGTTAGTTGCGTGTAGTCTCGACGTTTTTTGTTTTTGCAGTCATGCCTCGAATTTCGACGCAGTTGACACAACAAAGAATCTATGTTCAGCCGGTAAGACGCGTTGCTCTGTATTTATGGCGCTTTCTTACTCTATGCGTAAGCAAACAAC
Source organism: Hyles vespertilio (assembly GCA_009982885.2). NCBI lineage: Eukaryota > Metazoa > Arthropoda > Insecta > Lepidoptera > Sphingidae > Hyles > Hyles vespertilio. The sequence goes on from CM042813.1 coordinate 12,865,494, forward strand.
TCCGTTTGTTTTCAGCATAATCCCTTTATCTATTCTCATGACCATACGAAACCTATGTGTTTTTCACCTTTAGTGTTGTGATAGTTTATCTATTTTTAGTCGTCTGTGTCTATGGATTCAAGAACCCGTTGCCTTCCCAACAAATTACAATAGGAAAATATATCGATTTTCGATATATCGATATTTTTTGCGCTCCATATTGGCAGATTATTTATAAACATTGCCAAAATTATCGAACTTCAAAGCAAAAATACACACTCTGGCCGTTTTCAACATAACGTTTCTATTATTTAAACAAATATCGAATTGCTCTCGACATAAAAAAAAAGAAACAAAATAAAAAAACATTATCCAAACCAATCATTTGTCTGATATTGACATCAGGAGCACTCTTTTTTTTGAATTTTCCCCTTGTATCCTGTCTATCATTTGGCTCAGCCAAACGCTTACATGAAGCCTACTATTTTCAGATACACTGAAGATGCTTGACAAATTAAAAGATTTTTGAGGCGAGATCCCGAGGAACGGAGTGTAATGTGGGACATTTAACCAGAATTACATTGGATCGATTTTCTTCTAAAAGTGGTTGGTCAAATATGTTCAGGTCATTGGGGAACCCCAGCTTACGCTTGACTCTGAGAAACCTATTGCTCAGATTTAATTATTCTCATGTCTGGACCAGTAGATGGGACCCACCCATATTTTCTAAATTTACGCGAAATCGGATTGGTCAAGAAAACATGATTGTGACGCATGAGCAGACAGCAGAGCTTGAAACAATATATAGCGATTTTGATATCTGTAAATAAATATCGA